>JARQOD010000001.1:920138320-920268197 GCA_033576555.1 Oophaga sylvatica | reverse complement strand
TTTTTTTAAAAAAAGAGGTAAAAGGAAATTTTTGAAAAAAAATTTTCTTTTTTTTTAGGATAATTTTTTACCCTGGGGGTTAAATCTCACTTCTTAGATAAATTCTTTCGGGCGTTTCCCAAAAAGGGTCTTGGGGGTCCCCAATTACCAAAAGGGAATTTTCAAAAACCAAAAAAATTTTCCGAATTTTTTCAAAAGTAAATTTTTTCCCCCGAGCCCTCCCGGGGGCCCAAAATTTTTTACCCTTTTGAGGACGGGACCAGGGGAAAAAGCCCCCAAAAAAAAAACCAAAAAAAATTGTTCCCCCGGAAAGAAAAAATGGAAAAAAATTTTTTTTAAAAAAAAAATTTTTTTTTAAAGATTTTTTTCCCGGGGTTAAACCATTTCTCTTTTTTTGGGGTTTATTTTCCAAAAATGGGGGTTTTTTGGGGGGCCCAATTTTGGGGAAACCCCCCCTTTGGGCCCGGCCCCTAAAATCATTTTTCCAAAAAAAAAATGGGGGCCCCCCCCTTTTGAGCCCATGGAAAAGGGTTTTCCAAAGGATTGGTCCAGGGAAAATTTGCCCAAAAAATTTTAAAAAACTTTAGGGAAAAAAAATTAATGGGCCCAAAAAAATTTTTAAAAAAAAGTTTTCTTTTATTTACTCAATTTTTGGGGCCCGGGGTTAAATTTTTATGATAAAATTTTTTAGGGGGGATTTTTTTAAAAAGGGGGTTTATTTACTCCAAGTTTAGGGCCTGGGCTTCCAAAACCATGCAAAAGAAAAATTTTTTTTTTAAAAGCAAAAGGCCTTTTTTTCCCCCCGGGGGAAAAAATGGGTTTTTGCCACTTTTTTTTTGGGAAAAAATGCCCAAAAATTTTAAAAAATTTTTCGTTGGTAAAAAAAAACTGAGGTAAAAAAAAATTTTTGGGAAAAAAAAAAAATTTTTTTTTACGGATAAGGAAGACCGGGGTTTTTTTGTTCCGCAAGTTATTTTTTGTTTCCAAACACCCCAAAACCCCCCCCCCCCCCCCCCCCAAAACCCCCCCCCCCCCCCCCCCCCCCCCCCCCCCCAAAAAAAAAAAAAAAAAATTTTTTTTTTAAAAAAATTTTTTTTTTTTTCCCCAAAGGGGGGGGGGGGTTTTTTTTTTTAAAAGGGGGGGGGTTTTTTTTTCCCAAAAAAATTTTTTTTTGGGGGGGGCCCCCCTTTTCCCCCCGGGGGCCCTTTTGGGGAAAAAAAAATTTTTTTTTTTAAAAAAAAAAAAGGGGGGTTTTTTTTTTCCCCCCCAAAAGGGGATAAAGGGGGGGGTAAAAATTTTTTTTTTAAAAAAAAAATTTTTTTTTTTTTGGGGGGGGAAAAATTTCCCCCAAAAAATTTTTTTTGGTTAAAAATTTTTTTTTTTAAAAAAAATTGGGTTTAAATTTTTTTGTTTTTTTTTTTGGTTTTTTTTTTTCCCCTTTTTGGCCCCCGGGGGTTTTTTTTAAAAAAAAAAAGGGCCAAAAACCCCTTTTTTTAAAAAAAAGGGCCCTTTTTTTTGGACCCCCCCCCCCAAATTTTTTTTAAATTTTTTTAAAGGGGGACTAAAGGGGGAAAAAATTTTTTTTTTAAAAAGGGGGTTAAAAAGGGGCCCCCGGGGAAAAAATTTTTTTTAAAAAAAATTTTTTTTTTTGGGCCCAAATTCCCCCAAAAAAGGGTTTTTTTTGTGGGGGTTTTTTTTTTGGGGGGGGGTTTTTTTTTTTTCCCCCCTTTTTTTTTTTCCCCCCAAAAAAAAAACAAATTTGGGGGGAAAAAAAAAAAAATTTTTTTTGGAAAAACCCCCTTTTTTTTTTAATTTAAAAATTTTTCCCCAAAAAAAAAAAAAGGGGGGAAAATTTTTTTTTTAAATTTTTTTTTCTTTTCCCCAAAAAAATTTTTTAAAAATTTTTTTTTAAAAAAAAAAAAATTTTTTTTTTTTTAAAAACCAAAAAAATTTTTTTTAAAAATTTTTTTTAAGAAATTTTTTTAAAAATTTTAAACCTAAAACCCCCCCCTTTTTTTTGGGGGGGTTGGGGAAAAAATTTTTTTTTGGGGGGGCTTTGGGGGGTTTTTTTTTTTAAAAAAAAACCCCCCAGCAAAAGGGTTTTTTAAAATCTTTCGGGCCTAAAGCAGGCTATGAAAGATTATATTTCTGAAAGTCTCCCAAAGGGGCATATTAACCTTTATCTTCCCCATGCCGCGGGGTTCTTCTTTGTGAAGAAGAAAGATGGAGGCCTAACCCCTTGTTTGGGATTTCTGCGAACTTAATCGGATTACTGTTCGAGATCCGTATCCACTCCCTCTTATTCCTGATCTCTTCAATCAAATTGTTGGCGCCAAATGGTTCTCAAAATTTGGATCTCAGGGGGGGCGTATAATCTGATTAGGAAAAAGAGGGGGATGATGGAAAACGGCGTTTTAACACGCCGGAGGGACATTATGAGAACCTAGTCTTTGCCTTTTGTCTGACTACTGCACCAGCAGTATTCCAACATTTTGTTAATGACAATTTTCGTCACCTTGTGGGGCTGTTTGTGGTTGTATATTTGGACGACTTTTTAAATTTTACTCGCCAGATCTTGTGTCTCATCAGGAGCATGTGGGGACAGGTGTTGCAGATCTTGCGAGACAATAAAACTATACGCCAAACTGGAGAAGTGTGTATTTGCCGTACAGGAACTTCAGTTTTTGGGTTTTTTGGTGTCAGCCTCCGTTTCCGTATGGACCCTGAAAAGGTGAGAGCAGTGCTTGAATGGGATCACCCGGGGGGAAATCTTAAGGCTCTGCAGCGTTTTTTGGGGTTTGCTACTACTACCGGAAATTTATTTGTAATTCCTCATCTGTCGTCAAACCTCTCACTGACATGACAAGAAAAGGGACGGTTTTTTCTAAATGGTGGGAAACAAAGCTTGCCAAGCCTTTTCCCTCTTTGAAGAAATGTTTTGCTTCGGCACCCGTTCTCACCCCAACCAGATGCATCTCAGCCGTTCTTTTGTGGAGGGGGATGCGTCTGACGTAGGGGTGGGGGGCTATATTGTCCCAGGTCCGTCCCCTGGTAAATGGCATCCTTTGCGCTTTCCTTTTCTAAGAAATTGTCGTCCGCCGAAAGGAATTATGATATCGGCAATAGGAACTTTGGCCATTAAGTTAGCTTTTTAAGAATGGCGTCACTTTTTTGGGGGGGGCGTCCACCCGTTTACCGTTATTACTGATCCACAAGAACCTGTTGTATTTGGAATCCGCTAAGCGTCTGAATTCCAGACAAGCTCGATGGTCGTTTTTTTTTACCAGGGTTTTAAATTTTGGGCGTCACTTATCGCCCGGGGTCTAAGAATTGTAAAGGCTGATGCCTTGTCTCGCAGTTTTCCCAGGGGCCGGGAAAACGGATGACCCGAGTCCCATCCTTCAGAGGGGTGGTAGTGTCGGCTGTATTTTCTGAGCTTGAGGAGGAGGTGTTAGAGGCTCAGGGGGACGCCCCTGCAGGACCTCCAGGGAACTGTTTGTCCCAAATCTGTTGAGACAAAAGGTTATTGAGGCACATCATAATTCTGCTCTAGCAGGGCATCCAGGGGGTAAGGCTACTTTAGATCTCCTTTCTCGCCGGTTTTGGTGGCCTAATGCTAATAAAGATGTTATAACTTTTGTTGCGTCATGTGGGGTGTGTGCTCGCTCTAAAACCCCTCATACCCGTCCGTCTGGGACCCTTTTACCCTTGAAACTTCCGGAGCGTCCATGGACTCATTTATCTATGGACTTCATTACGGACCTTCCTCCGTCGTCAGGGAATACTGTCATACTGGTGGTTGTTGACAGGTTCAGTAAGATGGCACATTTCGTTGCTCTTCCTGCACTCCCTAATGCTAAAACTCTGGCGCAGGTGTTCATTAGGGAGATCGTTAGACTTCATGGGTTGCCTTCTGATGGGGTGTTCAGATAGGGGTCTCAGTTTGTGTCCAAATTTGGAGGGCATTTTGTTTACGTCGGGGGATGCAATTGTCATTTTCCTCGGCTTTTCATCCGCAGACCAATGGTCAGACAGAGCGTCTGAATCAGAGCTTAGAGACATATCTCCGGTGTTTTGTCTCAGAGAACCAAGAGGACTGGTCTTCTTTCTTGCCTCTGGCAGAGTTCGCTCTTAACAACAGGCGGAGCGAGTCCACTGGTAAG
This sequence comes from Oophaga sylvatica, assembly GCA_033576555.1. Taxonomy (NCBI): domain Eukaryota; kingdom Metazoa; phylum Chordata; class Amphibia; order Anura; family Dendrobatidae; genus Oophaga; species Oophaga sylvatica. Next base: position 920,264,034 of record JARQOD010000001.1, on the reverse strand, counting down.
TCCCCGTTTTTTGGGGCATATGGTTTCCATCCCCAGTTTTGTACTTTCAATGGGGGGGGCCTTCTGGGTTCCTGAGGAGGAGCGTTTCTCGTCGTCACTTGCTTCTGTGTGGAGGGGTGTATTGAATAATCTGAGTGCGATGGGAACCGTTACAAACGTATGGCTGATAGGAGGAGAGTTTCTGGTCCAGATCTGAATGTGAACGATCTGGTATGGTTGTCTACCAGGAATATAAAACTTAAAGTGCCCTCCTGGAAACTGGGTCCCAGATTCATCGGGCCGTACAGGATCAGTTCCATAATTAATCCTGTGGCATTTCGTCTGGACCTCCCTCCTACGTTAAAATTCATAATGTGTTCCACAAGTCATTACTTAAAAGGTATGTGGCACCAGTCATACCGTCACCTCTACCTCCTCCTCCTGTGTTGGTCAATGGTAACTTGGGAATTTCAAGCATCAAAGATCATTGACTCACGTCTGAATCGCCGTCCCTTCAGTACTTGGTGCATTGGAAGGGGTATGGTCCGAGGAGAGGACGTGGGTCCCTGCGTCTGATGTTAACGCAGATCGTTTTTCGGACCTTCCACAGAACTCACCCGGCAGGCCTGGCCCTGAGGGTCCGGAGGCCCCTCGTAGAAGGGGGGTACTGTCATGTGTGCATTGCCACGAAGATCGTCGCGGTTGCACATTTTGACTTCTCACAGCTGAGCTGCTGTTTCTTTGTGTTTGGCAGCTAGGGAGTTAATTCTGTCTGTGCTCGGTGCTGGGACTGGGTGCAGTTTCTCCCGGCTGCAATTGATTATTTGTTGATTGGTTTCCTTTAAATTCCTGGTTGTCTGCTTGGGGAGTTGCCAGTGAAACCTTCATGCAGACCACAGATAGGAATGAATCTGTATAGACTTTAGTTGTGAGCTCCTTAGTTGTTCTAAGCTCAACTTGGTTAGAGTTTATTTCCCAGACCATTTATGTTCCTTTGGTGTTTGAGTGTGTATGCAAGCGTGTGTTATCCTGTCTGTCTTATATGTCTAATCTGTGTATTTAGCTGAGATCAGCCCATATCCCTTTGGTGGTAGTCAGGATCCTTCTTAGGACTGATTACAGGGTTTCAGGGTCTGATAGGAGACAGGGTTAGGTTGGAGACTTGGACCACTGAACCATTATCAGTACCTCCAAGGTGAGGGATTAGTTAGGACCCCATTTAGGGTCAGGTTAGATCCCGGTCCACCTCTTTCCTGTTTCAGCTCATCAAGTCCTCAAGATTAACCCTGAGTTCAGCAGATATCGTGTCAGGTAAATCTATTCTATACTTACATGCTGATGTTGCTATACTAGTTGTTGTATAGAGTGTTGTTCCTGTATTAATAGTTTACTGACATTGTATACATATCATTAGACAGCGTGACACATTCAGAGCCTGTCGCCTTCTCTGGTATTTTTGGGGGTTGCTGTTTGCAAATTATTCTTGTATCCATTTTAATGCGTCCAGCGTAGCTGTCGTGGATGTTTTGAAATGGAAGCAATGATATTAATGTAAATATAGCCTTTAAGCCCTTAAACAACCAATGACGGATATAGCACGTCATGAGCGGGTGTCAGTTCCTGCACCATGACTTGCTATGCCCTTTATGACTTTGAACGGTCACTGCGTGTCACCATCACCAAGCTACAGATAGCTGCTTAGATCATGCTCAGAACATGGTCTAAGATGCTGGTGCTTGCAGTGCATTATACCTGTGATCAAAGTGAAAAAAGTAAAAAGTCCCACAGAGGGACTAAGTAAAAAAAATAAAAAAAATTACAAAATAATAATAATAATAATAAAATAAAAAAAATTACACCCATAAGTACTTATTTTTATGTAACAAAAAAAGTACACATATTTGGTAACGGAAAAAAAAAACGTGGCAAACTATGGTTTTTCATCATACTGCTGGAAAAAAGTGGAATAAAATGTGATCAAAAAGACAAATGTAAATAAAATGGTATCTAGAAAACGTCATCTTGTCCCACAAAAAACAACCACCAAACAGCTCTATCAGTAGAAAAATGTAAAAGATATAGCTCTCAGAATACATGATTCAAAAATAATGCTTTTTCTTTAAAAGTTTTTATTGTATTGTGTAAAAATGACATAAATGTGGGGGGGGGCCTTGACTCATGGGCCCCATAGCATCTACTGGCTTTGGGACCCCGAGGAAAGCAGGGGCCCTAGGCAGCTGCCTTGTCTGAATGCCCCTACTGCCGACCTGGGCCTCTGGTAAATAGCTGAAGTTGAAGAGGTAATGCTCACTGCAGCACAAAAATGACCATAAGCATACCTCCATATTAAAAAAAGAATTACTTTGCCAGTTGTTTTGGAATGGCCCAGCCAGAGCCCAGATCTGAATACAATTGAATGGTTTCATTTTTGGGTATTTTCTGTCATATAGACCCCTCAAAGTCACTTCAAATGTGATGTGGTCCCTAAAAAAATGTTTTGTATATTTTGTTTGAAAAATGAGAAATTGCTGGTCAACTTTTAACCCTTCTAACTTCCTAACAAAAAAATATGTTTCAACATTGTTCTGGTGTAAAGTAGACAGTGTGGAGATGTTATTTATTAACTATTTTGGGTGACATAACTCTCTGGTTTAAGGGCATGCAAATAAAAAGTTTAAAAATTGTGAAATTTTCAAAATTTTCTTCAAATTTCCTATATTTTCACAAATAAACTCAAGTTACTGTATATTGAACACATTTTACCACTGACAAGAAGTACAGAGTTATCACCATTTAGAATATGAGGCCCGATCACTAACCTACAAAATAGGGTTAATATTCTGTAAGTTGCTATATAGAAATCCTAGTTATTATTACCTTCCAATGTACAGTAGTGCTTTAAAGTTTGTATATACTTCCACAAACGTGTGAAAATCAGATTTTGATAGATCACTGTACTTCAAATAAAACAGGTTGCCCACTCACACCTGGTTGTCATCCCATTGATTGAAAACAACATACTTTAATTTCAACCTTCCAATTATCAGGCTAATTTTAAAGGTTCGCATACCTTTGCCTCTGACAGACATGTGATATTGAATGATTTTCCTCCTTTAAAAATGACGTTTCAAAATCTGATCAAGTGGCAGGTTAAATTTATTCAGAAATATAGAAAATTCTGAGGAGTTCACAAACTTTCAAGCACCAGTATATTGCATCAGAGAAGAATAGGGCAGCATGCTGGGGTCTTTCCAATAGATTGCGGACGTAATTGCAATATGTATGCTGTATGCATTGTCCTGATGAAAGTCTCATAAGGGCAAACCCTGTCCGTATGCCTAGTTCGGGTCTTACTTTGGTAGGTGCCAAAATGGACAACCATTGAACTTTATGCACCCATTCATTACTTGGGCATCCATTAATTTCAATGACCAGAATGTAATACTAATGTAGCGCTGTAGGGAAACTGTGTGAATGGCCAACTGCCCCCAGATATAACCGCTGATTGTTGGTGTAATATAGGACAGATAATAGAAGTCAAACCCACCAGATCAGTGCTTGTTTCTTTTTAGAAGAGGTTTGTCTTCCTGAGTATTTTTTTGTGTGAATTTTTACTTTGATAACCTATCTACAGTCATGGCCAAAAGTTTGAGAATGACACAAATATTATATTTTCACATGATCTGCTGCCCTCTGGTTTTTATGTGTGTTTGACAGATGTTTTTATCACAGACAGAAATATAATAATTGCAAACATATGAGTAACAAAAGCTTATATTGACAGTTAGAATGAGTTAATGCAGCAAGTCAATATTTGCAGTGTTGACCCTTCTTCTTCAGGACCTCTGCAATTCTCCCTGGCATGCTCTCAATCATCTTCTGGACCAAATCCTGACTGATAGCAGTCCATTCTTGCACAATCAATGCTTTCATTTTGTCAGAATTTTTAGGTTTTTGTTTGTCCACCCGTCTCTTGATGATTGACCACAAGTTCTCAATGGGATTAAGATCTGGTAGTTTCCAGGCCATGGACCCAAAATCTCTATGTTTTGTTCCCTGAGCCATTTAGTTATCACCTTTGCTTATGGCAAGGTGCTCCATCATGCTGGAAAAGGCATTGTTGATCGCCAAACTGCTCTTGGAGGTTGGGAGAAGTTGCTCTTGGAGGACATTCTGGTACCATTCTTTATTCATGGCTGTGTTTTTAGGCAAGACTGTGAGAGAGCCGATTCCCTTGGCTGAGAAGCTACCCCACACATGAATGGTTTCAGGATGCTTAACAGTTGGCATGAGACAAGACTGGTGGTAGCGCTCACCTTGTCTTCTCCGAATGAGGCGTTTTCCTGATGTCCCAAACAATCGAAAAGGGGATTCATCAGAAAAATAACTTAAAACCCCGTACTCACATCCATGCCTGTACCTTTTTTCAGAAATCACTATTTTGGGGTTTTTCTGCAGAAGTGGCTTCTTTGCTGCCTCCTTTAACCAGCCTTGCTCCAAATCCCCCCGCCTCCATGCGTCAATGACTCCACCTGCCTGCTGCCATTCCCGAGCAAGCTTGCACTGCTGGTACCCGACCCCACTAAAACATTAAAAACGGTCCTGGCGCTTCTGGTCTTTCTTGGGGGGCCCCGGCCTTTTTGGCAACAAAGGAACCTCTCCTTAATTTTTTGATGATGGGATAGATTTTGACTAAGGGGCAATCTTTCTAGCTGCGATACTCTTCCCTGTTAGGGGCCTTTTGTGAAAATTTCAATGAACTACGTTTTTTTTAAAAATTTTCCAGGTTTAAAAAAGAAAAAAAGATCCCCCAACACCACCTTTTTTAAAAACCCCTTCCCCCCCTTTTTCACAGGGGATGCATCATGAAAGTGGGGGCCCCAACCCCACCATGACGCAACCCCGTGCATAAGGATCGCACCCCTGGGCCGGAGCCCGGGGGTCACTCAAAGGTCCCCCCACCCGCATACGGGCCCCCTTTTGGGCTTCACCACGGGGGTTTTGGTTAAAAAGGAAAAAAAGCCAATCAACAATCTGAAATTTTTTTTCCCAATTTAATTGGGGAAATAAAAAACCACCAGGGGCCGATGCTGCAAAAATCTGCCAGGGGGGGAACCGAGCCCACCGAAAAATGGCAGCGATGGGGGCCCCCCCCGCACTAACAGCCCCCCCCCCCCTTTGCCCGGGGCCCCCCCCTCCGTCCCCCCCCCTAACCTTCCACCACCCACTCAACCTCCCCCACCCATGCCCTGGACGGTCCGGGGGCCCCCGGGGCCCCTTCGGGGGCCCCCTTTTGGAAAATTTGGGGGCGAGGGGGCACGCCCCCCAGTGCCAAAAAAAAATTTTTTTTAATCACGTAAAAAACTGCCCCAGTGATCAAAATAAAAAAAAAGTAAAAAACCCCCCTTTTAACATAGGTAGGGAAAAAATAAAAAAAATAAAGTTTTTTTTTTTTTTTTTTATTGGGGGCCCGGCACATTTCGGATTTTGCTGGAACCGGGGCGTTTTTTTCTGGGATCCCCGCGGTTTTGGGTCGACCGCGGGGGATCCACGAAATGACCGCGATCCCCCGCGTTTTCCGCCCGGATCAGCGCAAATCAGCCGGGGACCCCCCAGCAAAATACGCCGGGGATCCGACAAAATCCCAACGGGGGGATTTTCCGCGGATCCGCGGCGGTTTTTGCGGGGATCCGCTGGGGTTTTCGTCGACCGGGGTGATTTCGCTGGGGACCGCGGGGGATTTTGCGGCGGGATCCGGGCCCAATTTCGCTGGGATCCGGGCGGGTTTCGCTGCGGGTCCCGGGATTTCGTGCGGGGGCCGGACGATTTCGCTGGGGATCCGCACTAAAATTTTGCTGCGGATCCGCATATTTTTCTCCTTACCATGGGAAAAAAAAAAATTTGGGCAAAAATAATTTTTGGAAAAAAAATGATTTTTTTTTCACGCCGCGTTATAAACTTTTGTGAACCCTGGGGGTTCAAAGGCTCACTACATCTAGATAAGTTCCCTTTAGGTCTAGTTTCCAAAATGGTCACTTGTGGGGGTTTTTCCTGTTTAGGCACACAGGGCTTTTCCCAAACGTAACAAAATCCCCCGAATTTTTCCCCAAAAGTCAAAGCGCTCCTCCCTTCGAGCCTGCCCTGGCCCAAACAGTGGTTTTCCCCCCCATATGGGTACTGGTACTCAGGAGAAATTTCCCCAAAAATTTTGGGTCCAATTTCTTTTCCCTTTAAATTGGAAAAAAAAAAATTTTGGGGACTAAAAACCTTTTTGTGAAAAAAAATATTTTTTTTTTTTTTACCCCGTTATAAATTTGTGAGCCCTGGGGGTTCAAAGTGCTCACCAACACTAATAAGTTCTTTAACGGTCTAGTTTCCAAAATAGGGGTCACTGTGGGGAGTTTTATGTTTAGGCACACAGGGCTCTCCCAAACGTAACAAACCCCAAATTCCCAATTTCATTCAAAAGTCAAAACCTCCATCCCCCGAACCCTGCGGTCCCCAAACAGTGGTTTCCCAAATGGGGTATCGTGTACCAGGAGAAATGCCCCAAAAATTTTGGGTCCAATTTTCCGTTCCATTTGAAAATAAAAAACTGGGCTAAAAAAAATTTTTTTGAAAAAAAAATATTTTTTTTTTATTTTAAACTTGTAGAACACCCCGGGGGTTCAAAGTCCATTAAAACATCTAGTAAGTTTCCTTTTGGGGGTCTAGTTTTCCAAAATGGGCACTTTTTGGGGAGCTCCAATGTTTGGGCACACAGGACCCCAAATTCGACATGGGGAACCGCTAAATATTCCAGCATATTTTCCATTCAAAAAGTCAAATGGCCTCCTTCCTTCTGAGCCCTGCCGTGCGCCCCAAACAGTGGTTTTGACCAATAGGGGGTATCAGTACTCAGAAAAATTTCCCAACAAATTTTAGGAACCAATTTATACTGTTCCCTTTTGAAAATGAAAATAAACTGAGGCTAAAAAGAAAATTTTTTTTAAAAAAAATACTTTCTTTTTTTTAAAAGGATCAATTTGTGAAGCACCTGGGTTCAAAGTGCTCACTAAGCATCTAGATAAAATTCCTTAGGGGTCTATTTCCAAAGGGTCCTTGTGGGGGAGCTCCAAGTTTAGGCACACAGGGAAATCCCCCCAAAAGCACATGGGAACCGCTAAATAATTCCGCAATTTTCCATTCAAAAAGTCAAATGGGGCTCCTTCCCTTCGAGCCCTGCCGGCGCCCAAACAGTGTTTATGACCACAAAATGAGGTATCTGTGTACCAGAGAAATTGCCCAACCAAATTTTAGGATCCAATTTTTTACTGTTGCCCCATGTGAAATGAAAAACTGAGGCTAAAAGAAAAAATTTTTTTGAAAAAAAAAGTACTTTCTTTTTTTACGGATTTAATTTGTGAACACCTGGGGGTTCAAAGTCTCATATCATCAAATAATTCCTTAGGGGGGCTTTTTTCCAAAATGGGGGTCACTTGTGGGGAGCTCCAATGTTTAGCACACAGGATCTCCAAATGCGACATGGCAACCGCTAAAATTTTCCGCATATTTTCTATTCAAAAAGGCAAATGGCGCTCCTTCCCTTCTGAGCCCGGCGTGGCCCCAAACAGTGGTTTTTGACCACATATGAGGGATCTGTGTACCAGGAAAATTGCCCAACAAATTTTAGGATCCAATTTATACTGTTGCCCATGTGAAAATGAAAAAAACTGAGGCTAAAAAGAAAATTTTTGTGAAAAAAAAGTACTTTCTTTTTTTTTTAACAGATCAATTTGTGAAGCACCTGGGGTTCAAAGTGATCACTATGCTCCTAGATAAGTTCCTTAGGGGGTTTCTAGTTTCCAAAATGGGGTCACTTGTGGGGGACTCCAATGTTTAGGCACACAGGGACTCTCCAAAGCGACATGGCAACCGCTACATATTTCCAGCATATTTTCCATTCAAAAAGTCAAAATGGCGCTCCTTCCCTTCTGAGCGCCTGCCGTGCGCCCATACAGTGGTTTATGACCACATATGAGTATCTGTGTACTCAGAATAAATTGCCCAACAAATTTTAGGATCCATTTTATCCTGATGCCATGTAAAAAATGAAAAAATTGATGCTAAAAGAAAATTTTTGTTGGAAAAATTAAAATGTCCATTTTTTTCCTTCCACTTGCTTTAGTTCCTGTGAAGCACCTGAAGGGTTAATAATCTTCTTGAATGTATTTTTGAGTAGCTTGAGGGGGCAGTTTTTATAAAGGTGCACTTTTGGGTATTTTCTGCCATAATAGACCCCTCAAAGTGATTTCAAATGTGAGGTGGTCCCTAAAAAAATGGTTTTGTAAATTTTGCTTAAAAATGAGAATCGCTGGTCAACTTTTAACCCTTATAACTTCCTAACAAAAAAAAAATGTTGTTCCCAAAATTGTGCTGAAGTAAAGTAACAAGTGGGAAATGTTATTTATTAACTATTTTGTCCACATAACTCTCTGTTTTAACAGAATAAAAAATTAAAAATTTGAAAATTACAAAATTTTCAGAATTTTCGCCAAATTTTCCATTTTTTTCACAAATAAACGCAAAAATTATTTGACCTAAATTTACCACTAACATGAAGCCCAATATGTCATGAAAAAACAATCTCAGAATCGCTAGGATCCGTTGAAGCGTTCCTGAGTTATTACCTCATAAAGGACACTGGTCAGAAATTGCAAAAAATGGCAAGGTCTTTAAGGTCAAAATAGGCTGGGTCTTGAAGGGGTTAAAGTGTCCATGGTGTCATTCTTACTTAATCATGACAGATTGATCTCCAGCCATGTCCTCAATCAACACCCACACCTGTTTAATGGAGCAATCACTGAAAAGAGGTTAGCTGGTCCTTTTAAGGCAGGCTGCAAAGATGTTGAAATTGTGTTTTGGGGATAAAGTTTTATTTTCTAGCCAATAATGACTTTGCAAGTAATTGCTGTTAAGCTGATCACTCTTATAACAATTCTGGAGTATATGCAAATTGCCATTAGAAAAAGTGAAGCAGTAGACTTTTTAAAAATTAATATTTGTGTCATTCTCAAAACTTTTGGCCATGACTGTATAGGACATTAGTGTTCAAACCCCCTGATTCTCAAATAAAGACTCTCTAATCTCATCCCCTTTGTACAAACAGAGCACTCATCCGAAAGAGTTCTGCAGCATTCAACTGTCCATTCAACTGGAGCCCTATGAACCCTTTCATCTGCTAAACAGCAGGGATCCTGAAGATACAGTGCAGCCCCTGATCAAACATTGGTCGCTTATCCTGTGGATCTCACCGCATAGAGACTCAGTGTGCTATCGTCCTTTGGGGTGTATTGGTACTTGAAGTTTACATCAAGAATGAGACGCTGACAGATCCACAGTCTCTATACAAATTGTTTAACAAGCACCATGTAATATTTTGTATCCACAGTTATAAGACAAAAATAAAAAACAGCTTTAGGGGGTGTCCCTTAATTTTTTTCATTGGTCCAGTTATGGTAGCAATTGTTTTATGAACAATTGATGTAATCTAAAGGTATTGAAAAGGGTAAAATGCAACTGACTTTTTTTTCTGCTACTATATTTTACAACTTTCACATTTTCATAAAAAGCTATGATAAAGAAAGGAGGTTTCATGCATGTAAGTGAAGGAATTGTGCATCTGACCATCTGCAAGGAGTTTGTATGTTCTCCCCCATGTTTGTGTGGTTTCCTCCGGTTTCCTCTCACACTACAAAGACATACGATAGGGAATTTAGATTGTGGAGCCCCATCGGGGACAGCGATGATAATGTGTGCAAACTGTAAAGCGCTGCGGAATATGTTTGCGCTATATAAAAATAAAGATTATTATTATTATTATGTGGGGCTGCATGAGTGGTTGGATGGTGTAAGGGAGCTATGTTTCAGTGATAGTATTATGAATTCACAGATGTACTGCTCTATAATTGAAAGAGAAGATGATATCATTACTCAGTGCCCTTGATCCAAAGCACAAAAAAGTGAAAATGATTCCGTGGCCAAGTATGTCGCCTGGTCTGCACCCAACCAAAACATCTATGTGGATATTAAAAATATAAACTCTAGAGGCAGACATTCTGCAGACTGGGCTTCTGGAACATTCTTCAGTTAATGTTTAAGGGGAGGGTATGAACACTTCTGCCCATCCAGGAGGCTGATCCTAGGAGAGGGAGGATAATAAAAAAAACACATGTTTAATGAGTTAACTGATGCAGTGATGTCAAAGGGCTGATCTGTTGCTGAGGTCCTGGTGCTCATGTACAGATGGCCTTGGCGACTGAGATCGGTTGCTGGCTGAGCTTGATACATGTGCTACGGTCATGTTTTCTGTTGTCTGCATTTGAGAACTATCCTGAGGACTGTTCCTGGCTGGAGCTTGATACATGTGCTGTGGTAGTGGTATCTGTCGTCTGGAGGAGCTTAGACTGTGACTACAGACTATACGGTGGGAGATACAAAAGCTGTGGGCCAGCCAAAAGTTAGGAGACAGTAAATATCACCTGGTATAAGGGCAGTTGGAACTATCGACACTCACTTGGGATCTTGTTGACTGGGGGCAATATATTTTGGCCACCTACCCAGAGTTGTAAGATCATGGACATATGCAATAAAAACTAGTTACAACGTTAACCTGCATAGGTGAATATTAACAACCCACAACCTCAGATCTTCACAAAATGCAACTTGTCAGCAGATTTTTCCTATGTAACGTATGGTCCCTACCTTTCTGCCCTCGTTACAGCATATAAGTCCCCAAGCTGCCTACAAGACAAAAAATACATTTTATTATATATACAACTATGGGCAGTCCGGTCTGATTGGAGTCTCTGGTTTTGATCCAGCGCATAAGCACTTCAGTACTTTGCTCTGCCCTCAGCAGGGCAGAGAAACGTACACCTGCACAGGAGCGCCATGGAAAACACTGTGTGGATGATGTAGGATGCGCCATCCACACGAAGCAGAGAAGGAGGACGGCATCGCAAGAAGAGAGGAGTTGCCGGGGCAAGACCAGAGACGCTCATCATACCAGACGGCTCCGTAGGTGAATATAATACAAGGTCTTTTTTATGTTTTGCAATCGGCTTGGAGACTTATACACAGCATTCCAGAATGCTGTAACACAGTTTTGAAAGGTGGTGGGCTTAGGTTATATGGGAAAAACCTGGTGACAGGTTCCCTTTAAAGTGTTTTTTTTTTGTGAAAAAGTAGTAAAACATAAAACAAAATATGAATTGAATTTGTTATCACCTGAGCCACAACAGAAATAAAGTTGATGTTATTTAAACCTCAGTGTAAAAATTGTTTTTTTATTCATCCTAACTTCCGAAAATGAATAAAAAAGTGATCAAAATGTCTTATATATAAAAATAGTTATGAAAATAAATTTGAGATAACTTCATAGAGACTGACAATAATTTACAAGACCAAAAAGGTGTCTTTTGAAAACTATGCTGGCAGAAGTAAAAAAAAGTGTATGGCTTTGGAAATGTGATAAAGAGCAGAAGAAAGAAAGCTGGTCCTCAAAGAGTTACGGTATCCCCTTAACTAGGCCTGTTTATGCCTTAAAGGAAATCTTCCAACATGTAAAGTAGTCACTATCTCACGACCCACCATTGGGATCTCCACTGATCCTGACAAAGAGGCTATAAAATGCCCTGATGTAATAGAAAGGTGACCCATGCTTCACTCATTCTCCATGGAACTGTGGAGACATCTGGATTAGTTCCAGCAGTCCAGTAGGGAATGAATGAGTGCTTGGGTGCATGCTCAGCTTAGTTTCCAATGGGGCATTTCAGAACCCTGTTCTTAGGATTTTGGAGATACCAATCAACGCAAACAAATTCACAAGTTATCACCTATAGTTAGGAGAAGTGATAACTTAAAATGTGGTATTAAAGTTGACATACATTTTAATGAGAGAAGTTAAGAACGAAGGTAAGTATCATACCAGGTTGTGAGGCAAAAATGTAGTTAATGCGCACTAAAAGATAAAAAAAAAACATCTTTGTTAAATTCACAAATATAAATATAGAAAGCACAACATTGAAATTATATTTCTATACTTGTCAATAGTCTCAATGGTTGACTGGGAACATCTATAAAGTAGAAATATATTGGTTTGAATCTCTTTTGCAACAGTTACTTGCATTCAGGGCAGCAATGTTTGGTACACACCAAAATGTTTTCTTCTCACCACTTTTCATCAGTGATTAGAAAATTTTAATAAGTGGCTGCCTTGACCATAAATGTCGGCGATAATTATCAATGCACAGGCGTAGATGTAATTTTTTGTCTTCAGGACAGCCTTAAGATGCACTAAGTTTATTAAGAGGCTTGTAAATCAGGAAAGTTCCATGTAGAGATGCTGCCAAAGGAGAACAAGAATCCACTATTCTCTTCCTTTAATAACACTGGGTTCTCATGTAAGGAGGTGAAGGGCATTAACCCTTCAAATGTTTCATCCCCTTTAATTGTGTTTATCGTGTAAATATATGCCTTGTATATGTTATGTATATATATAATATATATATATATATATATATAGGGGTTGAGTGATAGGTAGTTAGTGCATCCTGGGGGTCACCAGAGGAGGGCACTAGAAGGGTAGTGTATATATTTATGGTTAAGTGTAGTATGCGAGGGATCACTAATGAGGGCACTTTAGAGATCCAGTTAGAATGTTATAAAAAGATGTCAAGCAGTTATGGGGTTTGGTCACTAGAGGGGCATTGAGCACATCCAGTCCAATAGGGACAATAGTTAGGGACTTATTGCTAGGAAAGATTGTCTGCAAGCGGGAATCTGTCAGGAAGGTTTCCTCTTAGCGGAGATCAGTCGGTGGTGGACCTTGCTAGTGTGAGGACGTCCACGTTGCTGGGCCCTGAGCATAGGGTAGGAAGAAGAGGGGACCAGCAACCCCTGAAGAAGCCAGTGAAGGATTCACCGTGGGAAACGTGAGCCCAAAGAGATGGGTTTACGTAGCAGTAGTCCAGTGGAAGAACCACTGTGGGGGAATGCTCAGCAGAAGAGGTCGTGCATGAGCGTAGAAGCGAGTGGGCCATCAGAAGTATCCGGGTAGGATAACCAGAGAGGGGTGGAATGTGTCTTTCTTATGCTGGATTGAAGTGTCTCCAGGGAAGAGATCGAAGTGCCATTTTCACCGGGCTCCTCGTCCCGTCAATACTTAGTGGTCCATTCTGGTGTCGCAGAGAAGAAGAGGCAGAATTGTGAAGAATGTATTGCTGGTATCGATTAAGACATGCTTATGGTGTCTTGGATGTGCTGTGTCCAGAGGAAAATAAAGCAGAACTGTTTGACGTGATTTGGGACTCTGACTCTAATTGCTCTGTACACTCCTCACGGAGGAGAACACCCAGACAAATGGAGCCTACAGAGGTAAAATACATAGCAGCTTCCAGTGCATCGGCCCCGTGGCCGTCCCCTTACACTCATAGTCCTTAGAGCTGATCTGATCATTATTTTGTGAACCATCAGCTGAGTGTAGTTGAGCTGTTTCGGTCATGTGCTGCCCATATGCTCAAAGGATAGCTCATGAACCAATGTAAATGAGTGATGATGAGTTCAGATAACTGAGTGGCCAAGTGAAAAAAATACTAACTTGTGGAAGTCAATGAGTACATAAAATAACAGATGCTATGATGATACATATAGTATTGCCTTTAATGGTTTGGTTGCAGAGATTATTATTAACGTCCTTCTGCTCGATCTTGAGCAAAGGCGACTTGATCAATGGACGATCGGTCTTTTTTACAAACTAATTTTTTGTCAAATTGGCACACGTCTGATAAAAACAGCATCAGTAAAAAAAAAATACGCTTTAGAGTATGTGTATATTATGTCTTACAGACGCCAATGTATTGTAGCTCACATGCGCCGGCGCTCTTTGCTTTTAACCCCGTGCATGCACATTACGGTACCTTGCTCTGCTCTCGGCAGGGCAGAGCGAAATGCGCCTGTGCAGGAGCATGATAGAGGACACAGTGTGGATGACGTAGGATGTATCATCCACACAGAGTAAGAAGAAGGACGGCCATCACAAGAAGAGAGGATGCCCAGATCAAGACCAGCGGCGCCATAGGTGAGTATAATAAAAGCTGTTTTTTTGTATTATGCAGAGAGCATCGGGGGACATATATGCAGCATTCTAGAATGCTGTCTATCAGGGCTTAACGCTGCGGCCCTACTGTATAAGGGGAAAACCTGGTGACAGGTTCCCTTTAAAAATAGTCAGATCACTTCTATTAGCCACTTTATGGCTTTCAAAGCCTGAAGCAGTTAAAAGAACCTACAAGAAACTTAAGACTTTTGACTGCAGTGCATATATTAATTATTTTTTAAGTTTTAGTAGAGCTTTTTCAGGTAAGTTCCAGGTTGACATCTCCTGAAAAAGACACTGAGCACACAAACCCTCGGAAATATGCCCCATTATTCGTATGCCTAAAACCAATCATCATTTAGCTTATCTTCTTATTCATTTTTATTTACCACTTTCTCTTCTTTTTGTTTTCTCTTCTGCGTTTGGACTGGAAAGAAAAGATGTGGATTTTATGAATCTGCTGTTTTCACATATGCAGTGAGGCTTTCTTTTAATTACTAAAATTGTAAAATATTGAAATAAATGTTAATATAAAAAATGTCTTACATTGGGTGTTGGTTAGAGTTGGTATTTTTAGCATAACCTATGATTAAACAAATATAAATATGGCATGTCAGATAATGTAATTCAAGTGAAAAACAATTTAAAATGCATTTTTCTAATAAATTATTCAAGCAACAGCTCAGTGTCTCTCGAAGCATAAACTTACATACTATTTCTTTGGATCATAAGAACGAGCTCACTAATCGTTCCTCAGTTAAAGGGGTTGTCCGGTCCAAGTCGATAAGTCTGCAGTCACTCTGAGTCCCCCCATACATACCCTCCAGCCCCGGTCACAAACCGGCGAGTCCCCTCAGTGCTCAGTATGTGCGCTGGGGGATTCATAAGTCTGCAGTCACACAGAGTGATTGATGTAGACTTAGCAATTTGGACCAGATAATCCCTTTATCTCATTTTACAGCCATCAATAGAAAGTTCAGCACTGGAGCTATAGAAGTCAAACAGTGCATAAATTTTAATGAAACCAATCAAAAATATGTATATTTAAATAATGAAAACAAATCGTCCCCATAGGTGGGCAGATTGAATTTAACATGAATCCACCAGTGGGCTTATATCAGTTTCATCTGTAACTCTTATCTCTCTTCTGAAAAATATGATTCATGAACAAATCAAAGATCAGCTTTGGCAAAACTCTCCAAAAAAAAGTCCTGTCATCTTTTGCGCTTTCCTATTGACTTCTGTTGTAAAATATACAGTGATTTCCGATCTATAAGTGCCAGAAAAATGAATGTCACTTCTTTCAATCACTTGGCATTTTTAGAAATCTGAAGTGGTTAAAACATGTTAAACGGCCTGAACATATGAACAGCAGGTAGTTTTTATACAGAAACGCATATTCATTCTTTTGAACATTTTTTCTCATTGGTTTTAACCCCTTTCTGCCATCAGACATAATATTACGTCCACGTGCCCTGGCCCCTGGCCATTTTGACCATGAATGGAATATTACGTCGTGCTTACAGGGGAGCGCGGCCAATCACGGCCAGGTGTCAGCTGATTCTCACAGCAGACACCCGGCACTAGGTGCCAGGAGCGGTCAAAGACCGCTCCCAGCACTTTAACCCCCGGAATACTGCGATCAAACAAGATCACAGCATTCCGGGAGCAGGCACAGGGGCTGACAGCCCTTCCGCCATTGCATCAGAGACCCCAAAGCGTTATGCTGGGTCCCAATCGTTGCCATGGTGAGCGGATGTCGTCATGACGACATTCGGCTCACCAGAGCTAAGTAAATTTGCTGATCATGCGCAGTGCATGATCAGCAAGTCTCCCTGTCAGTGCAGTGCTGACAGTTTCTGTAGCATGTAGATGGTGCTTCATCTGCATGCTATAAAGCGATAAGCCTGCAAAAAATGATTGTCCCATATTGGGACTTCAACAATAATTGTACAAATATTTTTTAAAAAATTAAAAATCGTAATAAAAATCAATATATATTCTATCACTAAATAAATATTTGAGTGAAAAAAAAATATAAACATTAAAAGTACACATATTTGGTATCACTGCGTCCATATAAAAACTGTCCCACTAGTTAACCCCTTTAGTGAACACCATAAGAAAAAAGGCAAAAAAACTTTGCTTTATCATCATTACCGCCGAACAAGTGGAATAACACGCGATCAAAAAGACGAATATAAATAAACATGGTACCGCTGAAAACGTCATCTGGTCCCGCTGAAAATGAAACGCCGTACAGCTCCATCAGCGGAAAAATAAAAAAGTTCTAGCTCTCAGAATACAGTGATGTAAAACAATTATTTTTTCTATAAAATAGTTTTTATTATATAAAAGCGCCAAAACATAAAAAAAAAAAAAGAGGTATCACTGTAATCGTACTGACCCGAAGAATAAAACTGCTTTATCAATTTTACCACACACAGAACGGTATAAAACCCCCCCAAAAAAATTCATGAATTGCTGGTTTTTGCTCATTCTGTCTCCCAAAAATCGTAATAGAAAGTGATCAAAAAATGTCATGTGCCCGAAAATGGTACCAATAAAAACGTCAGCTCATCCCGCAAAAAACAAGACCTCACATGACTCTGCCAAAATATGGAAAAATTATAGCTCTCAAAATGTAGTGAATTGATGCAAAAACTATTTTTGGCAATAAAAAGCGTCTTTTAGCAACATGACACCCGCAGACCATTCCATCAAAGTCTGTAATCCAAAATGTCACTACTTCCCTTCCAAGCCCCAACGTGTGCCCATACAGTAGTTTTCTCCCACAAATGGGGTATCAGCACTTTCAGGACAAATTGGACATCAACTTTTGGGATCCAATTTTCTCTGTTACCCTTGGAAAAATTAAAAATTGGGGTGAAAAGATCATTTTTGTGGGAAAAAAATATATTTTTTTATTTTCACGCCCGGGCGTTATAAACTTCTGTGAAGCACTTGGGGGTTCAAAGTGCTCACCACACATCTAGATAAGTTCCTTGGGGGGTCTAGTTTCCAAAATGGGGTCACTTGTGGGGGTTTCCACTGTTAAGGCACATCAAGGGCTCTCCAAACGCGACATGACGCCTGCAGACCATTCCATCAAAGTCTGCATTCCAAAGCGTCACTACTTCCTTTCCGAGCCCCGACGTGCGCCCATACAGTAGTTTTCTCCAACATATGGGGTATCAGCGTACTCATGACAAATTGGACAACAACTTTTGGGGTCCAATTTCTCCTGTTACCCTTGGGAAAATTAAAAATTGGGGACTCAAAGATCATTTTTGTGGGAAAAAATATGATTTATTATTTTCACGTCTGGGCATTATAAATAGCGATGAGCGAACGTGCTCGCCACTACTTGTTACTCGCCCGAGTATCACGGTACTCGGTGTACTTGGCGAGCACCGAGCATTTCCGGATTACTCGGCGGGAACTCACCTAGCTTTTTTGGCGGACTTTACAGACCCAATCACGATGCAGGGATTGTCTGCCAGGCAATGAAACGCCACAGCCATCTTTGTTGTTGTCGTGCAGTAATTGGCTGGCTGCACAGCATCATCAGGGTATAAGAGACCGGACAATGACCTGCTCGGCGCATTCAGCTCCGGATTGAGATAGTGTAGGGAGAGCTGCTGCCGATATAGGGTTAGAATTGGGGATTTATTAGTTAGTGTGGGGTCTACCATCCTAAACTACTCAAATCCAGCTAAACCAACAATCCTTCTAAGGAATAATTCCGGAGTATATAGGTTCCAGTGTTAGGTAGGCAGGGGAGTGTACGTCGCTTTATACACATCAGTGCAAGGCCTGCAGGCACTTTATGTGTGTATATAGATCATTGAATACATCAAGAGGGTCCATTCCCTTCATGTGTTCCGGTGCTGCTGCTGTTTGTTACCTGTAGGATATATTGGCCGTAAATAGCTAGCCCCAGGTGTAAGTGGAATACAGGCCACACATTTTTTGGTGTGGTATCTATGTGCCAGCTCATATCTGTGCGTGCTCAAAGTTTGGCCAGTTTAGGCCAAAACATTGTATTTTTTTGCAGTCCGTTAACGTAATTATTAAATCTGATAAGGCCAAAAACATTTTTACCTAAAGTCCAGATAGGTAAAAGTGTGGTTTTCAAGCTCACATATCAAATACAAGTTGACTCCCAAATCACCCTTTTGAAGTGAACGTGTATAATATTCTATTCCATTTACAATGGGCAAGGCGCGTGGCAAGGGACGGGGAAGTGGACGTGAGTTGCACAGCCAGGGCCTGTGGGGTACTCGGCACCGAGCCCGTTCACTTCAATGGGGATGTCACGGGTAGCGCAGCTCGGTCCGTTGCCCTGGGCGATCACCATATAATGTGGGATATTTACAGGGGATTATAGGTTTGTAGAAATGTTCGTGACGCCACCTGTGGTTCCTGGTCAGGGTGACCAGCGCTGCAGGATAGATCCTCTGAGGGTTGTTACTGGGCAGCAAGGTGTTAAGTCTTCCACAGGCAAGACTGATCCCTCAGGGTATATGACGGTGTAGGGGTGCAGGAGCAATAAGGCAGACACACACACGAAATTCTCTTTCTGTACCTTTACTGATGGTAGATGCAGGCACGTCCCGGGAAGCTGTCAGGGTGGAGGATGCACTTCCAGTAATCCCACTGAGTAGGTGTAGGGCCTCCTTACTCCAGTTGTGTGAGTTTCTGACCTGTGTGAAACAAAGTCTAACTCTGTCTTCAGTTATACGCCCGGCTGACTTTGTGGTGAAGCCTTCTTGTGGATAGAACAGTGTCTCTGTATGCAGGGCCCTGCTAGACTCAGTCTTCCTGACCCCGGTTACGTATCAGCTCTGACGGGCCCCTGCGACTTGAAGTCCCACAGGGTCTCCGGTATCTCCTACTAGTCGTGTAGATGCTAGCAAGCTCGGACCCGGTGTCCGGTGGTGCAGAGTAGAGGTAAGCGATCAATGCTGTTTCAACCTCTATCACTCTCTTTTCCTTCCACTCGCCTTTCGTCCTACTTCAACCTTCAGCATAAGCACACACTAGCAGCAGATGGCAGGTTCTCCTTTCTCTTCACCGCTCTCAAAGCGTCGGCACGCTTGCTCACTGAAGGTACTCTCAGTTGACTCAGTTTTGACCAGGCTAAGTGGCAATCTTCCTCCACCATTACTAGACTCCACAAAATAAACTAAGTGCAAGCTGCAGTCTTCAGTCTTTCTGTAACTCTCTCTCTCTCAGCTTGTCTTTCACTGATCTGAGGTGACTAGACTGACTGTCTGAGGAGTTCTGCTCTAGTCTGAGGTAACCTGAAACCTCTGGTCTTCTGAGATGTTCTGAGGTAACTCACGTGTCTACACTGCCTTATAAACTGCGGAAGGCCTCCCTCTGGTGGATATAGGGAATAGTGCAGATGTGTTGTGTGCATATAGGTCACTGTGGGTTTACCTTCTGTTGCATCCTCCTGGGAACATGAGGCTCCAGACACAGCTGGGCTACACAGACGTGATGGTGATGGTGCAGGCCGAGGCCATTGGCAAGTGAAATTGGCTCACCGAAAAACACCCACATCTTCTCGCTGGACCTTAGTGTCCGATGTCCTAGGGAACTGTGGCAAGATAGCACTACTGAAGCCCGAGCAGTGTGAAAAGGTTGTTGGTTGGATAGCGGATAATACTTCCAGTTAATTATCCACCACCACCACCAGCACCCTATTTTCAACACGGTCAAGTCACAGTAGCCGTTAATCTGGACCACATATTCCTTACCCTGATCCTCCTTCCTCCCACCATGCTGAGTGCCCTGAGGTAACTGATCCCACACTCGGACAGTCCGAAGAGCTGTTAAGTTTTCCATTTGGAAATTCGTGCCTCTCGCCTGCTCCACTGGAAGTGGGGAAAAATGATATTCCATGTAGCAATGCACAAATATTTGAGCAGCCACGGTCACAAGAGGTGGACGATGATGAGACACAATTGCCGGAAAGTCAGGAGGAGGACCAGGGTGGAGAAGTGGAAAATGAGGTGGTGTCATGCCAGCATCAGCAGGGGTAGCAAAACTTGTTGCACAGCTTCTGAATCCACACCTTTCCAGTAGAAAACTTCACAGAGAAGGCTGCATGGGATAATAAGCTTTTACTTTTTACAACATGAGGTAACAGAAAAATGCACAGTCATTTCAGCATTGCATCAGAAACAGGAACAAAACGAAAGTGAAACTACAAGTGAGACTATTTCTTATACAATATAGTAAACAGAAGGAAACGTTACACAACATCGCCATCTATTGTCAGGTCAGCATAAAATACTCCTTTTACTTATAATAAGTCCTAATCTGTTGCATATGCCAACAAAACTACCAGCCTTACCACCACCAGCATGATCAGGCACATGGCAGCAAAGCAGCCAACTTTGTGGGCCCAACCCCAGGATCCAGGAACAGTGTCTGAGGGTGACGCCACTGCTTCTTCCACTGTTGTGCGTGCAAGTGAGCCGCCAAGCCAGGGCCATGGGGTACTCGGCACCGAGCCTGTCGACTTCTATGGGGGATGTCACGGCAGCCATGACTCGGTCCGTGACCCTGGGCGCTCACCAAAAAGGGGATATATTTACAGGGGATTAGTGTTTGTATGATAATTCGTGACGCCACCTGTAGTACCTGGTCAGGGTGACCAGCACTGCTGTGCAGGTCCTCTGGAAGGGATGGTGTTGTGCAGCTAGAAGATAAGCCTCCTACAGGTGAGGCTGTGTCCTTCCAGGGCAGGTAGATGTGGTAGTGCAGGAATGGTGCTTGCGATGTAGTAGAGGGGAGTGTGCGACGCTGGAATAACTCTAGGAGACAGTCCAAGTGCAGTTCAGGGTTTTTACTCACAGTCTGTCTGCAGTACAGGTGCCCGCTTAGCACTGTGTCCTCCAGGTAGGTGGTCCAGCAGCCCCCAGGTAGATTGGTCGCACTTCCCAAGACTCCCGTTCAGCCTTTCTGGCCTTCTATCTCTCTCTCTGTGCTATTACTCCTTACTGCCATGCACCTTCACCAGATCAGAGCTCTCAGACGAAGGGAGCTGTGAGCCATTTCAGTGAACAGATCCATCCTTTGTCTGCACGTACTTGACCCCGTAATGCTGCATTCCGGTAGAGATGCTGGTGGTATCGCAATGGCCCGTGAAGTGACCACCGCCGTCGGCTTTACTAGCAGAGCCTGAAGCTTTCCCGCTAGTCTAGGGCCCGTGCCCTGTGTTGGCCTGGTCCCTCTAATCCTAGAGTGGGCTACAGCTTCAATCACTGCCTCTGCCCCGGACCCTCTCGCTCACTTCAGCAGATTCTCCCTGAGATGTACTCAGACTGAGATCCAGTCAGAGACTGTCTGCTCTCTAATCTATCTAGCAGCCTAAGTGCTGCTGCTAACTCCACCCACCCATATCTACACCCTTTACTAACCAGGCTGAGTCAGACCATCCTCCCCAAGTGTCCGTCCATATGTTCAGCTGGCATGGTGTGTTGGATGCAGGTGTGGAGTCCTAGGGGTGCTCCCTCCTTACCTGAGAGTCAGATGTCACACCTCTGGGTGAGATGCAACACCTCTGTGGCGACTGAACCCTCAGAGGCGCCACACAAGCCAATCCCCTGTCCACGGTGCATGCGAACATGCCTCCTACCCTGCACCTGCCGTTGTCCACAGTCAAATAGCACCATCATCAAGCCCGTCCACGTTTTTGTCCCAGTGCAGCCTTCAGTTGTCCATACCCCAGTCATTGGTACGTAAGCGGAAATATGCAGCCAACGCCCCACAGGCCACAGTACTCAATTCTCATATTTCTCTTCTGCTTGCGGTCGAAATGTTGCCTTTTAGACTCATGGAGATGGAAGCTTTCCACAATCTGATGATGGTGGCCGTCCCAAGGTACTCTGTCCCCAGCCGCCACTATATCTCCCGCTGTGCCGTCCCGGCATTACACAAGCACATGACCCACAACATTACCCGTGCCCTCAACAATGCAGTTACTGGGAAAGTACATCTAACCATGGACACATGGACAAGTGCTTGTGGCCAGGGACGGTACATCTCGCCGACGGCACACTGGGTTAACATAGTGGAAGCCGGGACCCAGTCAGACCTTGGGATGGAACACGTCCTCCTGACGCCAAGGATTGCGGGCCCTACGTCACTCAGGGTTGCCCCCACTGTGTACAGCTCCTGCACCTCCTCCTCTTCAGCCTCCATGTCAGAAATGAGCACATCAGTCACAAGCTGGAGGCACTGCAGCACTGCCAAAGCAAAGCGGCAACAAGCTGTGCTGAAGCTAATTTGCTTAAGTGACAAACCGCACAATGCTGAAGAGTTGTTGACAGCTCTGAAAGAGCAGGCAGATGTGTGGCTGACACCGGTAAATCTCCAGCCAGGCATGGTTGTGTGTGACAATGGCAGGAACCTGGTGGCGGCTTTGAGGCGAGGCGAACTGACACACGTACCATGCCTGGCCCATGTGCTGAACCTCGTTGTTCAACATTTTCTAAAAAGCTGTCTGGAGCTGCCGGATCTGCTGGTTAAAGTACGCCGCCTGTGTGCACATTTTAGAAAGTCAGCTACAGCTTCAGCCACCCTTGCCATGCTTCAGCAGCGATTTCAGATTCCGGCTCACCGACTGGTGTGTGATGTCCCCACACGTTGGAACTCTACACTGCATATGTTAGAAAGGATTTATGAGCAGATGCGGGCAGTTGTTGAATACCAGCAACAACAAGGCCGTCGTTTGTCAGGTTTGACTCCACACATAAGACCTCAGTAGTGGACATGGATGTCAGACATATGTAGCATGCTCCAAAACTTTGAGGAGTCCACCAAGATGGTGAGCAGCGATGACGCCACAATTACCATCACCATCCCGCTCATCTGCATCCTGAAAAGCTCTCTGATCACAATAAAAGAGGAGGCATTGCAGGCAGAGCACGAGGACATGGATCAAGGAATCATACAGGGTGATTACACACAGCCCAGCCTCGTGTCATCCCATACTTTCATGCGCTATAGACGGGACTACAACCACAACTATCATACCGTCTGTTCAGCGTAGATGTCCTGAGGACAGCGAAGAAGAGGAGAGGACGACGACATCACCTTGCTCTGTCATCCTGTTGGTGGGTAAGGACACGGAAGTCTTGCCTGTTACCAGTCTGGCACGCATGGCTGACTTTATGTTGCGCTGCCTTTCCCGTGAACCTCGTATTGTCAAAATATTGGGTACCAGTCATTACTGGCTAGTGACACTTTTAGACCCACGGTTCAAGAATAACTTTCAATCTCTTGTTCCACAGGCAGACAGGTGTACCAAAATGGTCCAGTACCATAGGGCCATTGTTGCAGAATTATTAAAAAAAATTCCCATCTCAAAACGCTGGCGGCAGAGATAACAGTTCGTTGGCCAATCAAGCAGGACAGGCGAGACAGACACAAGTCCACTCCAGCAGAGGCAGGGGAACACTGGCAAAGTTCTGGGACAGTTTTTCTAAGACCCTCCCATCGCCCATTCACTGAGGCGCGGGGTAATCTCACAAGGAATGCAATGTTCTCTAAGATGACCGTACCAACATCCTCCGTGATTCCTCTGTGCCTTTTAATTATTGGGTATCCAAGCTGGACACGTGGCATGAGCTGGCTCTCTACGCCTTGGAGGTCCTGGCCTGCCCTGCTGCTAGCGTTTTGTCCGAGCGGGTTTTTAGTGCTGCTGGTGGCATTATCACAGATAAGTGCATTTGCCTTTCTACGGAGAATGCAGACAGGCTGACTCTTATAAAAATGAACAAGGGATGGATTGGGCCTGACTTCTCGACACCACCAAATGATGACAGCAAAGCATAAACTCCAATGTAGTGTTTTTTTGGGAGGTGTATTCCCGTGCACCTCTTCACAAACCAAACATGGATATACGCTTCCTGATTTTGGCTATTTGGTGTCCTCCTCCTCCTTCTCCTCATCCTCACTGTCCACCACCACTTGAACACCAGGATGAACATATTCAGTCATGCTCCGGCCACTCTATGTTTTGGCAAAGGTGTTATGATGCCCGTCACCAAAATCCGAAAAATATGTACACCCCCAAGGGGAAATGTTTGCCAGACATACACTAAGTGTATTGGCATTCCAAGTCTAGGAGACCCGCTCCTAGAAATTGGGCCTATTTTTTAATCAGGCCTTCCTCCACGTCTGATCATCCAACGCCACTAGATCAAAAGGGTTTACGTGTTCCGTGCAGCTACAGCCAGTGTCGCATTATTAACAAGGGTGGGTGGTTAGGCTGTGCGTAAAAGACTTGTTCTGAAAAAGATTGAGGTGTACCCCACAGGGGAAATGTTTGCCAGCCCATACACTAAGTGTATGGGCATTCCAAGTCTAAGAAACCCGATCCTTTTTAATGGGACATTTTTGGTAAGAGGCCCTCCTCCCTGTTTCTTCCAATGGGGATTGGAGTTATTGGGGTGCATATGATTTGGTAACAAGGCAGGCCTTGCAGTCAATGCATAAAAAAACAGAATGGGAGAACAAAATTAATAATGTTAAGGTTGATTTTCCTAGGCCCATCCAGTACCTGGGTTCAAAGGCTTATTGGGGTGCATATGACTTGATAGCAGGGCAGGCCTTGCAGTCAATGCATAAGAAAACAGAATGGGAGTACAAAATGAATAATGTGAGGTGGATTTTCCTGGGCCAATCCAGTACCTGGGTTCAAAGGCTTATTGGGGTGCATATGACTTGGTAGCAGGGTAGGCCTTGCATTCAATGCAACATTTTTTATGGAAGCCATCCTGAACATCTCGTGAAAGGGGTATTGGTGTGCGTCGTAATTCTTGGCAGCCCATCCACTCACTCCATAGGCTATAACAGTTTCGGATACCCACTGTTTAATAATGGCCCTTTAAGCAAATTAATGCTGCCTGATGCCCCTGTAAAAATAGGCTCTGTGACTTTAAGAGTCCCTCCTTCATAAATGAAACAATATATGTCTGCTTATGTGTCACACACCACATGGCCAGCTGGGGTTGGTAATGTTACAATGACATTTCCAGTGAATGCATTTGTTTTGGTTGAAAGCAATGTTAAAGTTGAAAAACGCTTAAAAAACGCTGCATCTGAACATAGTCCAAGTGGTGGAGGAACATTTTGGTCTGGGGTGATTTATTTTGCCTTATATACATATATATTTTAACCTGGAAAGGATGTACCTTCACATATTTCCCAGCAAAATCCGTTTTGGTATGTTTTTTGGTGCATCGGTAAAAATGGCATGAAACTCTGACAACATTGTTTAAAGCTGTGAACTAGAAGTCAGGAATGCTTCCTGGGGCGATCCCCATGATGTCCCCGTGTCATTTGAGCAGTGTTTCCATCATTTTCAGATGTTTTTAGACCTTAAAAGGACCCCTGGGGGGATCACGGTAAAATGCTCGGGTCTCCCATAGACTTATATTGGGCTCGTTGTTCTGTCCGAGTACCCGAGTAATCCAGTTTGCTTGTCCTGAGCAACGAGCACCCAAGCATTTTAGTGCTCGCCCATCACTAGTTATAAACTTTAGTGAAACACTTAGGGGTTCAAAGTGCTCATCACACATCTAGATAAGTTCCTTGGGGGGGTCTAGTTTCCAAAATGGGGTCACTTGTGAGGGGTTTCCACTGTTTAGGCACATCAGGGGCTCTCCAAACGCGACATGATGCCCGCAGACCATTACCATACAGTAGTTTGCTCCCACATATGGGGTTTCAGCGTACTCAGGACAAATTGCACAATAACTTTTGGGGTCCAATTTCTCCTGTTACCCTTGGGAAAATAAAAAATTGGGGGTGAAAAGATAATTTTTGTGGAAAAAATATTATTTTTTAATTTTATGGCTCTACATTATAAACTTCTGTAAAGCCCTTGGGGGTCCAAAGTGCTCACCACACATCTAGATAAGTTCCTTGGGGGTCTAGATTCCAAAATGGTGTCACTTATGTGAGGTTTCCACTGTTTAGGCACATCATGGGCTCTCCAAATGCGACATGGCGTCCAATCTAAATTCCAGCCAATTTTGCGTGAAAAGTCAAACGGCACTCCTTCAATTCTGAGCTCTGCCGTGTGCCCAAACAGTGGTTTACCCCCACATATGGGGTATCAGTGTACTTAGGACAAATTGTACAATAACTTTTGATGTCCAATTTCTCCTGTTACCCTTGGTAAAATAAAAAAATTGGATTTTTTTAACATTCCAAAAATTCCTATGAAGCACCAGAAGGGTTAATAAACTTCTTGAACATGATTTTGAGCACCTTGAGAGGTGCAGTTTTTATAATGGTGTCACTTTTGGGTATTTTCTATCATATAGTCCCCTCAAATGTGATGTGGTCCCTAAAAAAAATGGTGTTGTAAAAATGAAAAATCGCTGTTTAACTTTTAACCCTTATAACTTCCTAACAAAAAAAAATGTTGGTTCCAAAATTGTGCTGATGTAAAGTAGACATGTGGGAAATGTTACTTATTAAGTATTTTGTGTGACATATCTCTGTGATTTAAGGATATGAAAATTCAAAGTTTGAAAATTGCGAAATTTGTAAAATTTTCGCCAAATTTCCTTTTTATTCACAAATAAATGCAAGTCATATCAAAGAAATTTTACCACTATCATGAAGTACAATATGTCACAAGAAAACAATGTCAGTATCTGCATGTGCTAAAGCCACATCCACACACTTACACTGAAAAGGCAGCCAGATACAACCAAGGGGACCTAGAGCACGTCGCCCGACAAGATCCAAGGCTGCTGGCTTGGGACACTGTGTGTGAAGGAGCAGGGCAGGAGAGGAGGGAGCCAGCACAGAGACGGCCATGGAAGGAACATCAGAAGGGGGGTTCTGACATGGTGTACCCCAATTTACCTGAGAGCTGTCTGGGCCACCTCCCCGAAGGACACAGCACCCGGCTGGAAATTGTAACAATAAACTGTGAGTAAACTGAAAAGACTGCACGCAGCTGTGTCCTCAGAATTATTTACTGCGTCATCTGCCCTGCGCTACATCCACCATCATCTCTTACACAAACAGCTGCCCTGGGGCCTAGCTCTACCTGTGGAGAGCTGTAACCACTCTGCTGCATCACCAACAGCCCCAGCAGACTCTGAAGCAGCGTCAGCTAACACCTTTATTGCCAAATACCACAGGTGGCATCACAAACTCATTTCCCTATAAATTATTCCCCTTTTTATCTTTTCATTTTTTAATTGGACGCCCAGGGCCACGGACTGGGTCACTGCTGCCGTGACATCCCCTTCAAGAATCGTCCGGACCGGTACCGAGTTCCCCGGCTCTATGGGGCGCTCCAGTTTCTACAGTGGGATCCCTGGGAAAAAGACATTGTGCGCACATAGCTGGTTTCTGCTCAGAAAACTTCTAAAAAACATCATGTGCCCAAACCCCTACAGTATCACTCACTGACATTAGAAATATTGACATTTAGCCCTTAAATTCTGCACTCAACTGGAAACACAGCACCAAAGACATTTGCTAACCAGTTGGTTAAGTTGCTCTCAGAATGTGGAGACACAAAATGATTTTTCTTTCCATGAAACATGCTTTTGTTGTGCAAAAGTATTAAAATCTAAAACAGCTATACTTATTTAATATTTGTTGCAAAACTAATTATCCATAGAATAAAGTTAAGGCTGGGATCACTCTAGCAATCTTTTCTGCTTTTCAGTTTTGTTAGGAAACTGAAACGCTAGGAAATATAAAAAATGGAACTTAGGAAAGGAACAGATCCATCTCATATTGACCACAAATGGCGCTACACTGACCACCTGCACTATAATGCTGTCCATTTGGATCAGTTAGGGCATCCACTTATTTAATGTGAACTTAGCCTAACGTATCATTTATACCAACAGTCCAAACAATAGCCGACACTCACACCTTCTTAAAATAGTTTCTTTATTCATCCAATAGTATAAAAGGCATAAACAATGGTTGAACACAAAAGCATAAAAATTAAAGACAGAAAAGAAATATTTCACTGCACTCCCAGACAACATGTTTCAGACCTGCATTGTCCGTTGTCAAACCTGTGGCCTGTGACTTGACAAAGGGCAATGCAGGTCTGAAACATGTTGCCTGAGAGTGCAGTGGAGATTTCTTTTCTGCAGTTTTAATTTTTGTGCTTTTGTACTCAACCATTTTTTCTGCTTTTTATACTATCGGATCAATAAGGCAACTATTTCAAGAAGAAGTGAGTGTCGGCCATTGTTTGGACTGTTGCTATTACTGGAGTATTTTGCCGTGCACTTGGACAGGTGAACTGATTGCTCCTTTTTTACGTTTATGTAATTTATACTGCAGTCCAACCACCAAATAAAATGTAAAGAAACACTTGCAAAATTGCCATTGTTTACATCTCCTTCTGATAAAAAATTAATTACAGGTGTCATTTAGAAAATACAACTTGTCTGCAAAAACAATTCCCATAAAACTAAGTGCAAGGACAAATATTAAATTTATGGCTTTCCATATGCCGCAATAAAAAAATGGTTAAATTCTGAAGGCTGAAGCATATTTTTACTAATACATGTGGAAACCATAGGACTGCTTAATGACTTTCCTAATAAATTGATATTTGCAGTAAGACACTGTTTAAGCAGCTTTTCTCTTACCTCCTGATGTATTGCCACATTTTATCATCCAGGAGAAAGTTGTGGCAACTGCAAAAAGATAGAAAAGAGACTGTGATTTCATCTTCTTGATATCTAACCATGTAGGGTAAGATTCCTGCACTGTTCCACATTAGTGCAGCTTCAAGACAGCAACGTCCAAGATATGTGACCCGATATATGAATATACAGGCAAATCAATATCTGTCACTGGGTGTAAGTAAATGAGGTCTAAACATTTACATACTGGCTCGTTTACAAGGGCATATCCATTGCATCAGCATTTTGCTCATAAGATTATTTACCTGCAAAGTTCATGTTTATTGTAAAGTTATTTTACAGTAAAAACAAGTTTTCTTTGCTTTTTTTAATAAGCTTCCAATGAAAAGAATGAACTATTGATGTGAAAGTGTATGCCTGCCAGGTGCCTCCAAATCCTCACACATGCAATGTCAGAAACCATTATTCAGTGCACAGACCTTGTTCTATACTGACCACAGAGGAATACTACCACCACTGAAGTTACTGTGCCTGGATGAGACAAGAGTCACTATTACAAAAAATAGTGCCCTGCCCTGTCCCTGAGCCCCCCAGTGCATCCTGGGATACTCAAAGCGTCATCAGAGCAGGGGGCAGAGGGTGCGTTCCCTGTCACAACCCCTGCCCCTACCTGAAACGACGCATCATCAGTGACGCTTGTTTCAGGGGCTGGTCCCTGCTCCGCCCCCTGTCCGCTGTCCCTTGTCTCCTGTGCACTGTCTCCGGTGCACTGTCCCATATCACCTGCACTCTGTGCTGTGTGCATAACGTCCGCTCTGTTGCCGGCTTAGATGAATAGTAATAAATCGGCAGCAGAGAGATTTCAGAATACCTGGCATGCAAGAGACCAGCGAAGCCCCAGCAGGTGACGTCACTGGTCTCTGATTGGTATTGTAACACCTCTCTGCTGCTTGAATAGTAATAAGCCGGGCATCCCTCTTATAATTGGGGATGCTGTTGTGTTGAGATTTAGCCAATCACATTTAAACTCAAATTAAATAGTAGTAATACATAGCTGCTATCATT
The DNA here is from genome assembly GCA_033576555.1 of Oophaga sylvatica. Classification (NCBI taxonomy): domain Eukaryota; kingdom Metazoa; phylum Chordata; class Amphibia; order Anura; family Dendrobatidae; genus Oophaga; species Oophaga sylvatica. Next base: position 920,234,193 of record JARQOD010000001.1, on the reverse strand, counting down.
TAAAGTGACTCTGATTAACTCCATATAACATTTAGCTGTTCTAGGAGGATTAGCTGCGAGTGTGAGGATTAACTTGCGAGTGTGATGCGAGAAACTCGTGCGAGTCTCTCACATCAACACCCGGCACAGCCGCCGGCACTCAGACCGGAGTGTGTGGCTTCATAGAAATACATGCAGCCGCACTCTCCGGTCTGAGTGACGGCGGCAGTGCCGGGTGTTGATGCGAGTTTCTCTCATCACACTCGCAAATGTGACACCGGCCAAAGTCATGGTCCTTAAACAGCTTACAACACAGCAAAGGGAACTGAATGTGGTCAGTCAGGAGAAGGGAACAAAACTTTCCAAGGCATTAAATATACAATGTAATACTGTGATAACATCATCAGGAAATGACTTAAAATTGACGCAATAGTCACATTACCTAGAACTAGACATCCTTCAAAAATTGAAGAAAATACAAGAAGAAAATTACTCTGTGGGGCTATCAAGAGGCATCAAGCAACATTAAAGGATCTGCAGGAATTTCTGGCAAGTACTGGTTGTGTGCTGAATGTGACAATATGCCATATTCTTCATATGTCTGACCTGTGGGGTAGAGTGGCTAGACGGAAGCAACCAAGCCCAGCTATGTTTTACCAAAACTTACATCAAGTCTGCAAAAAGCATGTGCGAAATGTGTTATGGTGTGATGAGACCAAGGTTGAATGTTTTGTCCATAATTGCAAAAGGTATGTGTAGCGCAAACCCAACACAGCCCATCACCAAATTCCATCCATTTCAGTATGTTTGGGTTCATTATCCTGCTGGAAGACCCATGACCCAGGATGCAAACCCAGCTTTTAGTAAACAGTAGAATGATGTGCTTTACCAAATAGTTCTATCTTGGTCTCATCTGTCCACAAAATGCTTTACCAAAAGGATTTTGGCTTAGTCATGTGCATTTTGGCAAACTGCAATCTATCTTTTTTATGCCTCTGTGTCAGCAGTGGGGTCCTCCTGGGTCTCGTGCAATAGCGCTTATTTTCATTGAAATGTCGCTGGATAGTTTGCGCTGACACTGATTCACACTGAGCCTGCAGGGCAGATTGAATTTCTTTGGAACTTGATTAGTGCTGCTTTTCCAAAACTGTTCAGCAAAGACCGCTAAAAAAGGCTCAACGTCTCCAAAAATCCAATTGAAACAACAAGCAAAAAGGCAGCAAAACTCACCTGCCCAGGTCTTGGATCAAATGCACTATAGGGTGCAGCCAGCCCATAAAGCAAGATGTTAGCTACATAGGTGCAAAATACTAGAGCAACAGCCACTCACCACATACCCATTCAGGGAGGGGGTGACTGGCCAGTATGCAATTGCACAATAAAGGCCCACATAGGGTACAGTTCACACAAAGTTAGTGCATAGTGTCTGGTTCACAGCCTATTAGTCACACCCTTACTATTCAACTAGGTGGGCTGGCTAGCACACTCTCAATGCATAACAGTGTGAATATCACTCATGCGAGACCAGTCGTGTATGGGCTTGGTTGCACCCTGAAAAAAATAGTGAAAAAAAAAACACAAAAAAATTTGTGAGGTATTGGTTGATATTTTGGCCCAAATACGTAAGCTCGTAACCTGCGCCAAAGGTCCCCTCGCTTACGAGTCCCTACACTAAACTCTTCAGCAAAGGCCACTAAAAAAGACTCGAGATTATAAAGACTCGAATAGTAAGGGCGTGACTAATAGGCTGTGAACCAGACACTATGCACTAACTTTGTGTGAACGGTACCCTATGTGGGCCTTTATTGTGCAATTGCATACTGGGCAGTCACCCCCTCCCTGAATGGGTATGTGGTGAGTGGCTGTTGCTCTAGTATTTTGCACCTGTGTAGCTAACATCTTGCTTTATGGACTGGCTGCACCCTATAGTGCATTTGTTCCAAGACCTGGGCAGGTGAGTTTTGCTGCCTTTTTGCTTGTTGTTTCAATTGGATTTTTGGAGACGTTGAGTCTTGTTTAGCGGCCTTTGCTGAACAGTTTAGTGTAGGGACTCGTAAGCGTGGGGACCTTTGGCGCAGGTTACGAGCTTACATGTTTTGGCCAAAATATCAACCAATACCTCACAATTTTTTTTGTGTTTTTTTGCACTATTTTTTCAGGGTGCAGCCAAGCCCATACACGTCTGGTCTCGCATGAGGGATATTCACACTGTTATGCATTGAGAGTGTGCTGGCCAGCCCGCCTAGTCGAATAGTAAAGGCGTGACTAATAGGCTGTGACCCAGACATTATGCACTAACTTTGTGTGAACGGGACCCTATGTGGGCCTTTATTGTGCAATTGCATACTGGGCAGTCACCCCCTCCTTGAATGGGTATGTGGTGAGTGGCTGTTGCTCTAGTATTTTGCACCTGTGTAGCTAACATCTTGCTTTATGGGCTGGCTGCACCCCATAGTGCATTTGTTCCAAGACCTGGGCAGGTGAGTTTTGCTGCCTTTTTGCTTGTTGTTTCAATTGGATTTTTGGAGACATTGAGTCTTGTTTAGTGTCCTTTGCTGAACAGTTTAGTGTAGGGACTCGTAAGCTTGGGGACCTTTGGCACAGGTTACGAGCTTACGTATTTTGGCCAAAATATCAACCAATACCTCACAAATTTTTTGGTGGGTTTTTTTTTCACTATTTTTTTCAGGGTGCAGCCAAGCACATACACGTCTGGTCTCGCGTGAGGGATATTCACACTGTTATGCATTGAGAGTGTGCTGGCCAGCCCGCCTAGTCGAATAGTAAAGGCGTGACTAATAGGCTGTGAACCAGACACTATGCACTAACTTTGTGTGAACGGTACCCTATGTGGGCCTTTATTGTGCAATTGCATACTGGGCAGTCACCCCCTCCCTGAATGGGTATGTGGTGAGTGGCTGTTGCTCTAGTATTTTGCACCTGTGTAGCTAACATCTTGCTTTATGGGCTGGCTGCACCCTATAGTGCATTTGTTCCAAGACCTGGGCAGGTCAGTTTTGCTGCTTTTTGCGTGCTACTTATCCACCATCTAGACTATCCTGTGTTGCAACCTTTCATCAATTTTTCTCTGCCATCCACACCTGGGGAGATTACCTACAGTGCCATGGGTTGTAAACCTCTTGATTATGTTGCATACCGTGGACAAAGAAACGTAAAGATCTCTGGAGATTAACTTGATATTTTCAACAATTTTAGTTCTCAAGTCCTCAGACAGTTCTCTTTTTCTCTTTATGTTCTCCACGCTGAGCGTGGCACACACAGACACACAATACAAAGATTGAGTCAACTTCTCCCCTTTTTATCTGGTTTCAGATGTGATTTTCATATTGCCCACACTCGATACTTGCCACACGTGATCTTGAACGAGCGTCATATGCTTGAAACAAAGTTGTTTATTCCCAATTTTGGAAAGTTGCCAACATTTTTGTTCAGCCCATTTTTGGAGTTTTGTGTGAAATTATGTCCAGTTTGCCTTTTTTTCTCAGATTTTTTGTGTTGTTCCAATACACACGAAGGAAATAAACACGTGTATAACAAAACACGTGTAATTGCAATCATTTTTTGGGAGAAATTTTAAATTTTCTGGAACAATTTCATGGGTGCCAATACTTTTGACCATAGGGCCCCCTGCTTCATATGGATGACCTCACAACCTCAGGTGGATGTTAACAGAAGCACTCATACACCTAAAAGTTTGATAAACCACACGATTGCCAGCAAGTAATATTGTGTCAAATCTCAGAAAATCCTAGTAACCTCCATATTTACTTTCTCAAACCAATTGGGGAAATCTTGAGAAAAAATAGTGTATAAGTGAAAGACTTACTTACCGTGATTTATGTGACTCTCCTCAGAAAGAATTTTTCAAGTCCTGGACAGCCCCTAAGAATTGTTGATGCAGGATTTTCCCCAAATTAGTAGCTTCTGGGATTTAAGTGTGGCGCCCCTGAGGGTTCAGTCGCCACAGAGGTATTGCACCTCATCCAGAGGTGTGATACTCCACTCTTAGGTAAGGAGGGAGCACCACCCAGGACTCTAACACCTGCACCCAACACAGACTATAGCAGCTGGGCACCCTGGACGTACCCTACGGGAGGATGGTCTCATCCCAGGCTGGGTAGTAAAGAGTGTATGGGTGGGTGGAACTAGTAAGGAGGATGAGAGGTGAAGCTTTAGAAGGCAGGAAAGAAAGTGTAGTGAGACAGTTGGTGAGGGGACCTTCAGCTGGGAAGAGCTCGGCCCCAGACCTGGAAAGTGAAAGTGAGGGAAGCAGAGAAGGAAGCTTCTGGAAGGAGAGAAGGGGTCCTAGGGGCATGGATAGTGAGTGATCCATCCGTGGGGCCCGATCCGATTGCGGAGGGACCAGGTCTCAGAAGGGACTTGGCCCTTAGCCTAGTGGAAAACTTTATGACTCAGCTAGCAAGCCGACTGCTGTGGCAACTTTAGGGGTCACAGACAAGAACCACATTCATCTTCTCCGGAGAGGCAGCTATATAGAATCAAGGAAACGCAGAGAGAGAACGTTATCCGACAGGATTCGCATCAGCTGATCTGGGACACTGTTTGTGAAGGTGCTGGAAAGGTAGAAGAAGTGGGAATCAGTAAAGTGAGACCGCCAGTGAAAGGAGCACATATAGAAAGTAGTCCTGGAAAGGTGTTTCCCAATCTATCTGGGAGTTTGCTGAGCCCCTCGCCTGGAGGACACGGTACCAAGTGGGCATCTGTGTACACCGGAACTGTGAGTAAAGCTTTGGAAACTGCATCTGACTGTCTCCTCAAATTCTTCCTGCGGCACGCACTCCACTCTGCTACATCTCCCAGCACCATTACCCTTTCACAACATCTCTCTGCCCTGAGACAATAAGCTTCACCTGTGGGAAGCTTTACCAACTCTGCTGCATCACACAATCTATCCCAGAGGATCTGCACTGCAGCGCTGGTCACCTCTGACCAGAAACCAAGGTGGCGTCACGAACACTTCTATACAAACTCTATCATCCTCTGTAAATATTCCCCTTTTATTGGACGCCCAGGGCCATGGACCGGGTCACTGCTGCCGTGACACATCCCTTTAAAACACCGGCCCGGTACCGAGTATCACACTGCCCTGGCAGTCGATCCATAAGCAGCAGTGCTGGGGAAGAAAAAAATTTGAGACACAGAGTTTGCCAGAGATATTTCTTTACTATACACCTAAAAAGTCTATTAACCCCTTAAGGACCAGTGGTATTTCCTTTTTTGCGTTTCCATTTCTTGCTCCCCTTCTTCCCACAGCAATAACTTTTTTATTTTTCCGTCAATATGACCATGTGAGAGCTTGTTTTTTGCTGAACAAATTGGACTTTTGAATTTCGTGTATTGGAAAACGGGAAAAAAATTCCAAGTGCGGTGAAATTGCTAAAAAAGTGCAATTCCACAATTGATTTTTGGATTTTTTTTACCATCTTCACTAAATGCTAAAACTGACCTGCCATTATGATTCTCCAGGTCATTACGAGTTCACAGACACCAAATACGTGTAGGTTTTTTTCATTTAAGTGGTGAAAAAAAATCCAAAATTTGTAAAAAAAAAAGTTGCCATGTTCCGAGCCCCTTAGCATCTCCATTTTTTGTGATCTCAGGTGGGGTGAGGGCTTATTTTTGGCGCAACGAGCTAACGTTTTTATTGATACCTTTTTGGTGTGAATACAGTCTTTTGATGGCCTGTTATTGCATTTTAATGCAATGTTGCGGCGATCAAAAAAACATAATTCTGGCATTTTGATCTTTTTTAACGCTACACGATTTACCGATCGGATAAATTATTTTTATATATTGATAGATCGGGTGATCTTGAATGCGACAATACCAAACGTGTATGTTTGATTTATTTTATTGTTTTATTTTGAATGGGGCGAAAGGGGGTGATTTGAACTTTTACCCTTTTTTATTTTTTTAATATTTTTAAAAACTTTTTTTTACTTTTTACTTGCTTCAATAGTCTTCATGGGAGACTAGAAGCTGCGATCATCCGATCGCTTGGGCTACATAGAGCGGGGCTGCAGCCCCGCTCTATGTAGCAGAAATGTTCACTTGCTATGAACGCCGACCGCCAACCCACAAGCGACCCGTGGTCAAGTGACACGGGTGCCGATGGGCCGGGTTAATGACGCACTTCCTGTCCGAGCATGTTAAATGCCGCTGTCAGAGTTTTACAGCGGCATTTAGCATGTTAATAGCAGCGGGTGGATCGCGATTTCACCCACGGCTGTTAGGGGCACATGACAGCTGATCAGATCGGCTGTCATGTGCCGGAAAAGATGCGGGCTCGTCGCTGGAGCTCACACCAAACAGGGAGAGGCATCCAATGTTGGATATATCCATCATTGGATGCTAAGGGGTTAAGTTGGTTAGATGAGTATATTGTAGTGCAGTGACCCAGCAAAGTTTAAAGCAAAATGTACTTGAGTCGCCCTCCAAAGCAATGGGAACTCGGATCTGAGCCTATAGACTTTTATGGGGGATGTCACGGCAACACAGCTCAGTCCGTGGCTCTGACGCTCACCCTTTAATGTGGGATATTTACAGGGGAGTTGAATATTGGTATGGGGATTCGTGATGCCACCTGTGGTACCTGGTCAGGGTGACCAGCGCTGCAGTGCTGATCTACTGAAGGGTTGGTGTTGTGCAGCTATAGGTGTTAAGCCTCCCACAGGTGAGGCTGAGTCCTTCAGTGCAGATATATGGGTAAGGATGCAGGACGGGAAGGGGACCCGGCAGTTAGGGGTAAGAAGAGGGACACACACACAAGTCACTTTGGTACCTTTACTGAAGATGTTGCAGGCACATCCCGGAGCGCTGTAGGGTGAAGGGTGCACATCCAGATTCTCCCACTGAGTAGGTGTGTGGCCTCTTGTTCCTTGCCTTTCTGCAATGAAGTCCTGGCCTGCATGTAGCTGGGCCTAACTTAGTCTCCGTCTTGTACCTGGCTGACCTTGTGATTGGACCTTCTCTGAAAGGACAGGGTCTCTGATGGCGGATCCTGCCGGACTCCGTCCTCCTGATCCTGCTACGTATCAGCTCTGTGGTACTCCTGGGACTTGTAGTCCTCCAGGAACTCCGGTGTTCTCCTAATGGGTTGTGGAGATCCCTATAGGCCCGGACCCCGGCGTCCGGTAAATACTTGTTGAGGTGAGCTATAAAGGCTCCTCTGCCTCTTTCACTTCTCTTTCCACTCGCCTTCGGCCTACCCGGGCCCTCACACGATTACACACATGGGCATTTGGTGGGCCGCCTCTTCGCCGCTCTCTGAGCGTCGGCACGCTCTGGGCTCTCAACTTGAGCTCTGGAGTCCCTTGCTGCAAACTCCACTCGTCTGCTCTGTCTGCAGACTACTCGCTTGTTTCAGCTCTGACTAGACTGGGATGGATTCAGTTCCACTTTACTAGCCTCCACTTTGCTGAACTGAACTGCTCTGCAGTCTCTCTAATCTGACTGAACTTCACTTTACTGCAGACTGCAGCCTTCAGACTGACTGATTGAGCTCTCTGAGCTGACTGACCTTTCCTGTCTTCACCCTCCTTTTATATGTCTATACAGCTCCCTCTGGTGGTCTTAGGGATGGGTGTAGGTGTGTGAATGTATATTGAGACATCTAGTGGTGAATTCCTTCACTGCACCCTTCTGGGAGATATGAATCCAGACGCAGCTGGACTCCACATTCCCCCCTAGTAGGACTCAGCACTCCCGGGCTGAAAGACATTTTTAGAAAAACAGAACATTAACATTGTACAATTTAACTCTTCCCTTACGGGAGGTGAGGATCTTGAACTGTTTCATAACAGGTAACATATATAACTATATACATAAGTAAAAGCAATGAGGAAATGAGCAACCAAAAAAGTCCGAGTCTCTTTTGGAAAAAGGCTGCTCAAAGGGTAGCGGGAACAAGCAAAAATAATGTCCATTTACTTGTTTTAGTAACCAAAAAGAAAAACAAATTAATAAATAATGGTTAAGACATAATGTAAGCAACAATATCTACATTTATGATACAATGACCCTAGTCAATTATTTACATTTATTAGGTCTTACTCTCTGTACCTAACAGGTAATTGTCCCCTTGTTATGCGTACTGACCTACGTAGTGTAGTGATAGGTGAGGTGTCAGTTAACCTGTCTGTCCTGCGTGCAGGTAGGTTGTAGTACTGCCTTAACCTCTCCAGGGATCTGGCAAGTATACTTTCAGCTGGGTGATCCGGTTCTGTCTCAGCAGGGGACTCTTCTTCCTGTGATATGGCTTCCTAAGATTCTGTGGGAACAGGTTCCTCTGGAACTGACTCTACGGCAACAACCGGCTCAACTGGATGTAGAGGTTCTCCTTGAGGTTGATAGAATTGGAGTACGGGAATGATTACAGCTTATCCAATTTGGGGCCAATCCGCAGGTAAATCTCTTAAGTCTGTATGTATGACTGCTTCATCACGCTCTTCCTTATTGACAACAGGTTCTTCCTCTTGAAGCTTTAATGGATCCGGACACAACTTTATGTGATCTCTGGATACAGTTGTGGTCGTTCTTCCTCCATCTTTACTAATTATACACGATTTCTTGTTGTCAAACCTTGAATTCAGTACAACGTAGGGCTCTCTTTCCCATTGATCGTAGAGTTTGTGCATCCTCCTCTTTCTTTTCAGCATGACTTCACCAGGTGAGAAAGGTTCGGCTGGCGCACTTTTGTTGTAGTGATCCTCTTGTTTGTCTCTTACCCTGGTGAGACTGTCTTCAACACAGGCCTGTACTTTTCTGTACTGTTACTGTCTGTTTGTGTCCCAGTCTTCAGTAGTCACATCCGCTTCTGGTTCCACAACACCAAGCTCCAGATCCATGGGCAGCTTTCCTGGTCTTGCCCGCATGAGATAGGCTGGGGTGCAATTGGTGGAACTCACAGGTATGTGATTATACAGATCTACCAGATCAGGTAGTAGGTCTGGCCACCGATTCCTCTCTTCAAGTGGTACAGTCTTCAGCAGATCAATGACGATGTGATTCATCTTTTCACAGAGACCATTGGTTTGGGGGTGGTACGGTGTGGTTCTTATCTTCTTACATCCGTACAGATGGCAGAACTCTTTGAACAATTCGGCCTCGAAGGCTGGGCCTTGGTCAGTTAGCACCTGCTCAGGATATCAATGTGATCTGCAGAAATACGCTTGGAACGTCTTTGCTGCTGTCTCTGCCGTCAGATCTTTGACAGGGGCGACTATCAGGAACCTGAAGTAGTGATCCACCATGGTCAGGGCATAGGAGTATCCTGACCGGCTGGGTGACAACTTGACATGGTCCAGGGCCACGATCTCCAAGGGATGAGTCGTCTTGATGGGTTGCAGGGGTGCCTTCTGGCTGCAGTAGTCTTTTCTTCTGAAGCCACAGGGTCCACAGTTCTGGCACCACCTCTCAATGGAGCTGCGCATTCCCACCCAGTAGAAACGACACTTCAACAGGGTCTCCAGCTTCTTCCAGCCAAAGTGTCTCGCTTGATCGTGGTAGGCTTCCAATACCATCTGGATGTCTGCTCTGGGAGCTACTATCTGCCAAACCATCTCGTGGGTTCTTGGATTGACGTACCTCCGGCACAGCTTCTCACTATAGATAAACAGCCGGCTTCTTTCATTCCACAGCTGCCTTGCCTGTAGAGACGCATCCTTCTCCAAGGAGGAACCTTACTGAGTTATCAGCTCCTTGATATGGCTGACAATTGGATCGCTGTCTTGGGTCTCCTTCCAGCTTTGGTGAGGTAAAGGATTTTAACGTCTTACCACGCTGCCTCTTGCAGGCTCGTTGCTGGATCATCCCATTCTTGTGAAAGGCAGGTAGTTCAATCTCTTCCAGGTCGTCCACTTCTTCCTCTGTTTCCGACCCATGAGGCATCCTGGACAGGGCATCAGCGTTGGCATTCTTGAGGCCCGCTCGGTACTTGATTGTGAATTGGTAGTTTGACAGCCGAGCCATCCAGCGTTGTTCCATGGCTCCCAGCTTAGCTGTTTCAAGATGCGTCAAGGGGTTATTATCAGTGTAGGCAGTGAACTTGCTGGAGGCTAGGTAGTGCTTAAACCTCTCCATGATGGCCCAGATCAGTGCCAGGAACTCCAGCTTGAAGCTGCTATAGTTCTCGGGGTTCCTCTCGGTCGGGCAGAGCTTCCTGCTTGCATAGGCGATGACTTTCTCCAGGCCATTTTGCTTCTGACTGAGGACAGCTCCCAATCCTTCATTGCTGGCATCCGTATACAGCAGGAACGGTTGGCTGTAGTCAAGATAGGCTAAGATCTCGTCACCTGTCAGGATCTCCTTCATTTCATTGAATGCCTCGGCCTGTTCTTTACCCCAGTGGAACGGAGAATTTCTGCTCTTGAGGGACTGTCCCACCAGGAGGTCTTGCAGAGGCGCTGCTTTCTTAGCTTAGTGTCATGTGTGCATTGCCACGAAGATCGTCGCGGTTGCACATTTTGACTTCTCACAGCTGAGCTGCTGTTTCTTTGTGTTTGGCAGCTAGGGAGTTAATTCTGTCTGTGCTCGGTGCTGGGACTGGGTGCAGTTTCTCCCGGCTGCAATTGATTATTTGTTGATTGGTTTCCTTTAAATTCCTGGTTGTCTGCTTGGGGAGTTGCCAGTGAAACCTTCATGCAGACCACAGATAGGAATGAATCTGTATAGACTTTAGTTGTGAGCTCCTTAGTTGTTCTAAGCTCAACTTGGTTAGAGTTTATTTCCCAGACCATTTATGTTCCTTTGGTGTTTGAGTGTGTATGCAAGCGAGTGTTATCCTGTCTGTCTTATATGTCTAATCTGTGTATTTAGCTGAGATCAGCCCATATCCCTTTGGTGGTAGTCAGGATCCTTCTTAGGACTGATTACAGGGTTCAGGGTCTGATAGGAGACAGGGTTAGGCTGGAGACTTGGACCTCTGAACCATTATCAGTACCTCCAAGGTGAGGGATTAGTTAGGACCCCAGTTTAGGGTCAGGTTAGATCCCGGTCCACCTCTTTCCTGTTTCAGCTCATCAAGTCCTCAAGATTAACCTTGAGTTCAGCAGATATCGTGTCAGGTAAATCTATTCTATACTTACATGCTGATGTTGCTATACTAGTTGTTGTATAGAGTGTTGTTCCTGTATTAATAGTTTACTGACATTGTATACATATCATTAGACAGCGTGACATTTTCACTGGCCCTAAAAATTATCTCCAGTTACCATGGATCCAGTAGCCCAGCTGGCTCTGCAGTTGCAGGGATTATCCATGGAGCTGACGGACATTAAGTCCAAAGTTTTGTCTCCCCTGGAGCAAACCAGAGTTGAACCTAAAGTAGCTCTCCCGGACAGGTTCACTGGTGGGCGAGACAAATTTTTCACCTTCCGGGAGGCATGTAAATTGTATTTTCGGCTTCGGCCTCGATCATCAGGGAGTGAGGAGCAGAGAGTGGGAATTGTTATATCACTTCTGCAAGGGGACCCTCAATCCTGGGCATTTTCCCTTCCTCCGGGATCCCCGGCTCTACTGTCTCTAGATCAATTTTTTACTGCCCTGGGATTGGTATATGATGACCCAGATCGGGTCTCTCTTGCTGAGACAAAATTACGTAAGATACAGCAGGGAGATCGTCCGGCAGAGGAATTTGCTTCTGAGTTTCGTAGATGGGCCACAGATACTCAGTGGAATGACCCAGCTCTTAGGAGCCAGTTTTGTCATGGGCTTTCTGATAAATTAAAAGACGTTTTGGCTCAGTATGAGTCTCCTCCTTCTCTGGAGGCTGCTATGGCCTTAGCTATCCGTACTGATAGACGGCTTCGGGAGAGGGGTGAGGTAACCCCACTCCCTGTTGTTTCTCCATCTACCACTAAAGTCCCTTATGTTGAGGTTCCCCTTGTCTGTTCGGATGAGCCTATGCAGTTGGGAGGGACATCATTTCGTAGGAGGGGATTGGCGGTACGCCGCAGGACTAGAAGATGTTTTTTCTGCGGGAAAGAGGGACATTTTGTTGGAGAATGTCCATCCCGTGCCTTGTTGAGCCAAAAGTCGCCGGAAAACTGTTAATCCCAGGTTGTGTGGTGGACGACAACCTGGGAGTATGTATTTCATCCGCCAGTTCTTCTCAGTTCCTTGTACCAGTGGAGGTGGTAGTTGGTACGAGAGTGGAGAGATTGTCTGTTCTTCTTGATAGTGGTTCCGGGGCTAATCTGGTTGACGCTCAGTTTGCTCAGGCTCAAGGTATGCATCTGAGTGTATTGGTCAAACCGATCCCTATATTCTCCATTGACGCCAGGCCTCTCGGCCAAGGTAGCTTTGTTCATGAGGTTCATAACATTGACCTTCGGGTAGGGGCAATACATAGGGAACAATTATCTTGTTATGTGTTGGAGGGTCTACCTACTCCCATTGTGTTGGGACTTCCTTGGTTGGTTAAACATAACCCTGTGATTAATTGGCAGTCCAGAGAAATAAGCCAATGGGGTGAGTTTTGCAAAAGCAACTGCATGAACACAGTCATCAGTGCGGTTGTGCCTAGTACATTGCCTCCTTTTTTGGAGGATTTTGGGGATGTTTTCTCTGAGGAGGGGTGTCAGGAGTTGCCTCCTCATCGCGTGTATGACTGCTCTATTAATCTCCTTCCTGATGCTAAGTTGCCTAAAGCTAGGTTGTATAATCTTTCTGGTCCTGAGAGGCAGGCTATGAAAGATTATATTTCTGAAAGTCTGGCCAAAGGGCATATTAGACCTTCATCTTCCCCAGTAGCCGCGGGGTTCTTCTTTGTGAAGAAGAAAGATGGAGGCCTACGCCCTTGCTTGGATTTCCGCGAACTTAATCGGATTACTGCTCGAGATCCGTATCCACTCCCTCTTATTCCTGATCTCTTCAATCAAATTGTTGGCGCCAAATGGTTTTCTAAATTGGATCTCAGGGGGGCGTATAATCTGATTAGGATAAAAGAGGGGGATGAGTGGAAAACGGTGTTTAACACGCCGGAGGGACATTATGAGAACCTAGTCATGCCTTTTGGTCTGACTACTGCACCAGCAGTATTCCAACATTTTGTTAATGACATTTTTCGTCACCTTGTGGGGCTGTTTGTGGTTGTATATTTGGATGACATTTTAATTTACTCGCCAGATCTTGTGTCTCATCAGGAGCATGTGAGACAGGTGTTGCAGATCTTGCGAGACAATAAACTATACGCCAAACTGGAGAAGTGTGTATTTGCCGTACAGGAACTTCAGTTTTTGGGTTTTTTGGTGTCAGCCTCCGGTTTCCGTATGGACCCTGAAAAGGTGAGAGCAGTGCTTGAATGGGATCAGCCAGGGGATCTTAAGGCTCTGCAGCGTTTTTTGGGGTTTGCTAACTACTACCGGAAATTTATTTGTAATTTCTCATCTGTCGTCAAACCTCTCACTGACATGACAAGAAAAGGGACGGATTTTTCTAAATGGTCGGACAAAGCTTGCCAAGCCTTTTCCTCTTTGAAGAAATGTTTTGCTTCGGCACCCGTTCTCATCCAACCAGATGCATCTCAGCCGTTCATTGTGGAGGTGGATGCGTCTGACGTAGGGGTGGGTGCTATATTGTCCCAGGGTCCGTCCCCTGGTAAATGGCATCCGTGCGCTTTCTTTTCTAAGAAATTGTCGTCCGCCGAAAGGAATTATGATATCGGCAATAGGGAACTTTTGGCCATTAAGTTAGCTTTTGAAGAATGGCGTCACTTTTTGGAGGGGGCAGTCCACCCGGTTACCGTTATTACTGATCACAAGAACCTGTTGTATTTGGAATCCGCTAAGCGTCTGAATTCCAGACAAGCTCGATGGTCGTTGTTTTTTACCAGGTTTAATTTTGTCGTCACTTATCGCCCGGGGTCTAAGAATGTAAAGGCTGATGCCTTGTCTCGCAGTTTCCCAGGGGCCGGGAAAACGGATGACCCGAGTCCTATCCTTCAGGAGGGGGTGGTAGTGTCGGCTGTATTTTCTGAGCTTGAGGAGGAGGTGTTAGAGGCTCAGGGGGACGCCCCTGCAGGACCTCCAGGGAGACTGTTTGTCCCAAATCTGTTGAGACAAAAGGTTATTGAGGCACATCATAATTCTGCTCTAGCAGGACATCCAGGGAGTAAGGCTACTTTAGATCTCCTTTCTCGCCGGTTTTGGTGGCCTAATGCTAATAAAGATGTTATAACTTTTGTTGCGTCATGTGGGGTGTGTGCTCGCTCTAAAACCCCTCATACCCGTCCGTCTGGGACCCTTTTACCCTTGAAACTTCCGGAGCGTCCATGGACTCATTTATCTATGGACTTCATTACGGACCTTCCTCCGTCGTCAGGGAATACTGTCATACTGGTGGTTGTTGACAGGTTCAGTAAGATGGCACATTTCGTTGCTCTTCCTGCACTCCCTAATGCTAAAACTCTGGCGCAGGTGTTCATTAGGGAGATCGTTAGACTTCATGGGTTGCCTTCTGATGTGGTGTCAGATAGGGGGTCTCAGTTTGTGTCCAAATTTTGGAGGGCATTTTGTTTACGTCGGGGGATGCAATTGTCATTTTCCTCAGCTTTTCATCCGCAGACCAATGGTCAGACAGAGCGTCTGAATCAGAGCTTAGAGACATATCTCCGGTGTTTTGTCTCAGAGAACCAAGAGGACTGGTCTTCTTTCTTGCCTCTGGCAGAGTTCGCTCTTAACAACAGGCGGAGCGAGTCCACTGGTAAGTCCCCGTTTTTTGGGGCATATGGTTTCCATCCCCAGTTTTGTACTTTCAATGGGGGGGGCCCTTCTGGGGTTCCTGAGGAGGAGCGTTTCTCGTCGTCACTTGCTTCTGTGTGGAGAGGTGTAATGAATAATCTGAGTGCGATGGGGAACCGTTACAAACGTATGGCTGATAGGAGGAGAGTTTCTGGTCCAGATCTGAATGTGAACGATCTGGTATGGTTGTCTACCAGGAATATAAAACTTAAAGTGTCCTCCTGGAAACTGGGTCCCAGATTCATCGGGCCGTACAGGATCAGTTCCATAATTAATCCTGTGGCATTTCGTCTGGACCTCCCTCCTACGTTTAAAATTCATAATGTGTTCCACAAGTCATTACTTAAAAGGTATGTGGCACCAGTCATACCGTCACCTCTACCTCCTCCTCCTGTGTTGGTCAATGGTAACTTGGAATTTCAAGTATCAAAGATCATTGACTCACGTCTGAATCGCCGGTCCCTTCAGTACTTGGTGCATTGGAAGGGGTATGGTCCAGAGGAGAGGACGTGGGTCCCTGCGTCTGATGTTAACGCAGATCGTTTGGTTCGGACCTTCCACAGAACTCACCCGGGCAGGCCTGGCCCTGAGGGTCCGGAGGCCCCTCGTAGAAGGGGGGGTACTGTCATGTGTGCATTGCCACGAAGATCGTCGCGGTTGCACATTTTGACTTCTCACAGCTGAGCTGCTGTTTCTTTGTGTTTGGCAGCTAGGGAGTTAATTCTGTCTGTGCTCGGTGCTGGGACTGGGTGCAGTTTCTCCCGGCTGCAATTGATTATTTGTTGATTGGTTTCCTTTAAATTCCTGGTTGTCTGCTTGGGGAGTTGCCAGTGAAACCTTCATGCAGACCACAGATAGGAATGAATCTGTATAGACTTTAGTTGTGAGCTCCTTAGTTGTTCTAAGCTCAACTTGGTTAGAGTTTATTTCCCAGACCATTTATGTTCCTTTGGTGTTTGAGTGTGTATGCAAGCGAGTGTTATCCTGTCTGTCTTATATGTCTAATCTGTGTATTTAGCTGAGATCAGCCCATATCCCTTTGGTGGTAGTCAGGATCCTTCTTAGGACTGATTACAGGGTTCAGGGTCTGATAGGAGACAGGGTTAGGCTGGAGACTTGGACCTCTGAACCATTATCAGTACCTCCAAGGTGAGGGATTAGTTAGGACCCCAGTTTAGGGTCAGGTTAGATCCCGGTCCACCTCTTTCCTGTTTCAGCTCATCAAGTCCTCAAGATTAACCCTGAGTTCAGCAGATATCGTGTCAGGTAAATCTATTCTATACTTACATGCTGATGTTGCTATACTAGTTGTTGTATAGAGTGTTGTTCCTGTATTAATAGTTTACTGACATTGTATACATATCATTAGACAGCGTGACATTTAGTCCTTTACAAACCTCCGGCAGTATCCTGTCAGTCCCAGGAACTGTCGCACCTCTTTGAGGTTCTTCAGCTCCGGCCATTTCTGGATGGCGGTGACCTTCTTTGGGTCTGGCGCTACTCCTTCTGAGCTGACAATATGTCCCAGATACTGTACCTTTTGTTTGAGCAGGTGGCACTTTGAAGGCTTCAGTTTCATCCCGTACTTGGACAGTGACTCGAATACCTCCGCCAGGTGCTTCAAGTGATCTTCATACGTCTTGGAGTACACAATTACGTCGTGCAGGTACAGTAAACACAGTCTCGAAGTTGAAATGTCCCAGGCAGCTCTCCATCACTCTCTGGAATGTTCCAGGGGCACTGCTGAGTCCGAACGGCATTCTGTCGAACTCACAGAGTCCCATCGGAGTGGTGAAAGCCGTCTTCTCCCGATCCTCCTCAGCCACAGCTACTTGCCAGTACTCACTAGTGAGGTCAAGGGTGGAAAAGTAATTATCAGTCTTTATGCAGCTAAGGATTCCTCAATGCGTGGTAAAGAGTATTCATCTTTATGTGTAATGCGATTTACTTGTCTGTAATCTACACACATTCTCATGCTTCCATCCTTTTTCCTGACTAGGACTAGAGGTGCTGCCCAGGGACTACAACTATCCCTTATCACCCCTGCCTCCTTCATGTCACGCAACATCTCCTTGGCTTTCTGGTAGTGTGCTGGTGGTATAGGCCTGTACCGTTCTTTAATGGGAGGATGGTTGCCTGTGGGGATGTGATGTTGGACCCCTTTTATCTTCCCAAAGTCAAGTGGGTGTTTGCTGAATACCTGTGCGTACTCCTGAACTACTCAATGTACTCGCTGTTTCTGGTGGGCTGGAGTGGTGTCCGTCCCGACATGAAGCTGTTGACACCAATCCTCCACCTTGGTGGTCGGGCCGTTATCCTCCACTGGTTGTGGGGAGGTTAAGGGCTCCGTCGGGTGAATGGAGTTATTATCCACAGCATGTAACTTGGCAACAGTGGCATAACGTGGTAATTTGACTTCATCCTCTCCCCAGTTGAGAAGACGCACTGGCACCCTCCCATTATGTACCTCCACTACCCCTCTGGCAGTCAAGAGTGTAGGTCTGTGTTCTGAACAATGGGCTCTACTACTGCTTAGTAGTTCTGTCCTCTCATACATATTGCTGCTCTACACCAAATAAGCATTTCACTCATTGGGGGTATCACAATGGGGTTTGGGTCTGTTACCCATACATTACCAATCTCACCACCGGTCAGTTTCACTTGCTGCTGGCACATCAGGGCCCGGATCTCCTTCTGGATCGCTCCCTTTTGCTTTGGTCTGGCAACATCGGCGAGCTGTTGGAGTAAAAACACAACCTCCTCCAAACAGTTACTAATAATGTTAATGCCTAAAACCACATTCAACCCATTTTCCTCATTAACAGTCTTCACTACAAGAAGTCCCTGATCCTTTAGCTCCACTCTCCCCACTTTTACGTCTACGTTTTTAGCCCCCAATAAGTCAAGAGGGAGGCCATTAGAGGTGTATACTGCAAAGTCGGGGTTTGGGGGTTGGAGACCGTCCATGGACCAGTATCTATTGTAAAGAACATCAGGTATGATGGTTACCTGAGATCCGGTGTCCAGCAGGGCAGGGATTGCAATCCCGTCCAGTATGATGGACAGGTATGGTCTTTCTCCCACAAACCTGTGGTTCCAGTCTGAGGGGCCTGATGAGTCTATTCCTGGGTGTTGGCCCTCAGACCCAGGATTTGCTCGTTTAAAGGACACCGACGTGCTGGGTTACCTTCTCTGTGGCAGCGGTAGCAGACGATCTCTCGGCGAGGATGATGCTGGTCGCGGGTCCTTCCTGGGGGAGGCGTTGTCCTCCTCCGGTGGGGCGACGTCCTCCTTCTCCTCCGGTTCATCCAAGGGACATCCTCTGGGCAGTCGGCTAGCAGGATCTTTCCGTCTTCCTCCGTCGGCAGTTGCAGGGCACTCATTACAGTGGCCAGGTTTTTGGTCAGCTGGCGCACTTCTGAGCGCAGACAGTCCAGCTCAGTAGGGGGCGCCACCTGCGTTTTGGCTTCAGCAACCAGCGGAGAGAAGGTGGATGCTGCTGGCATTAGAGTGGTCTCACCCGGGTGACGCTGGGTTGCCATCTTGGGTGTTTCCAGGGGTCGCAGTCCTTTTATAGCCATATCCTTAAGGGAATCAAAGGTAGCGTCAGGATGATCCAAGGACCACCAATGCATAGTCCTGCTTTCAGCTTGGGACCTCAGTCCCCGTACAAATTGTTCTTTTAACATTTTATTGTCTTTGGCGACACTCATAGGTTAACCTGTTTGAGTGCTCGCAGGGCTCTTTGCAGTCGGCAGGCGTAGTCCCGAATGCTGTCATCTGGTTTCTGGGAGCATTGGTAAAACCTCATCCGGAGGTCTGTCTCAGTGGGATCCTAAAAGATAGTCTGTAACTTTAAGAAAATTGCGAGCACTGATTCCTGGTCTGCAGCTGACCAAGTCTCTACTTTTCTCTCTGAAGCACCAGTCAATTGTCCCACTACCACTGCAGCTCTCTGCTTTTCTGACATAGGGTACATGTCCATTATACTGCATATTTTGCGCTTAAATCCCGACAGGGTGTCTGGCTTGCCGCTGTACTGGGGAAGCCACTTTGCTCCGGGCATGTATGCAGTGTCAGCGGTACTATCGGGGCCACAGGCCCAGGTGTGGGGCCAGCGTTTCCAGCCTGCGCAGCAGCACCCGTGGGTAAGTCATTGGGGCTATCAGCCTGGGCCATGCCGTCAGTCTGCTGCTGCGACATCTCTGCGCCCCCCTAGTTAAACGTGGCCTACCTCCTCCTGTAGGCCGCAGCTTCCTCCGGGCACTGTTGCTAGAAGGACCTGCGTCGCCTGCGCTCTGACATCAGAGCGTTCACTGAAGCTCTCCGCAGGACCTGTCCGCCGCGTCAGCGCTGGGGGCGTGTCCAGGACTCAGCGCACTTTTGCAGGTACGCCCACTAGTTTTTCGCGCCGTGGCGCTGTAAATGGTGGGCAATGGCGGGAAATCTTCACCACAATACAAATCACAGTCTTTCATTAAGGCACACAGTACCCGGTGGCAACGGGCACAAATTACTCCGTTGCTGCAGGGCACGCAATCCTGTTCGTGACGCCAAGTTTAGATGAGTCGCCCTCCAGAGCAATGGGAACTCGGATCTGAGCCTATAGACTTCTATGGGGGATTTCACGGCAACACAGCTCAGTCCATGGCTCTGACGCTCACCCTTTAATGTGGGATATTTACAGGGGAGTTGAATATTGGTATGGGATTCGTGATGCCATCTGTGGTACCTGGTCAAGGTGACCAGCGCTGCAGTGCAGATCTACTGAAGGGTTGGTGTTGTGCAGCTATAGGTGTTAAGCCTCCCACAGGTGAGGCTGAGTCCTTCAGGGCAGATATATGGGTAAGGATGCAGGACGGAAGGGGACCCGGCAGTTAGGGGTAAGAAGAGGGACACACACACAAGTCACTTTGGTACCTTTACTGAAGATGTTGCAGGCACATCCCGGAGCGCTGTAGGGTGAAGGGTGCACATCCAAATTCTCCCACTGAGTAGGTGAGTGGCCTCCTGTTCCTTGCCTTTCTGCAATGAAGTCCTGGCCTGCATGTAGCTGGGCCTAACTTAGTCCCCGTCTTGTACCTGGCTGACCTTGTGATTGGACCTTCTCTGAAAGGACAGGGTCTCTGATGGCGGATCTGCCGGACTCCGTCCTCCTGATCCTGCTACGTATCAGCTCTGTGGTACTCCTGGGACTTGTAGTCCTCCAGGAACTCCGGTGTTCTCCTAATGGGTCGTGGAGATCCCTATAGGCCCGGACCCCGGCGTCCGGTAAATACTTGTTGAGGTGAGCTATAAAGGCTCCTCTGCCTCTTTCACTTCTCTTTCCACTCGCCTTCGGCCTACCCGGCCCTCACACGATTACACACAGGGCATTGGTGGGCGCCTCTTCGCCGCTCTCTGAGCGTCGGCACGCTCTGGGCTTTTCAACTTGAGCTCTGGAGTCCCTTGCTGCAAACTCCACTCGTCTGCTCTGTCTGCAGACTACTCGCTTGTTTCAGCTCTGACTAGACTGGGATGGATTCAGTTCCACTTTACTAGCCTCCACTTTGCTGAACTGAACTGCTCTGCAGTCTCTCTAATCTGACTGAACTTCACTTTACTGCAGACTGCAGCCTTCAGACTGACTGACTGAGCTCTCTGAGCTGACTGACCTTTCCTGTCTTCACCCTCCTTTTATATGTCTATACAGCTCCCTCTGGTGGTCTTAGGGATGGGTGAAGGTGTGTGAATGTATATTGAGACCTCTAGTGGTGAATTCCTTCACTGCACCCTTCTGGGAGATATGAATCCAGATGCAGCTGGGCTCCACATACTTAATGTCTAACCTCACAGAAATAAACAGCACACGGTATTCTCTGGATTGAGCCAGGAAACAAGACAGTCCACATCCGAGACCGGTTTCCGGGGGCGACTGCATCACTGTGCTACGCTGAGGGGTGCCAGGACTTTTGGCTGCGCTTGTCTCTGTGTTGCTTCACACAGGATTAGCTCTGCAGAGCCTCCTGTTCTGCACGCTTGCAAACCAAAACTGACACACCCAACCCTCTGCTGCAGGATTTTTACAAGGAACCTGTGGCCGTAGGCTACTTGGAAGACCCGGCTGTTAGTAAGCAGACCGCCCCACTACCATGCTGTAGTCCATTTCAAAAATAAAAGCCCATGACAGGTTTTCCTAAATCTGTCTGGATAAATAGCTTGCCCAAGACCAACACTTACTTTTATTTTGCATTGCAATCACAGCTATACCTGTGACTGCAATGCACTCATGCGGCCTCAACATGCTTCTGTACGCATCCTGGGGGACACATAGCGAGCCTCGCATATGACACCGGTCACTGCCTCACAGTATCTAATCATACATTTTTACATGTGAAATAAACAGTAAATTATCATCTTAATACTGCCTCATCTTTGCATATGCCTGTCCATCATTACATTTCTGGACATTTCCATATAGCTTAGACAAAAGACAATTAATTCTTCAAAATATGGACTTTACACTAGGTGAAACAGACTAGCACGGCCGTCTCCCAGGGCCCTTATCCAAGGACATTAGGTGTTTGGTGCATTTTTTCAGCAGTGTATTTGTGCACAAAAAAAATGCGGTGTATTAGGCTACGTTCCCACAATGAGCTTTTGGGGTGTTTTTTGATGTTGCTGATTTTCTGCAGTATTTCTGCACCCATTAAGTAAAATAGGTTACTTGCATTTTTTCGAAAATATGCAGCGTTGAAAACTCACAAAAAACTTATTGTGAGAACGTAGCTTTAGGCCACATGCACATGTTTATTTTTTGCAAGTTTTTTTTACCTCAGTATTTATAAGCCAAAACCAGGAGTGGGTGTTAACTTTTCCAGTTTTTTCTGTGGCTGCGGCTTAGTTTTGTTACACCAGAGAACTAATTTAGGTGGTAGAGGTCGTGTGATCTCAGGTGTTTTTGCAATTAGTGTGTTGGTATTTTTTTTAGGGTTTTTTGGATTGCAGTAAGTGACCTTCCTATCCTTTTCTGTTTAGGAAGATTGGGCCCCAACGTTTGCTCATACTATTTTCTGTCTGTGTCTGTATTTCCTCTTGTCTAACCGCCATTACATGTTTGGGGGCTTCCTATGTTCTTTGGGGATCTGCTCCGGGGCAGATAGTTTTCCTCTTTCTATCTTTAGGTGAAGTTAGCTTCTCAGGCTGTGACGAGGCGTCTAGGACCAACGTAGGTACGCTTCACGGCTGCCTTTAGTTGTGGTGGTTAGTCAGGGTACTGCAATCCAATAGATTCCAACCTCTCTGGTGTATTGCCTTTTTTGCCTGCTCTCCTCAGCTACCAAATCATAACAGGCCACCATAACTCAGTGCAGCAGGGAGGCAGTGTCAGGGGGAGTCAGCCAGGTTTCAGTGAGGGCCAAGAAGGAGAGGTTGCGGGAAGTAAAGAGATCGTGGAGCTTGTTGTAGATGGAGCGGGCGTTCCAGAGTGCTCCAGAGAGAGTAAGCTGGGGGGTAGGGGTCAGTAATGAAGAGGCATCAATAAGAAACCGATCCATTACTAATCCTATAGTTGTAAATGGTTTAAAAAAGACACAGCCAGAAAAAAGTATTTTAATGAAATAAAACATCACAGTTTTCCATCTTTATTGTACGCCTAATTCCTCCGAGCCCTTGTTCTCCTGTAAAACAATAAATAAATAATAAACACAACCGTATACTCCCTGTCCGACGTAAATCCATTTAATAATGAGTGTCCAATGACGATCTCCCCTATCAAGCTGTCACATCAGGAGATGTGACCGCTCTATAGGGCCTCCAGTGACACACTGACAGGAGACAATGGCTCCTGCAGTGTTATCACTGGGGGTCACTGGAGTTCATCCTCTCACTTGACGGCAATGCTGCGTGAGAATTTTCCCACGCAGCTGGGCCGCAAGTAACAGGACAAACTCCTGTGACCTGACCGAGGACTGAAACAGTGCGGAAGGATACTTTCCTCATTGTATCACCGGAGGCCCCTGGAGAGCTTTCAGATGTGACAGCTCTCCACAGGAGATTATCGTGGGACAGTTGTTATTATATGGATTATGTCTGAACAGGGAGTATATGGTTGTGTTTATCATTTTATTTTTTTTAACTGGAGAACGATGGCTTCGGGGATTAGGTGATTGCTGAGTATGTACTCTATGTTATATGTACTGTCTGTCTGTAATGTATGTTATATGTAATGTATGTTCTGTATAGTTTTTTTTTTTTTTTACTACTAAACACATGCATTGTCTGATGGGACTACTTTCCCATCATCGGCAATGCTATCACTGTGAGCATTCATTGTCGGGTGGGAGCAGTAGTCCCATCAGACAAGGCTGCTTCCACAGACCCACACACACCAGCACACACACAGGGACACACACATACAGACCCACACACACACAAAAACGCAGTCCCCCGCACACACATACACGCACACAGTCACCGCCCACACACTTCCCTCCTCCTGATCTGCAGTGTTTCTCACACCCACATCCGCAGCGAATCCGCAGATCTTTTTTGGACCTGCGGTTTTGCTGCTGATGTGCCCGAGTCAATGCAAGTCAATGGATGCAGAAATGCTGCAGATCCGCAAAAAGAATTGACATGCTGCGGAAAAAAAAAACGCTGCGTTTCCGCATGGATTTTTCCGCAGCATGTGCACAACAAATCTCCATTTCCCATTCATTAACATTGGCTGTGCACTACACTGCGAATTTAATGCGAATCCGTGCGTCCAAAAACGCTGTGGATCCGCATCTAAATCTGCAACGTGTGCACATAGCCTAATAAAAACACATCACCTCTTCTGTATTTCTTACCCACTCCTGGTTTTAACAAATACTGAGTTGAAAAATTCATCAAATACTGAATGTGTGAATGTGGCCTTAGAGTTCCAATAAGTATGGGGTGATTATCGAAATCTCATGCCCACCATGCTTTTTTTCACACTGTGGAAACTGACCTAAGGCACGATTTTGAAAACAACAAATTGACAATTTCTCATGCAAAATTATCAGTTATATGTTTTCCCCATAAACTTGAATGAGAAGATGAACATCTGTAGATACAAAACATGTTTTCATTGTGTTCCCACAAGTAATCCGCATTTTATTTTTTCAATAAAGTTTTATCTAAGCTATGTAACAAGAGGTACCAAAACAAAGCAGTTTTATTTAAAACATGACATATCAAAAAGGGTCAAAGATCGCTACTGAAAAAACACAATAAAATGCATGTAAAAAAACACAAAATTGCAATGAAAAAGTTTAGTTAATTGGTGCTGTGTAGCCCTGGTATGTAAGGCACACAATACCAGGAGGATGAGTGGAGAGGTAACGGTTAAGGCTTGACATCACTCACATACACTTCAGACACACCCAGCAGGGGTGTATAGGGGAGTGTCCTGTAGCACAGGGAGTCTGAAAGTTTCTCCTGAGTGTGGAGGGAGTCAGGACTGGTGCCTGTTGGAGAGCCGAGATTCCTGTCGATACAGAGAGACAGTACAAAAGTGGAGGCTAGTACGGATAAACGAATATTATCCTAGTCTAGTCAGTGCTGACATTAAGAGTGTGAACAGGGCGAAAGGCGCAGTGGAAGAAACAGAGAAGTGCCTTAGGTATAGGATACCTGCACAAACTAACCGGTCACTGGGGACCGAAGTGTCACTACAGCTTCAGGCGTGGAGACAGGAAAACCAGAGTCTTACTGGACCTTAGGTCGCAGAAAGCAGCCCTCGGAGTGTCGGTACGTAACCGGAGCTAGGTGAAGTAGGGACTTTGAGCTAGGCCAAGCATAGAAGAACCTAGTTTCATCACTGGAAGGCTCCGACCACTATGTTGACCGGGCAGTACAGCTTTGGAGAAGCTGGAGTATTCGGAGTTAACTTAGCTCTATGCTAGCTGGACTCATCATATGGAAAGTAAAGGAGGCCCTCAACCTGCTCAGCCGTTACCTCGAAGCACATCCTCCACCCAACCAGCCTCCCTGGGACCTGCCTAAACATCTGACAAGTAAAAGGTATGGAAAGACGCTGGACGGTGTGAGACTGATTTATTTATCTGCACCCTACATCATTAATACCATAGACTTTGAGGGACCAGTCCCACCTGTGGGGGACCCGTCATCTAGCTGCCACAACATCCCCTCAGAGATCTACTGCAGCGCTGGTCTTAGTGACTAGAAAAACTACAGGTGGCGTCACGAACCGATATATACAAATCCCCTGTAAATAATACCCCTTTAACGCCTGACCGCCAGGGACACGGAACGAGCCACGCTACCAGTGACATTCCCCATAGAAATCTACAGGCTCTGCTCCGAGTATCCCATATCCCTGGTAACCCACAATTGTGGTGCGGGTCAATACAGTGCAGAAATGGTGCAGAAAATCTACAGCAACAAAATTGCACCAAATACTCATTGTGGGAACTTAGCCTCACTGTACAACCTTGAAGCTTGACATTCAGGTTGATGCTTTCCAAAATAAGAGATAAAAATACTATGAAGGGGTCTTTTCCAGCCGCATACGTATATAATTTTTTTTCTACCAAGTAAAAGAATTTCTATAATCTAATTATCTTTTTTTTTCTTTTTTAGGCGTCTTGATGTTGCTGAGCTCACTATTACATTCCTTCTTTTTAAGAACGTTATTGTGTTAACTTGACTCCCCTACAGTCTCTGTTATGTCTCCAGTATATTTCGATTCCACGTTCAATGAATCCTAAGCTGCTGAAATTTTCATTGTGTTATTTATTGTAGAAAGCATCACAATTATAGTGCACTAAACATCCTCTTTATGTAACATCGAGGCAAACAGTGATTTTTGTATTTATTTATATATTTTTTCATAAAAACATGAGGGCTTATTGGGTAGCACGGTTGCTTTGAAAGGCGGAGATCATAGTTCAAGGTTAAACTTGGCATAGACATTCAAGATTTGAATGGACCTTCTATAACCAACGAGAAGAGCTGCATGGACGGGCGTATAATGCGGGGGAGTGTTTTCTGATGTCTTACCAGATAGCACTTGGCCCAATATTCTTTTACCCCTCAGTGTGTCTGAGATGCAGTTACTGACAGCTCGGCCGTCCAATACGGTACAGAAGAGTGCTGAAGCAGTCAGTACATTGACTGAAAGCTTGGCCATTCAATCTGGAACAGGGGAGTGCTAAACTGTCAGTGTGTTGATTGACAGCTCAACTATCCAATCTGAGACTGGGAGGTGTCGGCTGTCTCCAAATGTTCATTATCCCAGGTGATGGCTATGCTACTTAACTGAGCTGTTTCTCCCAGACCTCTGCTAGACGTACATTCAGCTAGTGAGGTTTGTGCTTCCTGTGCCTTGAGTTCTATATGCTTAATCTTTTGTTGCCTGACCTTGAACTTTGTCTGTTTAACCCCTTCTGCTCTGATATGTTATCCTTCTGGTGTTCTGACCTTAGAACGTTACCTGACCACGCTTTTGTCTTTTTCTTCTGTTTATGACGTACCTCCCTGGCTTGCGACATTGGACTTCTTGACCACTCTGACTCATGGCTTGGCCGTGAGAAGTGACTAGTGCCACAGTTATACTTATGGGGCAATGCAGATTTTTAATCTTATTCTCATGCCGATTCTGGATGAGAAAACAATCGCGAATGCATTCCATAATCAGATTGTATGCACTCATACAAGGCTATGGTTGCGTGTAAAACATCAGACTGCATTCGGATAACATCCAAGTACAGTCTGATTACCGTGGACACAGATAATGAAGAAGATGGAGAAATTAAGTTCTCCGTCTTCTCCTCACCTGTGATGCGATTCTCTCATGCCAGAAAATCAGATCACACTCAGATAACACTCGGCCCACGCTCTGATAGAGTTTGATCTGAGTGACATTAGCATAATCGGTCCGAATTGACTGCCATGTGACCCCCGCCATAGGTAGTTTAGCTTTCAGTTGCACTGAGGACAGTAAATCGTGATATTGTCTGAAAAGTGCAACAGAATATGCTGTTTCTACAAAAAGAAGAGAAATGTCCACTTTTGGGTGTCTGTTCTATAACGAGGCATTAGATTTACAGAGCAGCCATAGCCCATGTTGTAAGCTATTTTTTTTTTTTTTTTTAGCTTTTTTCAAAGTTGCTTCATTCTTTTTTCTGAATGTACTGAAGCAAAAAAGAAAAAAAGTGATGAGTGATGCAAAGGTGGACAGTCCTTTTTAAACGATCAACCCCATATTTTAACAAATCTGATTAAACACACTGAAAAACATCTCCTAATAACCAAAAAATTTGTTTTAAACACTCCCAAAGCTTAGAGCCAATGATATGCAAATTCAATGTGGACTGTAAAATAAATATTGTTTCTGTTTCATGCCATGTTTGCAAATTCTGAAGCACTTATAAAGTTTACTATGATGAATATTTTATGAAAAACATTTTCATAATACTGAATATCAGGCAGATGTAATATACAAAACATTTGCAAATTATTCCCTGAACACAACACATAGTATAAAATATCAGTGCACATCTTGGCTATTTACCAGAGACAGGGCAGAAACTAGTGACTGCTACAGTAAGTCCACAGACTGATCACTTAAAGGGAACCTGTCAGCAGGATTGTGCGCAGCAACCTACAGACAGTGCCAGGTTGGCGATCGCTGATAGCTGCTACTGCGCAAGCGCCATCTTGGAGGAGGACATTTTTTTCTCTAGCAAGATGGTGGCGACGAAGCCTGTGCAGTTGCAGCAATCAGTGATCTGATAACTACTACTGCGCAGGCGCGGCAGGCACCATTTTCAAATGGATTTTCTTTTTGGAATATCAGGATATCACGGCTGGCACCTGTCTGCAGAAGGGTATTATTTTTAGTATGTACAGTCAGGGCCAGAAATATTTGGACAGTGACACAATTTTCGCAAGTTGGGCTCTGCATGCCACCACATTGGATTTGAAATGAAACCTCTACAACAGAATTCAAGTGCAGATTGTAACGTTTAATTTGAAGGGTTGAACAAAAATATGTGTTAGAAAATGTAGGAATTGTACACATTTCTTTACAAACACTCCACATTTTAGGAGGTCAAAAGTAATTGGACAAATAAACATAACCCAAACAAAATATTTTTATTTTCAATATTTTGTGGAGAATCCTTTGGAGGCAATCACTGCCTTAAGTCTGGAACCCATGGACATCACCAAACGCTGGGTTTCCTCCTTCTTAATGCTTTGCCAGGCCTTTACAGTCGCAGCCTTCAGGTCTTGCTTGTTTGTGGGTCTTTCCCTCTTAAGTCTGGATTTGAGCAAGTGAAATGCATGCTCAATTGGGTTAAGATCTGGTGATTGACTTGGCCATTGAAGAATGTTCCACTTTTTTGCACTCATGAACTCCTGTGTAGCTTTGGCTGTATGCTTGGGGTCATTATCCATCTGTACTATGAAGCGCCGTCCAATCAAGTTTGCAGCATTTGGCTGAATCTGGGCTGAAAGTATATCCCGGTACACTTCAGAATTCATCCGGCTACTCTTGTCTGCTGTTATGTCATCAATAGAGTTGAGCGATACTTTCCGATATCCAAAAGTATCGGAATCGGAATGGTATCGCCGATACACAAAAAATATCGGCGATACCCGATACCGATACCGGAAGTCCCATGTAAGTCTATGGGAACAAAATATCGAAATAAAAAAAAACCCATTCTTGCCTTGTAGGTTAATTGTACATGAAGGAAAACAACAAAGAGTAATGTAGAATGTATTGGGGGAGGTTGAGGAGACATTAAAGGCATAGATGTTTAACCCAATCCAATGGAATAGCATTAATTTTTTTTTTTTAGGAAATACTTTCGGATTGACGAACAAATTGACAATGTTGTTAACCTTTTTTCTATTTTGTCAAATATGTCTGTTTCACAACTTCCATGGTCTTCACCTTTTTAACTTTTCACACACTTTCTCCTTCATAATCTTCAGCAGCATCATCTTTCTCATCAAATTATTCTTCATCTTCACCTTCTTAATCTTCTAAAACTTCTTGCTATTCATCTTTTTGTTAACATTACTTATATTGTTCTTATTAAACAGTTATTATTCTTCATATTCTACTTCTTCATCTTCTTCCTATTCATCCTTTTCATCATATTCTTATTTGTGACAGACATTCCTGTACTTGTAATCTGTAAAACTCTGAATTTTCATCCTTCCGTTCTTGCTGTCACGAAAGATTTTAATTACAACAGTATTTGTCCGCGTTCAGTTTAGCCTGCAGCAGCATCAGGCATTTTCCAGGGGCACCACGAGGAGGAACGGACTCACCCCCATACACTGCTTAGTCTTCTTCTGCTTAGAATTTAGAGCATATATTTTGCTCTTCATTTTGGTCTTATACTTAATGTTCTTCTGCTTTTTGATCTTCTGCTTATTGTTCTTCTGTCTCTTGTTCTGTATCTTGTAGTTTGTCTTAACCTTCTTTGTCCTGTTGGTGATGGTACAAAAGCCAATGGAAGTAACGAGGACCAGCTGACTGTGCTGGAACCCGGAGGGTCAGCAGAAGGAAAAGAGCCAATGGCACAACCGAGGACCAGCTGACGTTACTGGGACAGGGTTACTAAGCAGGAGGTACCTGTGCTCCAAAGCACTACCAAGGACCAGCAGACGTTGCTGGAACTCGGATACCGACATGGAGGCACCTAGGCCAAAGGCACTGCGGAGAACCAGCTGACGGTACTGGAACCCGGATGGGTAGCAGAAGGTACAAGAGCCAATGAAAGTAACGAGGACCAGCTGACTGTGCTGGAACCCGGAGGGTCAGCAGAAGGAAAAGAGCCAATGGCACAACCGAGGACCAGCTGACGTTACTGGGACAGGGTTACTAAGCAGGAGGTACCTGTGCTCCAAAGCACTACCAAGGACCAGCAGACGTTGCTGGAACTCGGATACCGACATGGAGGCACCTAGGCCAAAGGTACTGCGGAGAACCAGCTGACGGTACTGGAACCTGGATGGGTAGCAGAAGGTACCCATGGAAATTAAAGTTGAGGCAGCAGGACTGTTTGCCGTTCACACAGCAGGGGAACAGCTGACATTACTGAACCCCAGTAACACAGGAGCAAGTGTAGACTGTGCTAACAGCACTTCCGAGAAACAACTGGCGGTGTTGTAGCCCAGGGATGAGAAGAGAACATGGTGGAGGCAGCAGGACTTTTTGCCGTTCACACAGCAGGGGAAAGCTGACATTACTGAACCCCAGTAACACAGGAGCAAGTGTAGACTGTGCTAACAGCACTTCCGAGAAACAACTGGCGGTGTTGTAGCCCAGGGATGAGAAGAGAACATGGTGGAGGCAGCAGGACTTTTTGCCGTTATCACAGCAGGGGAACAGCTGACATTACTGAACCCCAGTAACACAGGAGCAAGTGTTAACTGTGCTAACAGCACTTCCGAGAAACAACTGGCGGTGTTGTAACCCAGGGATGAGAAGAGAACATGGTGGAGGCAGCAGGACTGTTTGCCGTTCACACAGCAGGGGAACAGCTGACATTACTGAACCCCAGTAACACAGGAGCAAGTGTAGACTGTGCTAACAGCACTTCCGAGAAACAACTGGCGGTGTTGTAGCCCAGGGATGAGAAGAGAACATGGTGGAGGCAGCAGGACTTTTTGCCGTTATCACAGCAGGGGAACAGCTGACATTACTGAACCCCAGTAACACAGGAGCAAGTGTAGACTGTGCTAACAGCACTTCCGAGAAACAACTGGCGGTGTTGTAGCCCAGGGATGAGAAGAGAACATGGTGGAGGCAGCAGGACTTTTTGCCGTTATCACAGCAGGGGAACAGCTGACATTACTGAACCCCAGTAACACAGGAGCAAGTGTAGACTGTGCTAACAGCACTTCCGAGAAACAACTGGCGGTGTTGTAGCCCAGGGATGAGAAGAGAACATGGTGGAGGCAGCAGGACTTTTTGCCGTTATCACAGCAGGGGAACAGCTGACATTACTGAACCCCAGTAACACAGGAGCAAGTGTAGACTGTGCTAACAGCACTTCCGAGAAACAACTGGCGGTGTTGTAGCCCAGGGATGAGAAGAGAACATGGTGGAGGCAGCAGGACTTTTTGCCGTTCACACAGCAGGGGAACAGCTGACATTACTGAACCCCAGTAACACAGGAGCAAGTGTAGACTGTGCTAACAGCACTTCCGAGAAACAACTGGCGGTGTTGTAGCCCAGGGATGAGAAGAGAACATGGTGGAGGCAGCAGGACTTTTTGCCGTTATCACAGCAGGGGAACAGCTGACATTACTGAACCCCAGTAACACGGAGCAAGTGTTAACTGTGCTAACAGCACTTCCGAGAAACAACTGGCGGTGTTGTAGCCCAGGGATGAGAAGAGAACATGGTGGAGGCAGCAGGACTTTTTGCCGTTATCACAGCAGGGGAACAGCTGACATTACTGAACCCCAGTAACACAGGAGCAAGTGTAGACTGTGCTAACAGCACTTCCGAGAAACAACTGGCGGTGTTGTAGCCCAGGGATGAGAAGAGAACATGGTGGAGGCAGCAGGACTTTTTGCCGTTATCACAGCAGGGGAACAGCTGACATTACTGAACCCCAGTAACACAGGAGCAAGTGTAGACTGTGCTAACAGCACTTCCGAGAAACAACTGGCGGTGTTGTAGCCCAGGGATGAGAAGAGAACATGGTGGAGGCAGCAGGACTGTTTGCCGTTCACACAGCAGGGGAACAGCTGACATTACTGAACCCCAGTAACACAGGAGCAAGTGTAGACTGTGCTAACAGCACTTCCGAGAAACAACTGGCGGTGTTGTAGCCCAGGGATGAGAAGAGAACATGGTGGAGGCAGCAGGACTTTTTGCCGTTCATCACAGCAGGGGAACAGCTGACATTACTGAACCCCAGTAACACAGGAGCAAGTGTAGACTGTGCTAACAGCACTTCCGAGAAACAACTGGCGGTGTTGTAGCCCAGGGATGAGAAGAGAACATGGTGGAGGCAGCAGGACTTTTTGCCGTTCATCACAGCAGGGGAACAGCTGACATTACTGAACCCCAGTAACACAGGAGCAAGTGTAGACTGTGCTAACAGCACTTCCGAGAAACAACTGGCGGTGTTGTAGCCCAGGGATGAGAAGAGAACATGGTGGAGGCAGCAGGACTTTTTGCCGTTCACACAGCAGGGGAACAGCTGACATTACTGAACCCCAGTAACACAGGAGCAAGTGTAGACTGTGCTAACAGCACTTCCGAGAAACAACTGGCGGTGTTGTAGCCCAGGGATGAGAAGAGAACATGGTGGAGGCAGCAGGACTTTTTGCCGTTATCACAGCAGGGGAACAGCTGACATTACTGAACCCCAGTAACACGGGAGCAAGTGTAACTGTGCTAACAGCACTTCCGAGAAACAACTGGCGGTGTTGTAGCCCAGGGATGAGAAGAGAACATGGTGGAGGCAGCAGGACTTTTTGCCGTTATCACAGCAGGGGAACAGCTGACATTACTGAACCCCAGTAACACGGAGCAAGTGTTAACTGTGCTAACAGCACTTCCGAGAAACAACTGGCGGTGTTGTAACCCAGGGATGAGAAGAGAACATGGTGGAGGCAGCAGGACTGTTTGCCGTTCACACAGCAGGGGAACAGCTGACATTACTGAACCCCAGTAACACAGGAGCAAGTGTAGACTGTGCTAACAGCACTTCCAAGCAACAACTGGCGGTGTTGGAGCCCAGGGTCAAGGAGGATGTTTAAATACTAGATGAAGTATTTTCCTTGTTACGTGTCAATTAAAAATGTCTATACTCCAAACAAGAGAAATATAACCTTTAGTACCATAAGATGATTTTACTTTAAAAAATATATGTAAATTAATAATTGACAAACATAAACGCATACATTAACATGTTGAAAAGCAATGCAAACCACAATAAAAATAGGTTAAATAATCTGCTATACGGTTTTAAATAAAAGCATACAAGTACATATCAGAATCCATTAATGATGGATAAGTAACAGTATGTACACCATTTTCATTTGCTGAATAATATCACTAAAAAGTTTTTAAAAATATCTAAAATTTCCATCATGTAATACTGATAATATGTGCCAATCATTTATATTAACAAAAAAAACCTTTAAAAAGTGCATAGTGAAAACAGCTATTTATGCCTGACTGTGGACTTGCAAGCATGACAACGGATAGATAAGGTATATATAGATGACACTGCATAGCCACAGATGGTGAATGGCGATGTAATACTGTACCTCAATAAAGTGTGTGTTACTAAGTACTACATCCTTATTTTTATATAGCTTTATAAAAGGGTACGTGCATGTATGCTTGCGCCTTTGTTTGGACGCACAGACTGGCTTCCTGCTGTGACGCGTTGGGTATTGGAGCGTCTGTGCGTCTTATGACGCAGACTAACATTCACGGTGCGCATCGTTCATCATCGCAAGCGTACCGACAACACAAAGGCGTTGTCATGACTGCTTTACTCAGTAAACATGCACCTATGATGAAACATACACGCATGTGCCCTATTACATAACAAGCTACAAGAAAAATGCGTGTGAGGTGTGACACAGCTGTTTTGTTAAGGTACAGTATTATATCGACATTGTACAGGTGTCGCTATTCAGTCTGATAAATAGATATCATTCACCTATTCTATCAGTTGTCGTTCTTTCAGCACCACTTACAGGTATATATTTTGCTATTGTGACTATGCACTATTGACTTTACCAAGGTAATGCATGATTTTTGTTAGCGATTATCATGTTTACATGAAGGACCTTTATGATATGGGCTGTTAACTTTCTAATCAAATATGTATTTTTTAAAATGACACAAATATAAGTAATGTTGAAGAGGACTATTCCTACATGCATTGTTTGCACAATATTACAGGTGTACATCACGTCCCTTAATCAACATTGGATATTATATTTACTTGTATGCTTTTATTTCAAAGGCAAGAACACTGAAGTATAACCTTCGCACTGCAGCAGTTGTCAAAGTTCAACCCACATTATGCACTTCCAACATTGCAGTATTTGAGTCATCATGATGTGAGTTGGATTTGTCTAAGCTATGGAGTGACAAGGTTCACCATCAGTATCCTATAGCATAAGTAGGCTTTTGTGTTTGCATTTGTTTTCGACATGTGCATATCTGTAATAATATGTCACAATTATTTTGTTACAGATTTGTGACAAAGACAAATCATTTTATGGTTTGAAAGTTGACGTTTCAAATGTTTACAGCTTAGAAATCATGGTGTAGCCTCATATCTATGTGTAGCACTAGACACTTTGAGATGTAATTTTTTTTTTTCACCATGATTAGGTAGCTAGCAGTAATTTTTGCCGGACACACAGCAGGGGAACAGCAGGCGTTACTGAACCCCACAAACACATCAGCGATTGTTTTCATCTGTGCATCTAACACTTCTGAGCAGCAACTGGCGCTGTTGAAGCCCAGGGTCAAGGAGGGTGTAGGCAGAGGCCTAGTATGAGACGTTTGAAGTTGAAGTTGTAGTTAGCAGCAGT
The DNA here is from genome assembly GCA_033576555.1 of Oophaga sylvatica. NCBI lineage: Eukaryota > Metazoa > Chordata > Amphibia > Anura > Dendrobatidae > Oophaga > Oophaga sylvatica. The sequence continues at coordinate 920,199,868 of JARQOD010000001.1, read as the reverse complement.
AATTTTTGCCAGACACACAGCAGGGGAACAGCAGGCGTTACTGAACCCCACAAACACATCAGCGATTGTTTTCATCTGTGCATCTAACACTTCTGAGCAGCAACTGGCGCTGTTGAAGCCCAGGGTCAAGGAGGGTGTAGGCAGAGGCCTAGTATGAGACGTTTGAAGTTGAAGTTGTAGTTAGCAGCAGTAATTTTTGCCAGACACACAGCAGGGGAACAGCAGGCGTTACTGAACCCCACAAACACATCAGCGATTGTTTTCATCTGTGCATCTAACACTTCTGAGCAGCAACTGGCGCTGTTGAAGCCCAGGGTCAAGGAGGGTGTAGGCAGAGGCCTAGTATGAGACGTTTGAAGTTGAAGTTGTAGTTAGCAGCAGTAATTTTTGCCAGACACACAGCAGGGGAACAGCAGGCGTTACTGAACCCCACAAACACATCAGCGATTGTTTTCATCTGTGCATCTAACACTTCTGAGCAGCAACTGGCGCTGTTGAAGCCCAGGGTCAAGGAGGGTGTAGGCATAAAATATTGAGTTATTGCCTTGTTACGTGGCCATTGCAAATGTATGTACTTCAAACAAGAATAAATGAAGTTTTACTACAACAATAAAATGATAAATTTCAATTACAAGAATAGAAAAATATTTATACTTGACAGTCCTCTGTGGTTGATAACGTTTAATGGCTAACTGAAAATATGGTAACAAATTCAAAGCTTTCGAGACTACTCAGGTGTCTTCATCAGGCTAAGAGTAAAGCCAAAAATGAAGAATCACATATTTCTACACACAACAGGACACAGGAATAGCTAAGACAAGTGAGGGAGGGACAAGTGAGGGGAGACCGGCAACAAAAAGGAGAACAAGGATGAATTATCAGCGCCACACAATCACAGATAAATTAATGAATTTACCTGTGGCAAAAGACTTTTGTATGCCCGGTCATAGCATCATGGATATGGAATTACTGGTATTAAAATATAACTTCAAATATGAGAAACGTACAAAGGTTTCAGAATATAAGCTCATCATGACCTTTGACACTGTTAGTGATGGAATGAATAGATCACATGGATTTATGTCATTCTATATCAATTAAGGAATCTGCGTCTATGCCCTTGCAGGGTCATGAAAACCCAAAAAAATACGCCAATGAGAGGGCAATCAAACTTTCTATCCTTATCTAGGAACTGTTCCAATATTTATGTTCATCCCTGTGAGATAATGACAGTTCTGATACACGTCACTTACTTGTCTTACCTATTGCACTATTCCTGTGTCCTGTTGTGTATAGAAATATGTGATGCTTAATTTTTTTAGTTAGTCTTTCCCTGATGAAGACACGTGAGTAGCCTTGAAAGCTTGCAATTTGTTTCCATCTTTTCAGTTATCCATTAAAAGGTATCAACCACTGCTGACTCTGAAGTCTAAATATTTTTCTATCTACTGGCTAACACGGTACAAAGATACACATGTTTTCTAATTTCAAGAAGGAAAAATAAAGAAAATACAAATATAAACGCATATATGCACATGCCAAAAATAAATGGAACAACACAACACCCAAAAAATTGGTAACAAAATATAGTGTTGTAAATTTAAGAATAAAAGTCCATTTTTTTTTTTATGAATAATGCTTAAGGAACGCTATGTTAAACCATAACATAGTGAAGACAATGGATTTTGTAATAGTCACTCATCATCATCATCGCAAATTTTATGTGACAGTCACACACATTTCAATTATTTAAGTTCATAAAATCGTAACTTTCTATAGCATGTATGACATGTCCAGCATGGACTCATCAATGTGATTGATGACACAATAATGTACAATAAAAAATAACCATTTAAAAAAACATTAGGCATTGTTTGTCACAATTTAAGTGTGTGCCTGCAAGTGTAGGTGAAACAAAGGCTACGGATAGCAAAGGTATATTCTATGTCTGTATCAGACAGTGGACAGCCTCTGATGGGTAATGCCGATGTTATACTGTACGTCAATAAAGTCTGCGGCTGAAATCATGCATTTTTTGCTTGTAGAGTGTTGAAGAGGGTAAAAGAATGTCTGGTTGCGCAAAGCTTTATCCGTCAACACTACCTTCCTACTGTCACGCGTAGGGTAGGGTAGCGTGTGGCAATTAGCTGACTATCAAATGTGAGGTTAGGCTGCGTTATTGCGCACTAGGGACGCAAAAAAAAATACAGCAGTAATAATTTAATGTGTAATACTCCACCTATGACAAACCAAAAAATTACGTTCCCTCTTTAACAATGTACAAGACTAACAAGCCTAATGGTTGACGCTGACTTAATTGAGATACAGTATTACATCAACATTGTCCATGAGTAACTATGCACTGTGATACCTATATACCAGTATTAATTTATATCTCTTGTGGTTGTTTCAACAGCACTTGCAGGTATAACTACCTATTGTCAGTATGCATGATGCACTTTCTAGATGTAATAATTTATTATTGGACATTATTACCATGTTTACATGCTGGCCATTTCATATATGGTGTTTGAAGTTACAGTTGGCATCAGTATGTGTATTTTATAATGTCTGTCATAAATAAAACTCGTGATGATGATGATGAGGATTTAATGATTCGTACATCCATTGAGTGCATTATCTTACAGGTACAGATAAAGTTCCTTAAAAAGCATTAATTCATAAGTCTGAAATGTACTTTTATGCATTAATTTCAAAATGTGAAGAGTAGACTATGTTTTATTTTTTGTTACCATTTCTAATAGACATGTGCAGATATGCGCTGTGATGACAAATTATTATTTGTCCATATTTGTCATAAAAATTTATCATTCTAGGCCTGCAAAACTTCACAATTTCATGTTTTCAGCATAACAAGCAGGGTGACGGCTCTTCCCTATTTGGAGCATGTTGGTCATGTGTTTTTCTGTCCATGTGTCGGGAACAGGACACTTCTTGCCGTTGACACAGCAGGGGAACAGCTGGCGTTACTGAACCCCACTAACAGTAGAGCTTGTGTTTTGTTCTGTGGACACGACACTTCTGAGCAGCAACTGGCAGTGTTGGAGCCCAGGGAGTAGAGTTCAGGTGGTAGAAAGATGAACATAACAGGAGACATGGATAACGTTGCGAACCAGTTATTTAATCTGAAAACGGACAGACAAATTCTGCCGAGATCCATGCCTTGTTCATTTTCAGAAAAGTAAGCCGGTCTACATTATCGGAGGATAGTCGCATGCGACGGTCTGTTAGTACACCACCTGCAGCACTAAAGACGCGCTCCGATAATACACTGGCAGCAGGGCAAGCCAGCACCTCCAATGCATACTGGCTAAGCTCTGGCCATGTATCCAGCTTAGAGACCCAAAACTTGAATGGGGAAGAGCCATCTGGGAGTACACTGAGAGGCAAAGCCAAGTAGTCTGTCACCATCTGACGGATACGTTGCCTCCCGCTGACTGGAGCCCTCTCGGATGGTGTAGACATTTGTGGCGCTGCCACAAAACTTTGCCACATTTTTAACATACTGGTCTTTCCCTGTGCAGAGGCACTGCGTGTGCTCCCTCTTGTTGCAGAGCTCTCTACACTGCCTCGACGCACAGAGCTGCTTTGTAAAGCAGTAGCAGCAGCAGTGCTCTCGGCAGTAAGGTAGAACATTAGGGATTGCACCAGTGTGTCTTGGTACTCCCGCATTTTACGCTCCCGGTTCAACGGTGTGATGAGGCTTTTGACGTTGTCCCGGTAGCGAGGGTCTAGGAGGGTGTACACCCAATAATCAGACGTCGTGAGAATGTGGGCGATGCGGCGGTCGTTTCTTAGGCACTGCAGCATGAAATCAACCATGTGCTGCAGACTCCCAACTGGCAAAGAAACGCTGTCCTCTGCAAGAGGCGTTATCTCTGCCTGCTCTGCATCACCCCACCCTCGCTCTACATACTGACTAGAGCGTTGTGTACCTCCCTCTGGAGCGATGTCTTCCTCCTCCATTGACTCCTCCTCCTCATCCTCCTCACAAAGTGAGCCCTGCCCAGCCCTTTGTGAGGAACCACGTTGCGCTGACTTTCCAGAAGGTGATGGAATTTGTGACTCCTCATCCTCCACCTCTTCCAAAACCTCATCCCTTATTGCTTGCAGTGTTTTTTGAAGCAGGCAGATAAGGGGGACAGTCAGGCTGACTAGTGCATCATCTGCACTCGCCATCCGCGTTGACTCATCAAACGCACGCAAAACGTGGCACATGTCCTTCATATGGCCACTCATTAATGGTGAAGTGTGGACGGCGCAAATTGCGTGTTGATTGCGCCTGATGCAGCTGATACTCCATAACTGCTGGCTGCTGCTCACACAACCGCTCCAACATATGTAACGTTGAATTCCACCTGGTGGATACGTCACATATGATGCGATGTTCAGGAAGGCGCAATCTGCGTTGCAGAGCTGCAATGCGCGATCTGGCCATGCTGGAACGTCGCAAGTGAGCGCACTCTAGGCGGACCTTGTGCAGCAGTGCATCAAGATCCGGATAGTCCCTCAAAAAACTCTGCACGACCAAGTTGAGCACATGTGCCAGACATGGTATGTGAGTGAGGTTGCCAAGGCCCAGAGCTGCCACCAGATTTCGGCCATTGTCACACACTACCAAGCCTGGCTGGAGATTCGCTGGCAAAAACCACACGTCGCTCTCCTGCTTGATGGCATTCCAGACCTCCTGCGCTGTGTGGCTTCGATTCCCCATGGGAATTAATTTCAGAACGGCCTGTTGCCGTTTGGCCACGGCTGTGCTCATATCGGTCGCATCAGGTAAGCGTCCACGGGTCCATGTGGAGGTAGACCGTGACGGCTCCTGCAGCGATGATTCTGAGGAACTGGAGTAGGAGGAGGAGTCAATGTGGACAGACTTGATTCCAGCAATCCTTGGAGTTGGCAGAACACGTACAGCGCCACTCGCAAGATCTGTACCCGGCTCCACAACATTCACCCAATGGGCAGTGAGTGAAAGGTATCGTCCCTGGCCATGGGTACTGGTCCACGCATCGGTGGTCAGGTGGACCTTGCTACTGACGGCGTTTAGTAGCGCATGTTAATTTTTGCCTCAACATGCTTTTGCAGACCAGGGACGGCTTGCCTGCTGAAATAAAATCGGCTGGGCACATTGTATTGTGGGACTGCCAATGCCATTAATTCACGGAAACTGTCAGTCTCCACCAGCCTGAATGACAGCATTTCAAGGGACAGGAGTTTTGCAATGCCAGCATTCAGAGCCTGTGCTCGTGGATGGTTTGCCGAGTATGGCCGTCTTTTATCCCCTGCCTGTGCTACCGATGGCTGTTTTGTGGCCTGGGTGTGTGATGACAGGGAACTTGCAGCTGTGGGTGGAATAACACTGTGTCTCTGGACAACAGTGACAGAGGTTCTTCCATGGCGATCCTTTGAGGAAGCCGAACCAGCTGTGTGTGAACTGGAGGAAGAGGCTCCAACAGGAGCTGAAGATGTAGGTGCTGCTGTAGGTTGGCCTACATCTCCAGTGTGTCTTTGTAACTCAACAAAGTGCTTTGACCGCACATGTTTCCACATATTTGTTGTATTAAGGTTACTGACACTTTTACCTCTTTTAATTTTTTGATTACACAGCTTGCATTTTACATAGCAAATATCATCTGCAACTGTATCAAAAAAGGACCACGCAGAGCAAGTCCTGGGAGCGCCCGGTTTGGCTGTTGTAAGAGAACTGCTCCGAACGGGTGCCAAACTGGAGGCTACAGGCAAGCGAGTCTGCAGCCTACCTCTCCCTACTGTTTGGACCGTTGGTGCAATCTCTTCCTCAGAGCTGCTCCCACCACCTTCCTGTTCCTCACGCCATGTTGGGTCTTGGACCTCATCATCTCCACCACTACCCTCTTCCAACACCTGCTGTTGTTGGGTGGTCTGGCCAGCACCATGCTCAACAGAAACTGGCAACTGAGTCTCATCATCATCAGATGCGTTCTGCGGTGTGCTGACCATCGGCACTGGCTCACCCGCCTCTTCAGATTCAGAGAGACACAGCTGTTGCGCATCACTGCATACTGCCTCTTCTTCACATTCCAGAATGCTGCTTGGCTGGGCCCCTGTTTCCAAGCCAACAGATTCTGAGAACAGAAGCAGAGACTCAGCTGGCTCCTGTACAGAGCTCTCTGACTGCCTGGGCAATTTGGCAGGCGGTGAAGAGACTGATGGTTGTTCAACAGTGCTGTGGTCCTGAGAGGAGGTGGAAGCTATTGAAGTCGATGCATTGGCTGCCATCCAACCAACAACGGCTTCAATTTGTTCTTCACGCAGCAGGGGGGTACGCTGAGCTCCTACAAAAGTGCGCATAAAGGAACGCTCACGGGGAAAACTGGTGGATGCTGTGTCACTGGGTGCGGCAGCAGCCACAGAATCCCCACGTCCTCTCCCTGCTGCAAATCCACGGCCTCGACCACGACCACGTGCCTTACTCACTGACTTCTTCATCTTGGTAGATTGATAAAGAAAGTCAGAAAAGTTAAGGCCTAAGTGTGGTTATTCCTCACAGACTACAGTGAACCCTGCAGACAACTGTTCAGTATCTGTGAAAGGCCCCTTTGTGTACTTCTATAGTGTTTGCAACCAATGTATTGTATACGGATGGAAGCGCGTCACACTAATAGATTAGATTTTTTTCCACTAAAATGGAGCAGCACCAATTAGAGAAAAATGTGAAGGATGAGGCAGTGACACACGCTCAGCAGACTACAACCGGCAGTGGTTGAAGTACAAACTGGAGCGTAATCTGCACTCACAAAATGAAAAGCTCACAGACTACAGTGAACACTGAAACACAACTATTCACTATCTGTGAAAAGCTCCTTTGTGTACTTCTATAGTGTTTGCAACCAATGTATTGTATACGGATGGAAGCGCGTCACACTAATAGATTAGATTTTTTTCCACTAAAATGGAGCAGCACCAATTAGAGAAAAATGTGAAGGATGAGGCAGTGACACACGCTCAGCAGACTACAACCGGCAGTGGTTGAAGTACAAACTGGAGCGTAATCTGCACTCACAAAATGAAAAGCTCACAGACTACAGTGAACACTGAAACACAACTGTTCTGTAGCTGTTAAAGGCCCCTTAGTGTACTTCTATAGTGTTTGCAACCAATGTATTGTATACGGATGGAAGCACGTCACACTAATAGATTAGATTTTTTTCCACTAAAATGGAGCAGCACCAATTAGAGAAAAATGTGAAGGATGAGGCAGTGACACACGCTCAGCAGACTACAACCGGCAGTGGTTGAAGTACAAACTGGAGCGTAATCTGCACTCACAAAATGAAAAGCTCACAGACTACAGTGAACACTGAAACACAACTATTCACTATCTGTGAAAAGCTCCTTTGTGTACTTCTATAGTGTTTGCAACCAATGTATTGTATACGGATGGAAGCGCGTCACACTAATAGATTAGATTTTTTTCCACTAAAATGGAGCAGCACCAATTAGAGAAAAATGTGAAGGATGAGGCAGTGACACACGCTCAGCAGACTACAACCGGCAGTGGTTGAAGTACAAACTGGAGCGTAATCTGCACTCACAAAATGAAAAGCTCACAGACTACAGTGAACACTGAAACACAACTATTCACTATCTGTGAAAAGCTCCTTTGTGTACTTCTATAGTGTTTGCAACCAATGTATTGTATACGGATGGAAGCGCGTCACACTAATAGATTAGATTTTTTTCCACTAAAATGGAGCAGCACCAATTAGAGAAAAATGTGAAGGATGAGGCAGTGACACACGCTCAGCAGACTACAACCGGCAGTGGTTGAAGTACAAACTGGAGCGTAATCTGCACTCACAAAATGAAAAGCTCACAGACTACAGTGAACACTGAAACACAACTATTCACTATCTGTGAAAAGCTCCTTTGTGTACTTCTATAGTGTTTGCAACCAATGTATTGTATACGGATGGAAGCGCGTCACACTAATAGATTAGATTTTTTTCCAGTAAAATGGAGCAGCACCAATTAGAGAAAAATGTGAAGGATGAGGCAGTGACACACGCTCAGCAGACTACAACCAGCAGTGGTTGAAGAACTAACTGGAGCGTGATCTGCACTCAAAAAATCAAAACCTCACAGACTGCAGTGAACACTGAAACACAACTATTCACTATCTGTGAAAAGCTCCTTTGTGTACTTCTATAGTGTTTGCAACCAATGTATTGTATACGGATGGAAGCACGTCACACTAATAGATTTGATTTTTTTCTAATATAATGGAGCTGCACCAATTCCACTAAATAAAATAAAAAAAAAAAAGAGTCAGTGACACGTGCAGATGCCTACAAACAGCGGTGGATGCAGAGCAAACTGCAGCGTCACCTGCACTGTCACACACACACCTTGCACAGAGCTGTTAAAACAACACTGGCAAAATGAAGCTTTACACAGCGGTTGGTAAACTAGCCTGCCTCAAGCACAGTAGTACACAAAATCGCAATATCTAACTGTCCCTCAGAGTCAGCACAGCAGCGTTCTGTCCCTTACTGAGTTCACAGCACAGTGACGCTAAAATGGCTGCGGCGCCTTTTATAGTGCATTCTGACATCATTTCAGCAGCCAATCACAGCCATGCCATTAGTTAAGATGACCGCAGCATTACAGGATGTGCCCACACTTCGTAGGATTCCTCATTGGCTGACTAAAATCACATTGCCTCTCAAAGAATTATGGGAACTTCCGATTCCGGTATACGATATTGAAAAAGTATCGGAATTAAGTATCGGAATTCCGATAACGCGAATATCGGCCGATACCCGATACTTGCGGTATCGGAATGCTCAACACTAGTCATCAATAAACACAAGTGACCCAGTGCCATTGAAAGCCATGCATGCCCATGCCATCACGTTGCCTCCACCATGTTTTACAGAGGATGTGGTGTGCCTTGGATCATGTTCCCTTTCTTCTCCAAACTTTTGGCTTCCCATCATTCTGGTACAGGTTGATCTTTGTCTCATCTGTCCATAGAATACTTTTCCAGAACTGAGCTGGCTTCTGGAGGTGTTTTTCAGCAAATTTAACTCTGGCCTGTCTATTTTTGGAATTGATGAATGGTTTGCATCTAGATGTGAACCCTTTGTATTTACTTTCATGGAGTCTTCTCTTTACTGTTGACTTAGAGACAGATACACCTACTTCACTGAGAGTGTTCTGGACTTCAGTTGATGTTGTGAACGGGTTCTTCTTCACCAAAGAAAGTATGCGGCGATCATCCACCACTGTTGTCTTCCGTGGGCTCCAGGTCTTTTTGGATTGATGAGTTCACCAGTGCTTTCTTTCTCAGGATGTACCAAATTGTAGATTTTGCCACTTCTAATGTTGTAGCAATTTCTTGGATGGGTTTTTTTCTGTTCTTGCAGCTTAAGGATGGCTTGTTTCACCTGCATGGAGAGCTCCTGTGACCGCATGTTTCCTTCACAGCAAAACCTTCCAAATGCAAACACCACACCTCAAATCAACTCCGGCCCTTTCATCTGCTTAATTGAGAATGACATAACAAAGGGATTGCCCACACCTGTCCATGAAATAGCCTTGGAGTCATTTGTCCAATTACTTTTGGTCCCTTTAAAAACAGGGTGGCACATGTTAAGGAGCTGAAACTCCTAAACCCTTCATCCAATTTTAATGTGGATACCCTCAAATGAAAGCTGAAAGTCTGGACTTCAACTGCATCTGATTTGTTTTGTTTCAAATTCATTGTGGTAATGTCTAGAACCAAAATTAGATAAATGTTGTCTCTGTCCAAATATATATGGACCTAACTGTATATACAGTATAATATTCATTATGTAAAGTAAGGGGCAGGTCACTGAAGGATCACTGACCTGTCAGAAGCCATACTGATGACTACCTAAGCAGATCACAACATGAAGACCTTCTCACAGGACACCCCGGAGCACGAGCATATCATTAACTTAAAGCTGAAAATAAAGATTAGAAAACAACCACAAGACGGATTTCATCAACCAAGGTATCATTGTAATCAGTATAACGGCGCCAACCTGAGACTGTCTGTAGGTTACTGTGCACAATCCTGCTGACAGGTTCCCTATAAAGGCTGTAGCGATACTAATGGTCGCATAGTGAATGGGAGGTATGTATCACAGGGATGGCAGCTACCTGTGATGTAATCAGGAGTGTTTTCTTTAGTGCATGTAAGCACTAAGGGTTGGTTTAATACACTTGGGTCCGGGTTACGGGCAGCACTGAGAGATGGGAGGGTCGGGCTGCCCATATACCACAGCCCTGTGTAGGGGCATCACCATACCTATATGTGTGTTTTAGGACCTTTGGTGATGTCACTACCACGTGAGTAGTCATGTGACATGTGTTAGCTATATAATGGAGGCTATGGCTTAACACATGGCAATATGTGGGGAGGTGGAACCCTCCTGTGTGTGTAGAGCAGGGTTCCCCAACTCCAGTCCTCAAGGCCCACCAACAGGTCATGTTTTCAGGATTTCCTTAGTATTGCCCAGGTGATAACTGCATAACTTGTGCAATACAAAGGAAATCCTGAAAATATGACCTGTTGGTGGGCCTTGAGGACTGGAGTTGGGGAACCCTGGTGTAGAGGCTCCAGGACCGAGCCTGAAGTACTGGACTAGTGTACTGTGCTTTGCTTTGTGGTTTTATGGAGCAATAAACCTGATGAACTTTTGAAGGAAATGTGCCTCCTGATTACCTCCCGCCGCAGCTGAGCAAGTCAAATCCTCACAATTGGTGTTAGAATGCTGGCAGCGGCCCAGGAAGCACGTGTGCAGGGTTTTTTTTTTCTGTGGATCGGCAAGTCCATGAATTTTTTTTTCTTTTTCAACTTGCTGTGGCTCGGCGGGGCTACAAAGACTGAAGACGTCTGGCTGTAACTCGGCGGGGTTACGAAGGTTTTGCTGTGGATCGGCGGGTCCACGAAATCGGCGGTGCAGAAGCGCACAGAGACTTGTGGTATCGGGAGCTACAGTGACTGTTGCAGCAAGAGGTTTTGTAGCAGCAGGAGCTGCAGTGACAGCCACAGCGGTTTGTGAGCAGCATCTGGAGGTGCCGTTGGTTTGTGGCTGCAACAGGAGAAGAGGCAGTGCCAGCAGGAGCTGGTGAGGTATCCTAGGAGGACAGTGTGAACCAGGTCACACCAACTCTTAAAGGGCCAGTACAAGCCCGAAAAGACAAACTGTACTGTGAGACTGGGGCCTAAGAAAACCGTGGGGGAGTCCACGGGGTGCATCCCAGAGTGGGGTGGTGTCCCTAAAAGGGGTGGTGGCCTAAAAGGGGAATTCCTCTACAGCAGGAGGAGGGAGGCCTCTCTACTGTTGGGGTAGCGGGTATTGGTACAGTGACGCCTCCCAAAGTGGACGGGTCTGACCAACTCAGTGACTTAACAGAGGATGACCGACCGAGTGGTGGTGACACCCATTCAGACGGTGACGCAAGGGGAAAGGGTGCATCTGCCCAACTTACGGACCCGATGTCTCTTGAATTGTACCACCGAATGACTGATGGTGATGTGGTAGATAAGACGTCTGGAGCCGACACCCAGTTAGAGGGTAACTGGAGGGTTCACCATACTGTGGGGTGTGACTCAGACTCCGGGGGTAGCAAAACTAAAGCAAACTGACAGCACTCACTGCACTGGGGCGCTCATATCCAAACCAAGGAACCTTCTTGGATATATCAGACCAAAGAAATTGAAGAAACAGCGCTCCATCCAAGTGAAATATATTTCAATTAAGTTTATTCCGCCATACAACAGACTCCGGGGGTGACTGTGACTCTAAGAGAGAAAGAGAGTACAGTAATGAGGGGCCCCACAAGGAGGAAAAGTCCTCCCGTCGTCGGAGACGTAAAGGACGCAAAGAGCCTGAACACAATGTACGCACTGAGGATGTTAATAAAGAAAGAACTGTGACTGGTGCGTTATTGCAAGATGTGAGTACTTTTCCAGACACTGAAGAGCTGGAGAGTGTGGACCTCTCTGAAGGTACAAAGAGTCGAGAGGTACCGGAGGATGATCAGGCAGAGCCTCGAGAAAGGTTGAAGGGTTCAGATACGGAAGTCGCCAACTCCGTGCAATTGGAGCGGGTGCACCACCTGGAGACTGAGTTTGCGGCAATCATTAGGCTCAGTATGGAGAGAAAGAACAGGAGTGCCAGGACCTTGCTAAAAGGTTGTCTCGAGCAAAGCACAAGGTGGCAGATTTACAGGCCATATTAAAGATAAGGAAAGAGCATATGGAACAAGAAAAGGCCCTGAGACAAACTGCTGAGCATAGAGTGGATGAGCTGGAGAAGGAAGTCTCTGAGCTCAGTGGTCACCTGTCAACGTGGCAAAGTGTGAATAAGGCCTTAAGGGAAGACGTGGAAGTGCTCAGAGAAGCAGTAAGAGGTCTTCTGCAGGAGGAGAAGTTGGTGGTCGACGACTTACTGCGGCAGTGCCCGAATCATAACAAGGCGGAGCTGCCAGTGCCCATCTTGGCAGATGTCTTGAGTGAAGTGTCCGAGGTAAACCAGGAAGAGAATGAGGCTTCACTCTTTAAGTGTGTGATGGAGGTACCCGAACACATGCGAGAAGCCTGTGCCAGCGAGGGTGTGCATGAGGCCTTTAAAAAGGCAGTAAAAGCCTATAGTGTGAACTGGGCACCAGAGACGAACCAGTTGGTAATACTGGCGGAAAGGGAAGTCACAGAGAAGCGGGTGGCTGTCCTGAAGGATATGCATCTTCAATGTCTCCGCACGAAACAGATGATCAGTTTGAGGAATAAGGAAGCCGCTCGATGTCTGGAGCAAGCAAGAAAAGCTCAAAGTCGGCTTGGATTGGTGGAAGACATAGTTCAAGTGCCCAGAGGTCTGGTGAGGAAAGTCATTGGAAGACTTGGGAAAGTGATGCAGGAGATGGTGAATAGATCCGGTGTGATGAGAGTGAGGATTCCGGCTGATGACGAAGCCCAGGTCGTGGGTGAAGATGGGATGGTTCCGTTCCTCGTTGTCGGATTCACGGAGAGCCTTGGGAATATCCTGATGCTCCTGGAGTATCGTGTGTCGTACCTGAAAGGAGTAGAGCAGCTAAGACTTGGGAGGGAGCAGGTCAACAGAGAGCTACAGGAAATGGGAAGAAGACGGCCGCCACCTTCAACTCGCGTTATAGAGAGGCGAAGAGGTTCGCTTAAGACTGGAAGTCCTCAAGCTGGAGATAATACAGGACATCGGTGGACTGATGCGAGAGGTAGAAGCAGTGAGGCCTCAGTTAGCTCAGGGCTGAGTGACCTAAGCAGGAGACCCTGTAGTGGACGAAATGACAGAGTCAGACCAGACAGGACGTATGGGTGCAAGGGAATTGCGACGCCATACTGACCGCTGGAGATGCGGGTGGTCTGACAACGGGGCATCCCTATCAGAGGACTTGACAGAGTCGGATGTCGGATGCCTTAAAAAGGGTTCAGTAGCAGGGCCCGACTTTGACAGACGGTTTAACTGTCGGAGACGACCGAGAAGAGTCTGGTCGGGTAATGGAAGGTGCCAAGCCCCACGGCTTTAGGCAGAGGGGTGAGGTATGTAGTGATACTAATGGTCGCATAGTGAACGGGGGTATGTTTCACAGGGATGATAGCTCCCTGTGATGTAACCCGGAGTGTTTTCTTTAGTGCACGTAAGCACTAAGGGTTGGTTTAATACACTTGGGTCCGGGTTACGGGCAGCACTGAGAGATGGGAGGGTCGGGCTGCCCATATACCTCAGCCCTGTGTAGGGGCATCACCATACCTATATGTGTGTTTTAGGACCTTTGGTGCTGTCACTACCACATGAGTAGTCATGTGACATGTGTTAGCTATGGGTGTTAGTTATATAATGGAGGCTATGGCTTAACACATGGCCGTATATGGGGAGGTGGAAGCCTCCTGTGTGTGTAGAGACTCCAGGACCGAGTCTGAAGTACTGGACAAGTGTACTGTGTTTTGCTTTGTGGGTTTATGGAGCAATAAACCTGATGAACTTTTGAAGGAAATGTGCCTCCTGATTACCTCCCGTCGCAGCTGAGCGAGTCAAATCCTTACAAAGGATGCCCTGGCAACGATATTAATGATTGAGATGAGCAAATTGATTTAACGCAAATCAACTTAAAATCAAATGCCGATTGCCAGTTTATATATTTCCAAAGATTGCATCAGCCAGAATAAAGTCGCCTAGTCACTTATACTGCATGAGGAACAGCGTAAAAAATAAATAAAACCAATTATTCACATGCTGTTGATTTTTTCATTCTGCCTTCCAAAACTCGCAGTAAGGCTTGGCACAAATTTATCCTGTGCTCTGAGCGCTTACACCAGGGTTTCCGTGTAAATCTCTGAAATACGTGATTCAGATGAAACTCCCTGTGGAAGATTCCCTATAATGAGGCAGATGGAGTCACTGTGGACGCCGTCTGACCTGTGATGTGGCGGTGACCTGACCTGTGATCTGGCGGTGTCCATCTTTTAGGATTGCATAAAAGTGCCGTCGGCCACAGTTTTGTGCACTTCTGAAAAGAAGGGCACTGCTGAACAGAGGCCAGATGGAGTCTAGAGTAAGGCCAGAGTCACACTGGAGACAAAAACGGACGAGTGGAATGCGATGAAATATTGCATTGCACTCGGACCAATGTTTAACTATGGGGCAGCTCCCAGCATCTGATTTTTTCTCAGCCGTTTTCCTCGGGCTGAGAAAATCGCAGCATGCTGCAATTGTCACCGATTATCGGGCAAGAAATGCCAATGCAAGTCTATGGGTGCGATGAAAAATCGGATTACAAACGGACAACACGTGTGACTTGCGAAAAAATCGCACCGGTGTCCTTTAGAAAAGCAGGCAATTCATCCCCGGCTATACTGTAAAATCACACTGACAGCTTTAATAAAGAATAGAAAGAATAGATATACACACATAGAATGTGTGTATATATATATATATATTATTTATATATATACATGTCATTGTGACACATACTGTATGTATATATACAGTGCCTACAAGTAGTATTCAACCCCCTGCAGATTTAGCTGGTTTGATAAGATGCAAATAAGTTAGAGCCTTCAAACTGCAAACGAGAGTAGGATTTATTAACAGAAGCATAAATCTTACAAAACAAAAAGTTATGTTGCTCAGTTGAATTTTAATAAATTTTAAACATAAAAGTTTGGGTCAATTATTATACAACCCCTATGTTTAATATTTCGTGGAATAACCCTTGTTTGCAATTACAGCTAATAATCGTCTTTTATAAGACCTGATCAGGCCGGCACAGGTCTATGGAGTTATCTTGGCCCACTCCTCCAAGCAGATCTTCTCCAAGTTATCTGGGTTCTTTGGGTGTCTCATGTGACTTTAATCTTGAGCTCCTTCCACAAGTTTTCAATTGGGTTAAGGTCAGGAGACTGACTAGGCCACTCCAACACCTTAACTTTTTCCCTCTTGAACCAGGCCTTGGTTTTCTTGGCTGTGTGCTTTGGGTCGTTGTCTTGTTGGAAGATGAAATTACGACCCATCTTAAGATCCTTGATGGAGGAGCGGAGGTTCTTGGCCAAAATCTCCAGGTAGGCCGTGCTATCCATCCTCCCATGGATGCGGACCAGATGGCCAGGCCCCTTGGCTGAGAAACAGCCCCACAGCATGATGCTGCCACCACCATGCTTGACTGTAGGGATGGTATTCTTGGGGTCGTAAGCAGTGCGATCCAGTCTCCAAACGTCACGTGTGTGGTTGGCACCAAAGATCTCGATCTTGGTCTCATCAGACCATAGAACCTTGAACCAGTCTGTCTCAGAGTCCTCCAAGTGATCATGAGCAAACTGTAGACGAGCCTTGACATGACGCTTTGAAAGTAAAGGTACCTTACGGGTTCGTCTGGAACGGAGACCATTGCGGTGGAGTACGTTACTTATGGTATTGACTGAAACCAATGTCCCCACTGCCATGAGATCTTCCCGGAGCTCCTTCCTTGTTGTCCTTGGGTTAGCCTTGACTCTTCAGACAAGCCTGACCTCGGCACGGGAGGAAACTTTCAAAGGCTGTCCAGGCCGTGGAAGGCTAACAGTAGTTCCATAAGCCTTCCACTTACGGATGATGCTCCCAACAGTGGAGACAGGTAGGGCCAACCCCTTGGAAAGGGTTTTGTACCCCTTGCCAGCCTTGTGACCCTCCACGATCTTGTCTCTGATGGCCTTGGAATGCTCCTTTGTCTTTCCCATGTTGACCATGTATGAGTGCTGTTCACAAGTTTGGGGAGGGTCTTAAATAGTCAGAAAAGGCTGGCAAAAGAGATCATTAATCCACACATGTGAAGCTCATTATTCTTGGTGCCTGAACTACTTCTTAATACTTTAGGGGGACCAAACAGAATTCTTGTGGTTTGAGGGGTTGAATAATAAATGACACTCTAAATTAACTTTTAACGTTTAAAAAAAAAAAAAAATTAAAACAAAAATTTTTGCTGCAGTGCATTTCCCACTTCCAGGCTGATCTACAGTACAAATGTCACAATGCCAAGTTAATTCCGCATGTGTCAACCAGCTAAATCTGCAGGGGGTTGAATACTACTTGTAGGCACTGTATATATATACAAGCATTCAGCTTTCTCCCCATTATGTAGATAGGGCCAAAATTGTTTGGTGATTTGGAACGTGCGGGGGTTAAAATTTCCATTCAACACATAGCCTATGATGCTCCTGGGGTTGAGATGTGCGGGCATGCAAAATTTCATGCCCGTAAGTACAACGGTGCAGATTCCTATCCCGGGCCAAAATTATTTGCCGATTTGGAATGCGCGGGGTTAAAATTTCGACTCAAAACCTAGCCTATGATGCTCCCGGGGTCAGACGTGCGGGTGTGCAAAATTTCATGCCCGTAAATGCAGATTCCTATGCCGGACATACACACAAGCATTCAGCTTTCTCCCCATTATGTAGATAGGGCCAAAATTGTTTGGCGATTTGGAACGTGCAGGGTTAAAATTTCCATTCAAAACATAGCCTAGGACGCTTTCGGGGTCGAGACGTGCGGGCGTGCAAAATTTCATGCCCGTAAGTGCGACGGTGCGGATTCCAATCCCGGACAAACATACCCACATACATACACACATACATACATTCAGCTTATATTTATATATTATATATATATATATATATATATATTATAGGTCATACACTTCTACATAGCAGAATAGTCGCTAATTCAATTGCCGGTTTCTGTTAATTATTACAGAATCCGACATGAAATGACACATGGTTACCATACAGTAAAACATGTCATTTCATGTAGTTTGATATATGGTTTTCATTAACAATTACATAAGTGTATGTGTGCAAAATTTAATACATATAGAGGTTAATTTAATGTGTAAATTCGTTGAAAAAAATGTGTGGGCTCCCGCTGTATTTTCTCCACCAGACAGGGAAAGACAGTGAGTGGGGGCAGATAATAGCCTAGGGAGGGTGCATTTTTTGTGCCCCCCCTGGCTACTAACATCTGCCCCCAGCCACCCCAGAAAAGGCACATCTATTATTAGATGCGCCTTTTCTGGCACTTAGCCCATCTATTCCCATTGCCTTTTAGCGGTGGCTAATGGGTTAATAATGGGTTAAGGCCACCTTGCTATTGGAAGGTGACTTTAAGCCAGGTTAATAATGGAGAGTTCTCTACTAGAACTCTCCATTATTAATCCTTGTATTAATGGGTTAAAAACACAAAAATCATTTAATGAAATAAATACACAGTTTTTGACCATATTTTATTGTACTGGTACTCCATCCGAATCCCTTGTTCTCCTGTAATAAAAATAAAATAATAAAGCAAACATATTCTTACCTCTCCGGCGCTCAGTCAGGTCCCACGTTGCAATCAATCACAAGGGGTTAACAGGTTTACAGCGGGGACCGGAGCTAATGCTGCCAGTCTCGCTGTAAACCCCCGTATGAATGAGCTCATCTCCCCGGCTGACAGGAGATGAAGTGATTAGCTGAGAAGCTTAATTGAATGTTTCCCACACTCATCAGTTCACTTCAGGTCAGAGGGGACTCCGCATAGCATCAGTGACGTCAGAGGGAGTCCCCGGCTGACCTGAAGTGAACTGATGAGCCTGGGAAACATTCAATTAAGCTTCCCAGCTAATCAGTTAAATTTTGCACACATACACTCATGTAATTGTTAATGAAAACCATATATCAAACTACATGAAATGACATGTTTTACTGTATGTAAACCATGTGTCATTTCATGTCGGGTTCTGTAATAATTAACAGAAACCGGCAATTGAATTAGCGGCTATTACAGTATGTAGAAGTGTATGAACTATAAATATATTGTGAGACAGTGAAGGGGTGCATATTGGACGGGGTGTATATCTCGCCCAGGTTTCTTAGCTGGGTCGCATAAGGAAAATAGGAGTGAAGATAGGATGGCAGTACGACGTTCATTCCACTCCTCATCCAGTACAGGCTTGCAGCTCAATCCTGAGTGCACACAGCTGCTTAATTAAGCAGCCAGAAATAGATGGTAGAGTTACACAGACGGGGCTCTCAGTCTGGATCTGACTTCAGACGCTGTTGGAGTCTCCTGCAAGTCCATCACTGGTAATTACAATATATGTGTTGTTGTGGCCAGGCTGCTAGAGCCTAGTTCACAGTAGTGAGGGAACTAACTGTGTTTAACCCCTTCACCCCCAAGGGTGGTTTGCACGTTAATGACCGGGCCAATTTTTACAATTCTGACCACTGTCTCTTTATGAGGTTATTACTCTGGAACGCTTCAACGGATCTTCGCGATTCTGAGACTGTTTTCTCGTGACATATTGTACTTCACGTTAGAAGTAAAATTTCTTCGATATAACTTGCGTTTATTTTTGAAAAAAACGCAAATATGGCGAAAATTTTTAAAATTTTGCAATTTTCAAACTTTGAATTTTTATTCCCTTAAAACAGAGAGATATATCACACAAAATAGTTAAGAAATAACATTTCCCACATGTCTACTTTACATCAGCACAATTTTGGAACCAAAATTTTTTTTTGTTAGGAAGTTATAAGGGTTAAAAGTTGACCAGCGATTTCTCATTTTTACAACAAAATTTACAAAGCAATTTTTTTTAGGGACCACCTCTCATTTGAAGTCACTTTGAGGGGTCTATATGGCAGAAAATACCCAAAAGTGACACCATTTTAAAAACTGCACCCCTCAAGGTACTCAAAACCACATTCAAGAAGATTATTAACCCTTCAGGTGCTTCACAGGAACTAAAGCAACGTGGAAGGAAAAAATGAATATTTAACTTTTTAGCCACAAAAATGATCTTTTACAAACTTTTTTTTTATTTTCACAAGGGTAAAAGGAGAAAATGGACAGATAAGGTTGTTATGCAATTTCTCCTGAGTACGCCAATACCCAATATGTGGGGGAAAACCACTGTTTGGGCACACGGCAGAGCTCGTAAGGGAAGGAGCGCCGTTTGACTTTTTCAAACTAAAATTGGCTGCAATTGAGATTGGACGCCATATCGTGTTTGGAGAGCCCCTGATGCGCCTAAACAGTGGAAACCCCCACAAGTGACACCATTTTGGAAACTAGACCCCCTAAGGTACTTATCTAGATCTGTTGTGAGCACTTTAAACCCCCAAGTGTTTCACAAAAGCTTATAATGCCTGGGTGTGAAAAAAAAAAAAAACAATTTTCCACAAAAATGATTTTTTAGTCCCAAATTTTTGAATTTTCCCAAGGAAATTGGACCCCAAAAGTTGTTGTCCAATTTGTCCTGAGTACGCTGATACCCCATATGTGGGGGGGGAAACTGTTTGGGTGCACGGCAGGGCTTGGAAAGGAAGTAGTAACGTTTTGGAATGCAGACGTTGATGGGGGTCATGTTCCGTTTGCAGTGCCCCAGATGAGCCTAAATAGTGGAAACCCCCCACAAGTGACCCCATTTTGGAAGCTAGACCCCCTAAGGAACTTATCTAGATCTTTGGTGAGCACTTTGAACCCCAAGTGCTTCACACAAGTTTATAATGCCCGGGCATGAAAATAAAAAATCCTATTTTTTTCCCACAAAAATTATCTTTTAGTCACTAATTTTTTATTTTCCCAAGGGTAACAGGAGAAATTGGACCACATAAGTTGTTGTCCAATTTGTCCTGAGTACGCTGATACCCCATATGTGGGGGGAACCACTGTTTGGGCTCACGGCATGAGCTCGGAATGGAAGGAGCACCATTTGACTTTTTCCAACCAAAATTGGCTGGAATTGAGATTGGATGCCATGTTGCATTTGGAGAGCCCCTGATGTGCCTAAACAGTGGAAACCCCCCACAAATAACCCCATTTGGGAAACTAGACCCCCTAAGGAACTTTTCTAGATCTTTGGTGAGCAATTTGAACCCCCAAGTGCTTCACACAAGTTTATAATGTAGAGCCGTAAAATTTAAAAATCATATTTTTTCCACAAAAATGATCTTTTCACCCCAATTTTTATTTTTCCAAGGGTAACAAGACTCCAAAAGTTATTGTGCAATTTGTCCTGAGTGCGCTGATACCCCATATGTGGGGGTAAACCACTGTTTGGGTGCATGGCAGAGTTTGGAAGGGAAGGAGCGCCGTCTGACTTTTTCAACGCAGAATTGGCTGGACGCCATGTCGTGTTTGGAGAGCTCCTGATCTGCCTAAACAGTGGAAACCCCCATAAATGACACCATTTTGGAAACTAGACCCCTCAAGGAACTTATCTAGATGTGTGGTGAGAACTTTTAACCCCCAGGTGTTTCACTAAAGTTTATAACGTACAGCCGTAAAATAAAAAATCCTTTTTTTTTTTACAAAAATGATTTTTTCGCCCCCAATATTTTATTTTCACAAGGGTAACAGAAGAAATTGGAACCCAAAAGTTGTTGTCCAATTTGTCCTGAGTACGCTGATACCCAATATGTGGGAGAAAACTACTGTATGGGCGCACGTCAGGGCTCGGAAGGGAAGTAGTGACGTTTTGGATTGCAGACTTTGATGGAATGGTCTGGGGGCGTCATGTCACATTTGGAGAGCCCCTGATGCACCTATACAGTGGAAACCCCCCACAAGTGACCCCATTTTGGCAAATAGACCCCACAAGGAACTTATCTAGATGTGTGGTGAGCACTTTGAACCCCGAAGTGCTTCACAGAAGTTTATAACGTACAGCCGTAAAAATAAAAAATCTTTTTTTTTTTCAAAAATGATTTTTTTCGCCCCCAATATTTTATTTTCACAAGGGTAACAGGAGAAATTGGACCCCAAAAGTTGTTGTCCAATTTGTCCTGAGTACGCTGATACCCAATATGTGGGAGAAAACTACTGTATGGGCGCACGTCAGGGCTCGGAAGGGAAGTAGTGACGTTTTGGATTGCAGACTTTGATGGAATGGTCTGGGGGCGTCATGTCGCATTTGGAGAGCCCCTGATGCGCCTAAACAGTGGAAACCCCCCACAAGTGACCCCATTTTGGAAAATAGACCCCACAAGGAACTTGTCTAGATGTGTGGTGAGCACTTTGAACCCCGAAGTGCTTCACAGAAGTTTATAACGCACAGCCGTAAAAATAAAAAATCCTTTTTTTTTTGCAAAAATGTTTTTTTTGCCCCAATATTTTATTTTTAAAAGGGTAACAGGAGAAATTGGACCCCAAAAGTTGTTGTCCAATTTGTCCTGAGTACGCTGATATCCAATATGTGGGAGAAAACTACTGTATGGGTACACGTTGGGGCTCGGAAGGGAAGTAGTGACGTTTTGGATTGCAGACTTTGATGGAATGGTCTGGGGGCGTCATGTCGCATTTGGAGAGCCCTGATGCGCCTAAACAGTGGAAATCCCCAACAAGTGACCCCATTTTGGAAAATAGACCCCACAAGGAACTTATCTAGATGTGTGGTGAGCGCTATGAAGCCCCAAGTGCTTCACAGAAGTTTATAATGTACAGCCGTAAAACAAAAAAATCATTTTTTTTGTACAAAAATGATATTTTCGCCCCCAGTTTTTTATTTTCCCAAGGGTAACAGAAGAAATAGGACAAATTGCACAATAACTCTTGGGGTCCAGAGTACGCTGATACCCCATATGTGGGGATAAACTACTGTTTGGACGCATGGCAGAGCTGAGAAGTGAAGGAGCACCGTTTGACTTTTTCAACGCAGAATTGGCTGGAATTGAGATCAGACGCCATGTCACATTTGGAGAGCCCCTGATGTGCCTAAACAGCGGAAACCCCCCAATTCTAACTCCAACCCTAACCCAACACACCCCTAACCCTAGTCCCAACCCTAACCACAAACCTAACCCTAACACACCCCTAATCCCAACCCTAACCCTAATCCTAACTTTAGCGCCAACCCTAACCCTAACTTTAGCCGCAACCCTAACCCTAACCCTAATGGGAAAATGGAAATAAATACTTTTTTTAAATTTTATTATTTTTCCCTTACTAATGGGGGTTATAAAGGGGGTTTAATTTACTATTTATAGCGGGTTTTTATGATTGGCAGCTGTCACGCTAAAAGACGCTTTTTATTGCAAAAATAGTTTTTGCATCATCACATTTTGAGAGCTATAATTTTTGCATATTTTGGCCCACAGAGTCATGTGAGGTCTTATTTTTTGCGGGACGAGTTGACGTTTTTATTGGTACCATTTTTGAGCACGTGACGTTTTTTGATCGCTTTTTATTTAGATTTTTGGGAGGTTAGAATGAACAAAAATCAGCAATTCATGAATTTCTTTTGGGGGAGGCGTTTATACCGTTCCGCGTGTGGTAAAATTGATAAAGCAGTTTTATTCTTCGCGGGTCAGTACGATTATGGCGATACCTCATTTATATAATTTTTTCATGTTTTGGCGCTTTTATAGAATAAAAACAATTTTATATAAAAAATAATTATTTTTGCATCGCTTTATTCTGCGAGCTATAACTTTTTTACTTTTTCGCTGATGATGCTGTATGATGGCTCGTTTTTTGCAGGACAAGATGACGTTTTCATCGGTACCATGTTTTTTTATATCGGTCTTTTTGATCGCGTGTTATTCCACTTTTTGTTCGGCGGTATGATGATAAAGCATTGATTTTTTGCTTCGTTTTTTTTTTTTTTTTTAAGGGGTTCACTAAAGGGGTTAACTAGTGGGACAATTTTATAGGGGGGGTCTTTACGGACGCGGCGATACCAAATATGTGTACTTTTATTGCTTTGTTTTTTTTTTATTTACAGGAAGAAGTGAATTTATTGGGGAATATATATATATTTTTTTTATTTATTTTGGATTTTTTTTCAAAACATGTTTATTTTTATTTTTTTAACTTTTTTACTTTGTCCCAGGGTGGACATCACTGTATTTTATCAGATCGCTGGTGTGACAGTGTGCACAGCACTCTGTCACACCAGCGATCGCTCAGGCAGTGCAGCAGGCTTCTCAGTACCTGCTCTTGGCTCGTAATTCCTCTGCAAACATGGATTCACCAAACAGCAGGTTTCCAGAGTCCAAAAGTGTTCCAAGGTTCCTCAGTAGGGAATAGCTGGAGTACAAGTCCAAGGCTTCCAGGAGTCAGGTCACAGACTGACTGAGGCTTGATTCAGGAGCACTGATTGTTCAGCTGAGGCTGCTTAAGAAGCAAGAGGGAAGAATCAGGGCGGGAACATGAAAACTGGAAACTCCATATTAACTGAGGGCAAGAGCTGCAGAAAGACAGAAAGCAAAATGGCCAACGGAAAACTGAGTTTCAAGGAACATGTCAACAGAGACAAAGAACCTTACACTCCCGGTAAGAGGGTTCCAGCTGGTGGGGCCAGGGGGACTGCTGATAGACAGGGTCAGCCCCGAGGGGACACGTGTGAGGCAAGGGCCGATGCTTCCCTGTTGGGAGTTCTCAGGCCTAGAAAGGTCTCCACGTCTGAACCACCCGACCTGAGACAGTGTTGGAGATGCCGTAAGAAGGGTCATATTTCAGCCAACTGTCCACTAGTCGGGTAACCTATGGACTGTGATGCTGGAAGGTCCCTCTCTTTCTTCGCGGAACCCGTGTGTGTGGCCACCCCAGGCGAGGAGACTGGCCCACAGGTATCCCAGGTGGTTATAAATGGCTGCCCAGTACAAGCCCTCCTAGACTCAGGGAGTCGAGTGACTCTGATACATGCCAGCCTGGCTGATAGGGACTTCATCCCCGATAAACACCTGAGCGTGGTGTGCATCCATGGAGACACCAAAGTTTACCCGGTAACTTCCGTGGACTTCGTCACAAAACTCGGGGAGATCTCGTATGAAACGGGGTAGTGAAGAACCTGATGCACCCCGCCATATTGGGTTGTGACTTTCCCCTGTTTTGGGATCTTTGGAAAAAAAACGGTTCTACCGGACAGTGTAATGAAGCTCCTACTGAGGTTGCGCGGTCCATAGGGGCGGAACACAATGCTAGTGTGTTGTTGAATTTATGTAATGATAATGATGATGATGATCATGATATTGATGATGACCGTGATAATGATGAATTTCCATTTCAAGTGATGTTGGGGGAGGGGGATGATGGTTCTCTGGAACAGAATGTCCAGGACCTACCTGTGTCCCGTGGCAATTTTGGGAGTGAGCAATTGCGAGACCCCACTCTTAAACATGCCAGAGAAAATATAACTGTTCTGAATGAGATCCCACAAGAGCCCTGCTCTGATGAAAGATTTCCCCATTTTTCCATGAACCATGACCTGTTATATAGGGTCACTAAGGTAAAGGGAGAGGCCGTGAGTCAGCTCCTAGTACCTAAGCCATATAGAAGTATGGTACTAGGTTTGTCACATAACCACGTGCTTGGTGGGCACCTGGGGATGGACAAGACCCAGGAAAGAATCCTCCAGAGGTTTTACTGGCCAGGGGTTTACCGAGATGTGGAGGATTATTGCAAAACCTGCCCCACGTGTCAGATAAATGCTCCGGTTTCTCACTTCTGCAGTCCATTAGTCCCGCTGCCGGTTATAGAGATACCTGTTGTGAATGGGCTTGAAATGAGTTCTGAGCAGAGGCTCCCTCTGGTGGTTACAAGCGGTACTGGACTGTCCAGTGAAGATTGTGAGGATTGGGAATCAGGTGTTACTGACTGGTCTTATATAAGGGAGTCGCCTTCCCATCAGGGTTGCCGGTGATCAGTTGTTCTGGTCTCAATCCTTGATTCCTGTTTCCTTTGTACCTGCTGTGTCGTGTCTGCATCTCCTGCTAACAGATAAGACATTTTCTTCTTTTGTTTTTGTGCTTGATTTTTGCATTTTGTCCTGCACTTCTGTGGGGGCCTTCAGGGTCCCCTCCGGGGGCTTTTGCCCTCTCAGTTTAGTTCAGCCACTGATGTTTGTACATTTGCTTTTTCCAGTTTTTTCAGTGGCTGCTGTTTTGATTTTGTTACACCAGAGAACTAATTTAGGTGGTAGAGGTCGTGTGATCTCAGGTGTTTTTGAAATTAGTAGAGTTGGTGCTTTTCAGGGTTTTTTGGGATTGCAGTAAGTGCCCTTCCTATCCTTTTCTATTTAGGTAGTTTGGGCCCCAACGTTTGCTCATACTATTTTCTGTCTGTGTCAGTATTTCTTCTTGTCTAACCGCCATTACATGTTTGGGGGCTTTCTATGTTCTTTGGGGATCTGCTCCGGGGCAGGTAGCTTTCCTCTTTCTATCTTTAGGTGTAGTTAGTTTCTCAGGCTGTGAGAGGCGTCTAGGACCAACGTAGGAACGCTCCACGGCTGCCTCTAGTTGTGGTGGTTAGTCAGGGTACTGCAATCTCATAGATTCCAACTGCTCTGGTGTATTACCTTTTTTACCTGCACTCCTCAGCTACCGAAACATAACAGATACCATTTGAAAGGGTAGCGATGGACTTGGTAGGTCCTATTGTGAAATCAGCCAGGGGGCACCAATACATACTAGTGGTACTTGATTATGCAACCCGGTACCCCGAGGCTGTCCCTTTAAGAAATATGGCGTCCAAAAATATTGCACGAGAACTCTTTCATATGTTTTCTAGGACAGGAATCCCTAAAGAGATCCTCACGGACCAAGGCACACCTTTTATGTCCAAGGTGATGAAGGACCTGTGTAAGTTGCTTAAAATCTCGCACATTCGAACATCCATGTATCACCCACAGACGGATGGGCTGGTTGAACGTTTTAATAAAACGTTAAAACATATGTTAAAGAAAGCAGTGGAGAAAGATGGTCGGGACTGGGACTACCTGTTACACTACCTAATGTTTTCGGTCAGAGAGGTGCCCCAAGCCTCTACGGGGTTTTCTCCCTTTGAGTTGGTATATGGTCGGCACCCGCGAGGCTTGCTAGACATAGCCAAGGAAGTATGGGAGACCGAGGTAACCCCATACAAGAGTGTTATAGAGCATATTGCCCAGATGCAAGATAGAATTGCTAAGATTATGCCATTGGTTAAAAGTCATCTGCAGAGAGCCCAAGAAGCTCAAAGCAGGATATATAATCGGTCAGCAAAAATTAGGACTTTCAACCCCGGGGATCGAGTCCTAATCCTAATTCCCACGGTGGAAAGTAAGTTTTTGGCCAAGTGGCATGGCCCATACGAGATAGTACAGAAAGTGAGCGACGTCACCTACAAAGTACACCAACCTGGGAGACGGAAGCTCTACCAGGTCTATCATATCAACCTGATCAAGCCCTGGAGGGACAGAGAGTCATTGTTGGCCCGGGTGAAGTAGAGAAAGGGTTAAAACCACCTCTACCTCCTGTGACAATTGGTGAGACATTGTCTGTACATCAAAAACAGGAAGTACGGGAGTTTCTGCAGAAAAATCAGCAGAGGTTTTCAGACTTGCCCGGCAGGACTTTTCTCGTGAAACACCATATCGAGACCGAGCCCGGTACTAAGGTCAAGCTGAAGCCGTACAGGATTCCGGAAGCCCGCAGACAGATAGTCTCTACTGAGATCAAACGGATGCTAGACCTCGGGGTCATTGAGGAGGCCCAAAGCGAGTGGTGTAGCCCGATTGTCCTGATCCCAAAACCTAACGGAACCTGGAGGTTCTGTAATGATTTTAGAAAGTTGAACGACGTGTCAAAGTTTGATGCATACCCGATGCCACGGGTAGACGAGCTAATCGAGAGGTTAGGGGGTGCCCGTTATATTACAACCCTCGATCTGACAAAAGGGTACTGGCAGATACCCCTGTCTGATGAGGCAAAAGAAAAAACGGCCTTTGCAACCCCTGAAGGCTTGTTTCAGTATCTTGTGATGCCATTCGGGTTGCATGGAGACCCAGCTACCTTTCAGAGGCTTATGGACCTGATCCTGCGCCCGCATCAAGCCTATGCAGCTGCCTACCTGGATGATGTGGTAATTTTCAGTTCCGATTGGGAGAGCCACCTCGCTAAGGTACAAGCCGTCTTAGACTCGATAGGCGGAGCTGGGCTGAACATAAACCCAGAGAAATGTGCAATTGGCCTAGAAGAGGCCAAGTACCTGGGCTACGTCATTGGCAGGGGGCTGATTAAGCCACAAATCAATAAGGTAGAGGCGATTCAGAACTGGCCTATACCCCTCACAAAACGACAGGTCAAAGCGTTTCTAGGCATCACTGGGTACTATCGCAGATTTGTACAAAATTATGCCTCCATTGCTGCCCCATTGACCGACCTGACAAAAGGTGGGAAGTCAAAAATGATAGAATGGAGTCCAGAGGCAGAAAAAGCATTTCAGTCTTTGAAAATGGCTTTATGTCAAAGACCAGTTCTGGTCACCCCTAATTTCAGGGACGAGTTTCTTGTTCAAACTGATGCCTCTAATGTGGGGCGGTGTTGTCGCAGGTCGTGAAGGGTGAAGAGCACCCGGTCATGTATCTAAGTCGAAAACTGACACCGGCTGAACAAAATTATGCCATTCTGGAGCGAGAGTACCTTGCAATCAAATGGGCGCTGGACTCCCTGCGTTATTACCTCTTGGGCAGGAAATTTAAATTGCAGTCAGACCATGCTCCTCTGGCATGGATGAAGCAGAATACCATAAATATAATGTCCAATATAGAAAAAATACACTATGGCACTTCCTCATGAAACATACACACAATTCCTTATTTTATAATAAAAAAGGAAAATATAGAAGCAAATCCATAAAAATAATATACTTTATTAATCAACCTTTAAAATACATATAACCTAAAATATGCAAAAATAACCTCCAAAATTAAGGACCTTAGGGTATCCAAATATATATTATATATACCACAATATCAAAATAACGTCACATGAATAATAAATTTAGAATAGAAATGATCTCATATATAAACAATAATCCCCTGTGGGTGAATATATAATAGTGTCAAAAAGATCATGAGAATTCTAACAAAAAACAGGTGAGATGAAAAGAAACTCAGGTAAGAAATCAATCAATAGCCACCAATAATCAAATAAGGGAATTCAGCTGCACTTAGAAATTTCACAGGTGCAATTAATAATAAATAATGCTTAAACGCTAAATAGCTAAAAAGTGCAATGTGCTTGAATAAATAATATTCTCACCGCTAATCGTTTGATCATTCAAAGTGCATTGTGCAAAGGTATTTTAAGCAAAATTGACATATAATTCTGAATAGCTGAAAATATACTGTGCTGTAGTAAGTAATATTATCACTGCTAATCGCCTGAATATTACAGGTTGTAAGCTTTTCAGGGGATATAGCTCTGGGATCGCCGTCCGGGTAGACGGAGTGGCACGGAAACAGTTCATTCACAGACAGCAGTTCTGGCAAAAGCTGGCCGCAACCAGTTTTATTAAAGTCCACAGCAAACAGAACATAAGCAAAACCAAATCATAAACATAAGCCCTGGGCTTGTCCAGCCACTTACTACACTTAGATAGATTTCCCTCTCTATCCGGGACCAGACTCTAACAGCCTGTCCCCAAAAACAACACATATGTTCAGCATTTACCAGCATGGAGTTTCACAGAGTCTCCTCCTTGTGTCTGAAGGCATATCCAACGTCCAGACTTGAGAGAGCTCCCCTCCTATTCAGCAGCGATCCGCATGGATTCTCACAGAGACTACTCCTGTGTCCGGGGTACATCGAGCACCCAGACTGAGACAGCTCATACTCCTGGAGACTCCTTCTTGTGCCTGGACTCCTTGTCCAGACTAAGCGAGCTCTCTGTCTGTGTTCGCAGACACCTACTTCTGGTCTCCTAATTAACAGCTGAGTGGTTTCAGGCCTGAGCTGCAAGTGTGTACTGAATGTAAGGTGTAGTGACCTTTCTCTACCACTAGGTTTACAAAGCCATACATTTCCCTTATACCAGTCAGCAAAGTATCTAGGTGAAATGTACACCCCATTCAACACACATACTCTCACTGTCTCACATATCCCCCCCCTCTTTTCCAGACCGGAGGGCTGGTCATCCAGACCGGAGGGCTGGTCAACAATCCAAAAGAGACAGTGAACTCTGGACCAGTCATGGCCCTCATCAGCTTCATCTTCACTACTGTCATCTGTATCTTCACCTGAGCCATAGCCAACATCAGCTTTCTCTTCATCTGAAGCATCCGCACTACCCTGTACCCTCCCAGGCCTATGCTCTCTGCGGGCCTCGGGTATCCTGCACGGTTTCATCTTGACCTTAGGGCCGGGCTCAGTTTCGATATAGTGCCTGGCCAGAGAAGTACGACCCGGCACATCAGAACACTTCTGCTGACTCTTCCTCAGAACCTCACTTACCTCCTGTCCTTGGTGCACTGACCATGTGTCACCAACTATAACAGAAGGTATAGGGTTTTTTCACTTTTCTCTAGTTCCCCTTGAACCCTCTTTAGCACATCTATTTTCTTGAATATCGGTTGACTCATAAAGTCTATTTCACAGACCTTAAGCTCCTCTGCCATGGTCTCTGACCATTTTAAGCTACACTGTTCAAATGATTGGCACTGTAGAAGGAGCTGATCGTTTTTCTTTTGCAGTACACATAATTCATCCGCTAAGTCTCCAGCTGAATTGTAATGTTCTACCGTGACAACAGCATTCTTATATAGAGCCTTAGACTTATTGAGCAGCATTTGCTCTTGCAACGAAGAGATTCCCTGTATCCTTCCTTTTACTTCATTGACCTTCTCACAAAGATGCTCATGGCTTTCATCACACTCCTTCATCACAGTTTGGAGTTTTTTCTGAGAAGTCATCAATTCATCTGGTACCTGTTGGACGTCTTTTATGTCTTCGGCCCCTTCTTCAGGCTCTTCTGGTAGAACATGCTCAGAAGCCCTACCGTCAGTCTTACATTCTACCTCTTCAGTCACATCATTATGGTCTCCAATATTTCCATTTATTCCGGCTTTCAAGTTCTCCTTGATAGCTGCATCTGTATACTCAGAACCCGCCGGATTCTTCTCTTCCACCACGTTCTGCATCCCATCTGAGCTCCCGTGTGTCTGCAGCGGCAACGGAGTGACACATCGCTTTTCCCATTTGTTGGGACGTGGCTCCGATGTAGACTCCATGAAAGTGCGCTTGAGCTCACCAACGCCAGCCTGATGTCTCAAAATCTCATCTTGTGACTTATCCAGATCCTTGGTGTCACTCGGGAACACCGCTGGGGCTCCGGGCGCCGAACTTCCAGCCTGAGCTTCACGAGTTGCAGCTACTGATCCGAACCGTAACCCGTCCACGCCGCTGTCTTCGGCAGAAACAGATTCCTGGACAGAGTCAGTCCCCATATCTTCAGTCTTGTTCCTCACAGCTTCACTTGAGACCTCAGCTTCTGATGAGGCATCTGGCTTGGTGATACCACTTCTATGGCTTTTTCCACCTCTGCAGCATCTCCCTCAGAGTCCTTGGCACGATACAGATCCACACCATACCTTGGTAACTTCACATTTCCAACAGCATCTACTTGGGCTGTGTTCAGTTTCAGAGTCCTGCCTTTAAAGCTCAGCTCTCCTCCTTTCACCTTAGTCTTCGCCAGGGAACCGGCCAACTGTAAAACATCTTCAGATGCCATCTTCTGTCCGGCTGCAAGGTCAGCATCAGCCTTCCTCTCAGGACTCTCAACCTCCTCTGCTACCATGCCTTCCTCATTTGCACTGGTTGCTTGATTGTCATCAGATGATTCACTATCACTACCACTATCCCTGTCTGACCCCTTTTTCTCAGCCACATCTGGCTCACTTTCAGGGTTATACACTTCATTTTCATTCACATCCTGCTCACTGTCAGGGTTATACAATTCATTCTCATTCACATCCTGCTCACTTTCAGGGTAATACACTTCATTTTCATTCACATCCTGCTCACTGTCAGGGTTATACAATTCATTCTCATTCACATCTTGATCTGGAACCTTAGTTAACATGTCATCCACAACATTAACTTCACCATCTGGTCCCTGGTTTCCCTCAGGTGGTCCCTCAAGTATGTGACTATGTGACAACCCCAGCACTATACTTCCATATAGCTCAGGTACTAGGAGCTGGCTCACGACCTCTCCCTGGACTTCAGTGTCCCTATACAACAGGTGAGTGTTTATGGCAACATGAGGAAACCTCTCCTCAGAGCCAGGCTCTTGGGAAACCTCATTTAGAACAATTATATTTTCCTGTGCCGTTTTAAGAGTGGGGTCTCGCCATTGTTCACTCTCAAAATTGTCACAGGACACAGGTAAGTCAGGGACACTCGGTTCCCGAGAACCACCATCCTCGTCTCCCACCATCACCTGCAAAGGAATTTCATCTCTATCACAGTCATCATCATTATCAATATCATTATCATGATTATGATCAGTATCATCATCATTATCATGATCATCATCAATCATTGTCAGCATCAGCATTATTATCATGGTCATCATCATTATCATGATCATCATCATCATTATCATTATCATCATCATCATCATCATTATCACATAAGTTCAACGGCCCACTAGCATTGTGTTCCGCCCCTCGGGACTGCGCACCCTCAATAGGAGCTTCATCACACTGTCCATCAGAAACATTTTTCCCCCAGAGATCCTTAGACCGGGGAAAGTCATTACCCAATATGACGGGGGACACCAGGTTCTTCACTACCTCCACTTCACATGAAACCTCCCCGCGTTTGGGGATCAAGTCCACGACAGTCTCTGGGTAGACTTTGGTGTCTCCATGGACGCACACCACACTCAGGTGTTTATCAGGGATAAAGTCCCTATCAATCAGGCTGTCCCATACGGAAGTCACTGGACTCTCTGAGTCCAAGAGGGCCTGTGCTGGGCAGTCATTTACAACTACCGGGGACCCCTGTGGTCCAGTCTCTTCGGCTGAGGTGGACACACACACAGGCTCTGCGCAAGGAGAGAGGGATCCGCCAACATCACAACACATAGGCTCCCCCTCTATTGGACAGTTGGCTGCAATTTCACGACATCTCCAACACTGTCCATCACACTCTCCCACCCACACGACCCCAACAGCTGGAACGCTCTTACCGGGAGAGTTCGGCGTCCAGGAACTCTGAAGTGACGACCTCTCAGACGGCTGGTCACGGAGGCAGTCTTTGGTGGCGAAGGCCCTCTCCATCAGGCTGACCAGACGATTGGCGTCCTGGTGGTCTCCTTGTCCGACCTCTGGCTGTACCTCAGGAGGACGTGCTTGGGTGTAGCGGTCCACTATCACCTTTTCAACTCCATAATCAGGTTTGCTGACTGCAGACTCCCAACTGCATCTCCAGTCATGAACTCCCCTGGCACGGGCTGTCACCGTAACACCCAGCCGGGTAAGAATCTCCGCTTTCAGCTTGGCATAGTCTTGGTTGTCCTGCTCGCTCAGGTCAGCATAGGCCCTTTGGGGTTCTCCAATCAGATAGGGTGCGACCATCATGGCCCATTCAGATAGGGGCAGATTCTCCTTCTCTGCCAGTCCCTCAAACCTAGTGAGATATACCTCCACATCGTCACGAGGTGTCATCTTTTTCAGGGACCGTCTTACCGCCTTCTTTACATCGGACAATGCAGGTGACTTTGCAACATTACTTTGGGACGATGCGCTGCAAGTCTTTTGTAGTGCTGCAACCTGCTCAAAAAACAACCGGTTATTCTCCTGCTGCTGCTGCAGGAATTGCTGCTGGGCCTGCTGCATGCGCTGCTGGTGCTGCAGGCGCTGCCGCTCCATGCTCTGCTGCATGCTCCGCTGGGCCTGGACCAGGTACTCAACGAGCTCCTCCATACTGCCGGACTTATCTGTCTCAACCACGGCAGTCTTATGTTGCACATTAACTTGCGCCATTTGTTCAAACAGCGCCTCCATGCTGTCATCCATGCTGTCAGACTTCTCTGTCTCAACAACGGCAGTCTTCACTCAAGACATACACACTCCACAGTCTTTTCCACAGAAAATTCAGCCTTGCTGTGCAGACACTTTTTTTTTTTTTCTTTGCAAAGTCTATTAGGGCTACTGTCTCTTTAAGACTGCTCCAATCAGATGTTTTTTGCTGACACACTTTTTTTTCTCTGCTGCTGCTTCAACAGACTTCTCTCCTTTATTGCTGTCTCTAAGCCACTGTGCTGCACGCACATTCCAGCACCAATTGTAAGCTTTTCAGGGGATATAGCTCTGGGATCGCCGTCCGGGTAGACGGAGTGGCACGGAAACAGTTCATTCACAGACAGCAGTTCTGGCAAAAGCTGGCCGCAACCAGTTTTATTAAAGTCCACAGCAAACAGAACATAAGCAAAACTAAATCATAAACATAAGCCCTGGGCTTGTCCAGCCACTTACTACACTTAGATAGATTTCCCTCTCTATCGGGACCAGACTCTAACAGCCTGTCCCCAAAACAACACATATGTTCAGCATTTACCAGCATGGAGTTTCACAGAGTCTCCTCCTTGTGTCTGAAGGCATATCCAACGTCCAGACTTGAGAGAGCTCCCCTCCTATTCAGCAGCGATCCGCATGGATTCTCACAGAGACTACTCCTGTGTCCGGGTACATCGAGCACCCAGACTGAGACAGCTCATACTCCTGGAGACTCCTTCTTGTGCCTGGACTCCTTGTCCAGACTAAGCGAGCTCTCTGTCTGTGTTCGCAGACACCTACTTCTGGTCTACTAATTAACAGCTGAGTGGTTTCAGGCCTGAGCTGCAAGTGTGTACTGAATGTAAGGTGTAGTGACCTTTCTCTACCACTAGGTTTACAAAGCCATACATTTCCCTTATACCAGTCAGCAAAGTATCTAGGTGAAATGTACACCCCATTCAACACACATACTCTCACTGTCTCACAAGGTGCATTGTGCAACAGTATATCAAAACTGAGCAATATGTAACGGCTGAATAGCTGAGAATACACAATGTTTATTCTCAGCTATTCAGCCGTTACATATTGCTCAGTTTTGATATACTGTTGCACAATGCACCTGTAATATTCAGGCGATTAGCAGTGATAATATTACTTACTACAGCACAGTATATTTTCAGTTATTCAGCTATTATATGTCAATTTTGCTTAAAATACCTTTGCACAATGCACTTTGAATGATCAAACGATTAGCGGTGAGAATATTATTTATTCAAGCACATTGCACTTTTTAGCTATTTAGCGTTTAAGCATTATTTATTATTAATTGCACCTGTGAAATTTCTAAGTGCAGCTGAATTCCCTTATTTGATTATTGGTGGCTATTGATTGATTTCTTACCTGAGTTTCTTTTCATCTCACCTGTTTTTTGTTAGAATTCTCATGATCTTTTTGACACTATTATATATTCACCCACAGGGGATTATTGTTTATATATGAGATCATTTCTATTCTAAATTTATTATTCATGTGACGTTATTTTGATATTGTGGATATATAAATATATATTTGGATACCCTAAGGTCCTTATTTTTGGAGGTTATTTTTGCTTATTTTAGGTTATATGTATTTTAAAGGTTGATTAATAAAGTATATTATTTTTATGGATTTGCTTCTATATTTTCCTTTTTTATTATAAAATAAGGAATTGTGTGTATGGATGAAGCAGAACAAGGAAAGGAATGCCAGGGTGACAAGGTGGTTCCTTTCGCTTCAAGAATTCAATTTCTCGGTAGAGCATAGACCTGGGAAGTTACAGGGTAATGCCGATGCCTTGTCCAGAGTTCACTGTCTCTTTGGAGTTGTTGACCAGCCCTCCGGTCTGGAGAAGAGGGGTGGGATATGTGAGACAGTGAAGGGGTGCGTATTGGACGGGGTGTATATCTCGCCCAGGTTTCTTAGCTGGGTCGCATAAGGAAAATAGGAGTGAAGATAGGATGGCAGTACGACGTTCATTCCACTCCTCATCCAGTACAGGCTTGCAGCTCAATCCTGAGTGCACACAGTTGCTTAATTAAGCAGCCAGAAATAGATGGTAGAGTTACACAGACGGGGCTCTCAGTCTGGATCTGACTTCAGACGCTGTTGGAGTCTCCTGCAAGTCCATCACTGGTAATTACGATATATGTGTTGTTGTGGCCAGGCTGCTAGAGCCTAGTTCACAGTAGTGAGGGAACTAACTGTGTTTAAGTTAGCAGCCTGCCAGGCTTAGGACTATTGTTTATGATTTGGTTTATGTTTTGTTTGCTGTGGACTTTAATAAAACTGGTTGCGGCCAGTTGCACCAGAATTGCTGTCTGTGATTGAACTGTTTCTATGCCACTCCGTCTACCCGAGACGGTGATCCCAGAGCTATATCCCCTGAAAAGCTTACAATATGTATATATATATATGTCTCAATGACATGTATATATATAAATATATACAGTATATATATGTATTGTATGTGTGTATATGTATTCTTTCTTTTGTGATTTAAAAACTATCATTTGGATCCATTATATGTCGGTTTTGCTAGCCACCGACAAAATCTCGCCAGAGGGATGTCAATCGGATGTGAAACGTACGCTCAGATGCGACAAAATCGCATTCTCGCATTCCAATCAAATGACAGACGGATCAATGTTCAGGAAATATTTGTGCGATTATAGGCCGTCAAAAACGGTCCGATTATTTAGACGGTGTGTTTGACTCCAGCCTAACTCTGCTACCTCATTATAGTGAATGGATCCCTCGGGAGTTTCATCTACTGTAAATCGCATCACTCAGAGATTTAGATGGAAACCCCAAAGTAAGTGCTCAGCGTAGACGCCGGATAAATGTGATCCCAAACGTTATGTAAAATGTTCCCAATAAACGCTTCAACTCAATCCACAAATAAAAGTAAGCTCTCACTCAGTTCCGTCATCTGTTAACGGAAATATAGGGGGCTTCCACATTACGCACTATGGAAAAAATGGACCTCAGTTTGTTGTAAAAAAAAAATTCCTATTAGCCCTTAGAAAAGCTTGTGCCTAAAACAACTTGTTAGTGGAAGAAATTTAATTATTCTTTCTTCACCACTCAAGTTTGTAAAATGAGTGCACAAATGGGGTGTTTCTGTTATTCTGGCATCTGAGAGGCTCTGTAAATGTGACATGACACCCTCAAACCATTCCAGCAAAATCCTAACTCCAACATGGCGCCTCTTCCCCTCTCAGCTTTGCACTGTGCATCAAAAGTATGGGGTATCAGCGTGCTTAGGAGAAATTGCACAACATATTGTATGGTGCAATTTCTCCTGTTAACCTTATGAAAATGCCAAATTTGGGGCTTAAATAACATT
This sequence comes from Oophaga sylvatica, assembly GCA_033576555.1. NCBI lineage: Eukaryota > Metazoa > Chordata > Amphibia > Anura > Dendrobatidae > Oophaga > Oophaga sylvatica. The sequence continues at coordinate 920,163,141 of JARQOD010000001.1, read as the reverse complement.
TTTGTGGGGAAAATGTGATTTTATTATTTTCACGGCTCAACGGTATAAACTTCTGTGAAGCACCTGAGTGCTCACCACACATCTGAATATATTCCTTGAGTGATCTAGTTTCCAAAATGGGGGCACTTGTGGGGGATTTTCACTGTTTAGGCACATGCGGGGCTCTCCAAACGGGACATGACGTCCACTAATTATTCCAGGAAATTTTACATTCAAAAAGTCAAATGACGCTTCTTCCCTTCCAAGCCCTGCCTTAAGCCCAAACAGTGGTTTTCTCCCTCATCGGCATGCTCAGTAGAAATGTTGGGGTCCATTTTTTCCTGTTACCCTCGTCAAAATAAAAAAAATTGGATCTGAAGTAAATTTTTTGTGAAAAAAAGTTAAATGTTCATTTATTTTTCCATATTCCAAAAATTCCTGTGAAGCACCTGAAGGGTTAATAAACTTGTTGAATGTGGTTCTGTGCACCTTGAGGGGTGCAATTTTTAGAATGGTGTCACTTTTGGGTATTTTCTTTCATATAGACCCCTTAAAGTGACTTCAAATGAGAGGTGGTCCCTAAAAAAAATGGTTTTGTAAATTTTGTTGGAAAAATGAAAAATCGTTGGTCAACTTTTAGCACTAATAACTTCCTAACAAAAAAAAACTTTGGTTCCAAAATTGTGCTGATGTAAAGTAGACATGTGGGAAATGTTATTTCTTAACTTTATTGTGTGACATATCTCTGTGATTTAAGGGCATGAAAATTCAAAGTTTAAAAATTGCGAAATTTTCTAAATTTTCGCCAAATTTCCATTTTTTTCCAAAATAAAAGCAAGTTATATCGAAGAAATTTTACCACTAACATGAAGTACAATATGTCACGAGAAAACAATCTCAGAATCGCCAAGATCCATTGAAGTGTTCCAAAGTTATAACCTCATAAAAGGACAGTGGTCAGAATTGTAAAAATTGACCCGGTCATTAACGTGCAAACCACCCTCTGGGGTAAAGGGATTAAAGTTCTGTTACTGCAGTATATCACAGATCAATCAATTCACAGTCACACTGAGTGGCTATACAGCTACAGCCATTCCCTAGATATTTCTTGAATCCTTGGATTAGTATTCTCAGCCTGAGATTATCACTTTCAATCTGATACCCAACCACTAAAGCCGTACACCACAATTGCATTAGGCCTTTTTATATCTCTATGCTGTGCGCTCTCAGCTCCTATCCCTGCGCAGCACAGGCATAAAATGGCATTCCTTGGCCAGTCCTGATCTTTCTTACTGCCTGGGCCAGAACATTTCTTCTACTTGCTTCCGAGCAATATGATGAAATTAGCCACGTAGCTGAGTCTTCAGCTGTGTGTCAAATGGCGCCGGACATTTTTATTTCTGTTCCTCGTGAATCGATTTTCAGATTGTTTGAATTCATGTGGAACTGCAAATTTCAGCAAATTCGACTTAAACTCCATCTTCCACAGATCAATCTTATCAGCTTTATTTTTTATTGATGGTAATATGATTAGATCGTGTTTTGAGCTAAGGTCCTTTAGCTTACAGCAAAGAACACAATTGTTCGTATGAGAATGAGCGTTCTGTGTATTTCTATTTGTCCACATATTAATTAGTAGGTACACTAAAAAAGATATGTCAGTCTAATAAGGTAAAAATTATGTTACTCAGTCTGATCTCATTCAAGTTGCAAATTACATTTTCACCACTGGGTGTCACTATTGTATAATAAAAATAGCCAAGTACATCGCTACTGGGTATGTTCACACATGGCATTTTGATGGCATACAATGTGTGCGTTTTTGCTGCGTGAGTTGCCATGCTCCATCTTGGCAAAAACATAGTAAGGCTCAAAATATGGATGTTAAAAAAACAAAAACGAAGTGTGTGCATGAGATTTCCGAAATCTCAATGACTATGCTGATACGCTAAAATACTGTGTATTTTATGCCCCAAATAAGAAGTGTAAATATGCTACTAAATCGCCACATGTGAATATAATGTCACCGTGTCATGGTTGAACTTCTTTTTAACGTCTTAATTTTTTTGCGTGCATAACAACAGCGGAGTTTATGTATTCAATGAGGGGTAAAATAAGGTGAGGGGCTGTGCTGATTGGGGAAATAAAAGAGAGATCCCAACTGCAACATTATTGCAGTTGGGATCTCTCTTTTATTAGTGTTTTTATGGTCTCTATGCGCAGATATACATATTTTTTAACATTTGATTTTAGTATTGGGCAAATTGAGTAGGATTGCCCTATATTTTTGCTGCTAGGGACCTAGTGTGCATTGCGCCCAAGGTTACCATTTATCTCTAATTGGGGAAATAATCTGAGGGACTTTGCACAGGGGGGATAAAATGGGCTGTGCAGATAGGGGAACAAAATGAGGTGAGGGGCTGTGCTAATGGGGGAATAAACTGATGGGCTGTGCAGAGAGGGGAGAATAAAATGAATTTGGTTTTATGGTTAAAAAACTCTTATATTAGGGTCAAAGAGAACATAGTATAAAATAAAATAACAATCTTAAGATGGCCTAAATAGTAAATATTCTCTAGAGGGGGTTGGATGTGCGCTATCTCTACCTTACTCTGTCTTGTCGCAGAGGTTGGCACCCTAAGTTCGACACGGCGCCCCATTTAACGTCAGCTATCCCTTATGACCTTAAAGGGACAAACTAACAGAAACTATCACCAACACCAATAACAATAAAGAGCTGTGTGCATTTCAATGGCCGATATCTATTTACACATACCATAAGGAAACAGCCTCACCAAAACCTGTTAAATGACAAATGCACCACACACCTGTGTGACTGGCGCTCTGCGCAAGCCTCATTTGTGTGCAATTTTTTACTACTAGGCAGCCAACCCCTCCATAATCTGGTAGGTGAGTGGGTGGCTGTTTCTATCAGTAGTTTGCACCTGCGCTGCCCCTTGCCTTTTATTGTGGGCGCCTGCTGCATCCTGCTAGTGCATTTGTCATCTGACAGGTTTTGGTAAGGCTGTTTCCTTATTGTACATGTTTTTTTAATTGTCCTATGTTACCCATATCTATTTAGGAAGACCATACGGGTACATAATAGTCAGTGGTCCTCATTAGGTATATTTTGATCCTTATTTTTTGTCAAAAAGCACCAATATACAGCATCAATGAGGTCAACAAGATTTGTTTAGCATTTGAGGGGAACCCTTTAGGTATTCAGCAAGATGTCTTTATGATAGCCATGATGTCAAATAATAAGACATAAAAAAATTGTTTACACAGTATTAAAACCCTTTACAATCGCAGAATCATCATCACTACATGAATACAGCACCAGAACAACCATCACTACATGAATATTGCACCAGAACAACCATCACTACATGAATATTGCACCAGAACAACCATCACTACATGAATACAGCACCAGAGCAACAATCACTACATAAATACAGCACCAGAACAACCATCACTACATGAATACAGCACCAGAACAACCATCACTACATGAATACAGCACCAGAACAACCATCACTACATGAATACAGCACCAGAACAACCATCACTACATAAATACAGCACCAGAACAACCATCACTACATGAATACAGCACCAGAACAACCATCACTACATGAATACAGCACCAGAAAAACCATCACTACATGAATACAGCACCAGAACAACCATCACCACATGAATACAGCACCAGAACAACCATCACCACATGAATACAGCACCAGAACAACCATCACTACATGAATACAGCACCAGAACCACCATCACTACATGAATACAGCACCAGAACCACCATCACTACATGAATACAGCACCAGAATCACCATCACTACATGAATACAGCACCAGAACAACCATCACCACATGAATACAGCACCAGAACAATCATCACCACATGAATACAGCACCAGAACAACCATCACTACATGAATACAGCACTAGAACAACCATCACCACATGAATACAGCACCAGAACAACCATCATTACATGAATATGTCACCAGAACTGGAATACATCACCAGAACCACCATCAGGTTTGTGCAAGCTGTATTTGCATGATGGATGCAAAAACCATCAAACGCATCGCTTTATTTATAACTAGCTGTTTCCAGCCAGCTAACGCTCGCACGCTCATTGCTATCTAATTAACGCTTCTGGTGATTAAACTAAAATAAATAATGACAACATTCAATAACGATTACGCAGGTAGTAAATGCAATTAAAATGAAGTTAATTACAATAATAATCATCAAAAATCTGAATAATACTAATGATACATTTTATTCACAGTGTGGTAATGTGTGTGGACAGAGCCTCATATGGTAATGTGTGGGGACGGAGCCTCGTGTGGTAATGTGGGGGGACGGAGCCTCATGTGGTAATGTGGGGGGACGGAGCCTCATGTGGTAATGTGGGGGGTGGGATTATGTGTGGTAATCTGGTGGTGGGCGGGATTATGTGTAGTAATGTGGTGGGGGAGCGGGATTATGTGTGGTAATGTGGTGGGGGCGGGATTATGTGTGGTAATGTGGTGGGGGGGTGGGATTATGTGTTGTAATGTGGTGTGGGCGGGATTATGCGTGGTGATGTGGTGGGGGTGCGGGATTATGTGTGGTAATGTGATGGGGGTGGGATTATGCGTGGTGATGTGGTGGGGGCGGGATTATGTGTGGTAATGTGGTGGGGGGCGGGATTATGTGTGGTAATGTGGTGGGGGGCGGGATTATGTGCAGTAATGTGTTGGGGGGTGGGATTATGAGCGGTAATGTGGTGGGGGGGCGGGATTATGTGTGGCAATGTGGTGGGGGCGGGATTGCGTGTGGTAATGTGGTGTGGGCGGGATTATGTGTGGTGGGGGGCGGGATTATGTGTGGTAATGTGGTGGGGGGAGGGATTATGAGCGGTAATGTGGTGGGGGGGCAGGATTATGAGTGGTAATGTGGTGGGTGGGCGGGATTATGAGTGGTAATCTGGTGGGTGGGGGGATTATGTGTGGTAATGTGTTGGGGGCGGGATTATGTTGGTAATGTGGTGGGGGGCGGGATTATGTGCAGTAATGTGTTGGGGGGTGGGATTATGAGCGGTAATGTGGTGGGGGGGCGGGATTATGTGTGGCAATGTGGTGGGGGCGGGATTATGTGTGGCAATGTGGTGGGGGGCGGGATTGCGTGTGTGGTGGGGGGGCGGGATTATGTGTGGTAATCTGGTGGGTGGGCGGGATTATGTGTGGTAATGTGTTGGGGGCGGGATTATGTGTGGTAATGTGTTGGGGGCGGGATTATGTGTGGTGATGTGGTGGGGGGCGGGATTATGTGTGGTGATGTGGTGGGGGGCGGGATTATGTGGGATGTTGTGGGGGGCGGGATTATGAGCGGTAATGTGGTGGGGGGCGGGATATGAGCGGTAATGTGGTGGGGGGCGGATTATGAGCGGTAATGTGGTGGGGGGCGGGATTATGTGTGGTAATGTGTTGGGGGGCGGTATTATGTGTGGTGATGTGGTGGGGGGGCGGGATTATGTGTGGTGATGTGGTGGGGGCGGGATTATGTGTGGTGATGGTGGGGGGGCGGGATTATGTGTGGTGATATGGTGGGGCGGGATTATGAGCGGTAATGTGGTGGGGGCGGGATTATGTGTGGTAAAGTGTTGGGGGCGGTATTATGTTTGGTGATGTGGTGGGGGGGCGGGATTATGTGTGGTGATGTGGTGTGGGGGAGGTATTATGTGTGGTGATATGGTGGGGGGCGGGATTATGAGTGGTAATGTGGTGGGGGGGCCGGATTATGAGCAGTAATGTGGTGGGGGACGTGATTATGAGCGGTAATGTGGGGGGGTGAGGATTATGTGTGGTAATGTGTTGGGGGGCGGGATTATGTGTCGTAATGTGTTGGGGGGGCGGGATTGTGTGGTGATGAGGTGGGGGTGGGATTATGTGTGGTGATATGGGGGGGCGGGATTATGAGCGGTAATGTGGGGGTGTGGGATTATGATCAGTAATATGGTGGGGGGGCGGGATTATGAGCGGTAATGTGGTGGGGGGCGGGATTATGAGCGGTAATGTGGGGTGCAGGATTATGAGCAGTAATATGGTGGTGGGCGGGATTATGTGTGGTAAGTGTTGGGGGGGCGGGATTATGTGTGGTGATGTGGTGGGGGGCAGGATTATGTGTGGCAATGTGGTGGGGGTGGGATTGTGTGTGGCAATGTGGTGGGGGGGCGGGATTATGTGTGGCAATACGGTAGGGGGGCGGGATTGCGTGTGGTAATGTGGTGGGAGGGAGCTACTGTGCAGGGGGCGGGATTAGCGAGTAATCACGATGCCTCTTATATATATAGATGGGGGTCTGTTTATTTTCCATTAGGGTATTTGCCAAATGCTAGACACCTTAATTGAAACCAAACAGCCCAGATTATAGTTACACTTATTCGTTTCCATAATTATTCTTGGGTTCTACATTTAAAATATAGGAATTCAGGTATGAATATCGCAATTTTTTCCCCTGTATTGTGTAAATGGTCCGGAAAAAATGACTGACTCTGTATCTAACTTTGAAACTGCGCAACTTGTTATGTCACATCCCTAAAGTACACCACTTATTTTTACTTTTGGTAGCTTCTAGTGGAAGTGGTCATCAGAGTTTGCTACCTAACCTATCGGTGTTGAAGGGGGGATGTGCATTAGGGGTTCTGTTACCTTAAGGGTATGCCACACTAAACAACGTCGCTAACAAGATCGCTAAAAAACGTCACTATTTAGCGATCTCGTTAGTGACGTTGTTATGTGTGGCATCTAGCGACGACGTGGCCCCTGCTGAGATTCTGCTGTGATCTCGTTCGTCGTCCTGATCGTTCGGGACCCTATTTTTATCTCCGGCGCCCCGCTGGTAAGTATATATCGCTGAGTGTGGCACCTTTTTTTTAGCGATTTTAGCGGTATTTTGTACCGCTAAAGTCGTTAAGGAGATCGCTAACCGCGATAGCGTCCTTAACGACATCGCTAAATTAGGAAGCCACTACTAGCGATATTAAAACGATCCCGCTAGCGATCTCATTAGTATGCGACGCTAACGAGATCGTTAGAGGGATCGTGTAGTGTGGCAGTACCTTTAGTCTCTGAGCCATTCCTTTGTCCTACAGGAAAGTGCTCAATCAATGACAATAGGATTCCAAGACAAGACAGAGACTGTTAAATGGGTAGTCCACTACTTGGATAACCCCTTCTTAAAGGGATTGTACTCTTTCATACAATGTTTGTCCCCAGCTGAAGTTTATTATAAAATAACAAACTCGTCTTTACTCAACGTCTCCTGGTCCAGCACTGAGTCTCTGGCTATGGACACCTTTGACAAAAAGTGATTTTTTACATATTTAATAGTTACCTGCAGTTAATAAAATGCACCAAGTTTCAATCTGCAAGCTTTGTCCTCCATCCTGTCTTCAAACCCTCTGATATAGTTTGCAGCCGATCCAAGTTTAAGATTTTTCACTTTTACTTGTAGAAGTGTCTACCCGTGTAATATAGGCGTGATGTGAGGTCTGTGCCTAGGGTGTGCGGTCTTTACTATATATATATATATATATATATATATATATATATATATATATAAGCACAGCTTCTAGTCTGCACCTTCTTCTCCTGCATGATTGCCTCATTCTCTTGGGCCTAATGCATATATTTGTGTTTTATCACGTACGTGAAAAAGTGTCACCAGTGTTGTGCATCCGTTTGCATTTTTTTACCATCAGTGTGTCACTTGTGTGCCCATTTTTACCAAGTTTTATCCGTGTGTCCATTTTCACCATCAGTGTATCATCCGTGTTTTTCATGAATGGATAAAGAAATAAATACATTACAAAGCTCTCCAAAGCTTCTTTGCAATGTTAAACATGGACAGCAGATGGATGACACTGATGCCGTGCGTGTGCTGTACGTGTTTTTCACAGACCCATAGATCTGAATTGGGTTTTTTCATCCGCGCTGCCAGAAATAAAGGAACATGTCTCCGTGTGTTCTGCACAGATACACGGTCCAGGAAAAACACAGACAGTGCGGCATAGAATATAATGGGTACGAGTTGTATCTGTCAGAAAAAGGACACAACAAATGTATGCAACACGGACGTCTGAATGAGACCTTAGGGTCTGTGCACACATTGCGGATTGTGCTGCGGATCCGCAAGTCATACAGTACAATGAAAGTGAATGGGGAAAAAAAAAAACGCTGTGCACATGCTGCGGATTTAAATCGGCAGCATGTCAATTCTTTGTGCGGATTCCGCAGCGTTTTTACACCTATTCTATTATAGGTGTAAAACCGCAGGGCAAATCCGCAGGTCATTTTACCTGCGGATTTAACAAACTCCGCACGGAAAAATCCGCAAGTGAATCCGCAACGTGTGCACGGGGCCTAAACCTGTTTTATCTGACCTCCCTGAGATTTTTTTCTCCCCTCTCCACTGCAGATCTATGTACAACCCCTTCCCTGCTGCAATCTGTAACACTGAAAGCAGGGAGAGGAGCAGGGAGCCACAACGGAGCCCTATAAAGTGTATGGCCAGCCCTATAACGTGAATGGCCGGCCTTATAAAGTGTATGGCTGGCCCCATAAAGTGTTTTCCCAGCCCTATAAAGTGAATGGCCGGCCCTATATAGAGTATGGCCAGCCCTATAAAGCAGCTGCAGTGTGTCTTAGGGCCCCGTCTCACATAGCGACGCACCAGCGATCCCGACAATGATATGAACTTGTCAGGATCGCTGGTGTGTCGCTACATGATCGCTGCTGAGCTGCCAAACAGGCAGCGATCAGGACAGCGACACTGTGGGTAACGTTGCTTAGTAACCCGCAGTGTACGTTGGATACCAGCCTGTTGATGCAGGGAGCTGGTAAGCAAGGTACACATCGGGTTTCCAGGCGCTGCACGGTGCCTGGAAACCCGATGTGTACCTTGGTTACCAGCTCCCCTGCAGCAGCGCGCTGGTATCCAACGTACACATCGGGTTTCCAGGCACAGCCCCGCGCCTGGAAACCCGATGTTTACCTTGGTTACCAGCTGATCGCTGGTCTCCTGCCTATCACACGCAGTGATGCGTGCTGGCCAGCGGGAGACCAGAGATCAAAAAAAAAGTCCAGGCCTTTCTGACACGACCAGCGATTCACAGCAGGGGCCTGATCGCTGGTACGTGTCAGACATAGCGAGATCGCTGCTGAGATCGCTGTTGCGTCACAAAACTTGTGACTCAGCAGTGATCTCGCTAAGTGAGACGGGGCCCTTAGACTTTTCACAGCCAGGACATCTGATTCTTGTACTCAGGACAACTCCTCGTAAACCAACAATGAACCGCACATTCTCCTGGGATAAGCAATTTTATTTACACAGTAAACAAGGATACAATACATAAATACAAAACATTCAGAATCCATATTTACAGACATTTACATCTTTATTAGATATGTGCAAACATGAAGCATTCATAACACTGAACACAAAGCTCCTGGAGGATAAAGTACAGAGCACACCCAGTAACGCCTGCGTTGTTGGAGGGGATGTTGGCCAACAAGTTTGTACAGTCACAAGTTTCAGTGTGTCCTGCCAGACGAGCAGCTGAAAGCACTGACGGACCTGCGGACACTACACACGATAGAGACCGGCTCTGCAGTGTAGAAAAACAACAACATAAATAAACACAGAAACTGCTCCGAACCGTACACATGACTTATGCTTATAGAAAAGAATCTACCTTGTTCTGGCAACTGTTAGAATATGAGAAACACATCTTTTGATTTAAAGGGGTATTCCCATCTCCAAGATCCTATACCAATATGTACTAGTTGTAATAATAATATTAGCAAATACCTTCAATTAGAAATGTTAGTAATGTAGTATAGTTCTTCTGATTAGGTAGGTCTCTTTCCTCATGTGCAGGGCATTGCAGTAGATTAGGTATCCGCGGTTACGACCACTCATATAGTGAGTTAGTTAGCTAGTTGCTAGTGGTCGTAGCCATGGATACCTAAGCTTCTACAATGTCTGCACATGAGGAAAGAGACATAGCGAATCAGAAGAACTGTACTACATTCCCAATATCTAATTGGAGCTTTTAGCTAATATTATTACACATATTGCATATTGGTATAGGATCTTGGAGATGGGACTACCCCTTTAATCAGGAAACATTCTAATTTAAAACGGTTGTCACTAATTATTATTTAAAAACGGAGTCCAAAATGGTATTAAAAAAAAAAAAAAAAAAACTCAGCCACCAGAGCCCCGTTGTTCCTTGGAACTGCTGCCTTGTCCCCCGCCAGTCTGCTTTCTCTTCCGGCAGAAGACAGCATGTGACAGCAGCCACCAATTTGCTGCAGTGGTTACATGCTGAGTCCGAAGAAACAGTCTCTTAGCTCTTTCTTCCATCTCAGACAGTATGGGACCACTGATTGGCTGCAGCGATCCAACACATAATCTTGCTGACAATCCTGGATGGTTGATCCCCCCCAAAAAACCCAGTTTAATAAAGGGATGGTTATCATTCATTTACCTGATGAGGCTGATAAGGTGGAAACAGTACTCTTTTATTTGAAGCTGTGTGTTCTTATTTCATCACATTACTCTTACTGAAGAAGGTTACATAAAGATCTGCAGGAAAGCAGTCCGGTCCCTGTCCAACATGAGTTATTAATAACGGACTGTAAGCAATGTATACATTGTAAGATCAGATGTGAGGACACACGTGACTAATACACTTTATATCTATGGGACACTTGAAAAAGAATTTGCTTGTTGACGTTACATAGTCACGCCAAGTTTACATTACTAGATAATACTATGACTACATAATTATGGCAGATCACACGACCAGAGCCACGTCCACATCAGGAAAGATGCCGGATATTAAAGGACAGGATATATGGAAAGTGCAGGCAAAAGCCAAACTTACATTAAAACTTTACTAACGTGACACACAAGTATAACAAATTGTCCCATCAGGAATATTCCTATTGCTTGTTACATAACGTCTGAGACCTTAGGGATAAGGAAAGGTAACAGGGCAGGAACATCAAGATTAAAACAAAACGATCTTCTGGGTCTCTACGGTCTTAAAATAATTAAAGAGTAGCTGTCATTTTAATGTTTATTCTATAAATCAATAGTACACACGAAAATAAGCAACTTTGTCATATATCTTATCAGAGAAATCTGCCTCTTTCTACCCCTGGACTGATCTTTCCTTCTCTACAGTATTTACAGGCTGAATCTGTATTCAGTGAAGATTTTCCTATTACTGAGACAGTTGACAGCTTCTACTCATAATATTTATCAACGGAGGAGGAACTAGAGGCCAACACAGATTTTCTGCTGCAAGTTCTCCTGAAATGAGAACTTAATTGTTAGAATATCACTCCCCAAACTATTTATATGCACATTACTGAGAAATAAGAGCTTGAACTGATATGCAAATAAAGCTGAAGAGCTATTTGTAGATCTGAAGCCTCTGTCACTCCAGCTCTATTCCCCAGTCACTCACCATGGGGCTGACAGTACAGCAGGAGGCAGTGCTGGGCAGGGGAATAGAGCTGGAGTAACAGAAGCTTCAGATCTACAGTAACTCTTCAACCCGATTTGCGTATCAATTCCTTGCAAAAGGCTTCCTGCCCCACACTACTATCTGCCTGTAGGCTGCAGAAAGAAATCACTGAATTGTGCCACCCCATTCTGTGTGCACGGAAGAAGAATCAGTCATACTGAAAGGCGAGTATTATCTAAATTATTGTGAGGGGGTTGCACAAAGGAGGCAATATGGCACTTAGGGGCATCATTACTTCTTAAGTAGACATGAATATTTTAAAAAGGGGGCAATATAACTTGGATCAAACTCTGTCAGAGTTTAAGCTGAGTGTCACCTTAGTGTGATCTCGCATGAGTGCATCGTATCAGAGGTGCACAATAGAGAACATAATTTCCCCATTGTCTAAAGAGTCCGTGGATGTTGGACTGCACTCGGATGGAATCCGAGTGCAGGCCGCTGTTTCACAAGCACCCTTAGACATGTATGGGTGAGTGCAATCCGATTATCAGATGCACTTTCAGGATGCTTCAATTGTTTTCTGATGCCGATTAGCCGTGAGAAAGCAATCTGAGATCTGCACTGCTCCAAGTATAATATTGGGCCGAGTCCTGTCCGATAAAACATCACATAGCATTCAGCCATGTTGTAAGGTCATGTGAGTGAGCCCTTAAGAGAACACTCAGCTGGAGTTATTCCTTCCCTTATCACGGGCGCTGGCAACCCACGCTACACCAGTAGACTGAGGTGTAATCAATGAGAAATAATCTTTAAAAAAATGTCTGCAGGTGCCTGCATGGAAAATATCATAAAAATATACTGTACATAAGATTTATGGCTTGGTTAGAATATCTCTTATCTAGAGTCTGAGACAGTCTGGTCAATAGGTACCGCGCTGTCACGCCGTGCCATGCCACACTCCCTCATATCTGATTTACCGGAATACTAAACCTGAAGCACAAGATGCCACAAAGCAACACGGAAACAATTTATAGCAAGAGAAATACGGAATAAAACGCTCCATTCTCCGATGTACACTCTGTATGTAGGGATGTCATTAGATTACTGCTGCTCCACAGGTCACCATCTGGGGTTATAGTAACATCCACAGGAGAGTACAACCACTAGTAACAAGCAGTCACTATATCAGTGGTCATAACCATGGATACCTAAGGTCCTGCAATGCCTGCACATGAGGAAAGAGATAGTGAATCAGAAGAACTATACTACATTTCTAATTGGAGGTAGTTGGCAATATTATTATTACACTTACTACAGTACTGAGATAAGATTTGAAAAGCTAAATATTATATTTAAATGATCTGTGCCTCGGATCTGTAAAGTTTTTGATGTGAATTTTTAAAGAAGAAATACACAGCAAACTATCAGGTCAAAGACTTTTTCTTAATGTATGCCGTGTATTTTGTAAATCTGTGCATATTCACCTCTAATTGCCGGTGTCACACTTCTGGACCGATGCGGAACTGATAGCGAGTCCTCTTGCATCAACACTGCTTGTCACATGTCGAAATCTAGTTGTTGCGGCTGATATGAAATCCATGTACGCACCTGGGGTTCAGGCCTGGCCAATCTGGTGTTGTATCCTGAGCAAGACTTGTGCGAGTTGCTCCATCACAAGGCATGTTGACCGCCAAATGCCTTGAATAGTTCACCACATTCATATGCATGGCGTAGTTATAGCAAGAAAAGCCGTTCTTGCGAGAACAGCCCAACAGACGGTTTCAGATGACACCAAAGTGGCATAAAGATGGGGCTGTTTCAATGAGCATCATGAAGTCCAACATGAAAAAGGTGAATTCATCAGAGATAACGTTTTCTCGCATCATGCTGTACTTTCAGAATACAGTCTGCCATATGTTTTTTTCTGGAAGAATCTTCTGTGCCTCCTTGAGACGCATGCCATCTCAAGAGTCTCGCTCACTGCGTGCAGAGCACCACAACTGGTGTATCCTGAGCAACTCTGACACTGCTGTAGCCCGATCGCGTGAAACACTTTTAAAGAGTCTGCATTGCTGTCTCTGGCGCCTGAAGCACTTTTACAACAAAGGATAATCTCAACTTCAAGTTCTTGATGATCATAGATGTTGAGAGTGCAATTATAGCTGCGATACTCTTACCTGTTAGGCCATTTTTGTGCATTGCAATGATGACTGCACGTGTTTATTTAGAGATAACCATGGTTAACAGAAGAGAAACAATGATGCCAAGCACCAGCCTCCTTTTAAAGTGTCCAGTGGTGTCATTCTTACTTAATCATGACAGATTGATCTCCAGCCATGTCCTCATCAACACCCACACCTGTGTTAATGGAGCAATCACTGAAAAGAGGTTAGCTGGTCCTTTTAAGGCAGGGCTGCAATGATGTTGAAATGTGTTTTGGGGGATAAAGTTCATTTTCTAGCCAAATATTGACTTTGCAAGTAATTGCTGTTAAGCTGATCACTCTTTATAACACTCTGGAGTATATGCAAATTGCCATTAGAAAACGTGAAGCAGTAGACTTTGTAAAAATTAATATTTGTGTCATTCTCAAAACTTTTGGCCATGACTGTACATACTGAGATAAGATCTTGAAGACGGTAATACCCCTTTAATTTAAAATGAGAATTTTGATTTGAGGACTGTAAAGCCCTTTTGATGTGAATTTTTAAAGTAAGTACACCAGCCCTATCAGGTCTAAGAGATCTTTTTCTTAATGTATGTCGTTTGTATTTTGAAATCTGGTGACATATTCACTCTAAGGCCGGTGTCACACTTGCGTGTGCGATGCGAGAAACTCGCACGAGTCTCTTGCATCAACACTGCTGCCGACACTCGGACCGGAGTGTGCGGCTGTATAGAAATACATGTAGCCGCACGCTCCGGTCTGAGTGCTGGCGGCAGAGTCGGGTGTTGATGCGAGAGACTTGTGCGAGTTTCTCGCATCACACACGCAAGTGTGACACCGGCCTAATGCCTTAATAGTTCACCACATTCATATGAGCATAGTGCTAGGAATAAAGAAAAGTCCGTTCTGCAAGGAACAGCCCAAGCAGTACGGCCAGAATGACACCGCAAAGGCTAAAGTGTGCTGTAAAAGATAATAAAGTCCCTGGATAAAGGGTGCAATGTCTAGGTTAACAGTTTTCTGTATATGCTGTTCTTGACAGTCGTGACACCAGTCTCGTTTTTGCTTGATGAACTCATTAACTGAGCGCTGCTGCTTATGGGTTTCTCTATCTTCTTGCAGCACAGCAAACTATACAGATACCTCTGACATTGTGAGGACGCGTAATAATATACAAGAGGGTCAAGACAGCAACTGACGCTGCTAACACAGGCACAAAGGATATAGGCAAAATACAAGGATTCATTAGCCCATGGTAGAAATACAAGTAATGGATGAGAAAAATGCAATTTGTTGGTCCGAAGCACATAATAAAAACGCAAAGCACAATAATAGCCAAGACCAAGGCTCGGGTCTTCTTACATGAGTTCTCAAGGCCAGAACTGCTCAGACTATGGATGATGAAAACATAGCAGGTGGTCGTAATAATCAAGGGAAGGAAAAAGAAGACCAAGATGAAAGTGGAGAAATAGTAGAGGTAGAAGGTCTTGAGATCCTTCAGGTCCAGGACATCATGGCAGGTTACGATGTCCAGAGAGGCAATGCGCTGAGTTTGCTCACTCAAGAGGAGCGGCACAACGCTAGCAATAGATATGATCCAGATGAAGGAACAGACCAGCCAAGCCCGATTCATCGTCCGCCAGGAAAGAGAGTGCATCGGGAAGACCACGGCCAGGAACCTGTCCACGCTGATGCTGGTCATGAGCAGGATGGAGCAGTACATGTTACAGTAAAATGCTGCAGTGACAAATTGGCACATGCCTGATCCGAAGAGCCAGTCGTTCCCAGACAATCGGTAAAATACGTTGAAAGGGAGCACGCTAACAAACAACACATCAGCGGCGGCCAGGTTCAGCATGTAGACCACCGCCGGTTTACGGACTTTCATCTTGAACAGGAATATGATGATGGCCATTACATTGAGAGGTAAAGCCACTATGAACACCACGGTGTACACCGACGGTACCAGTATGGTCAGCCATCGGCTACTGAGATACTGTTCGGCCTGGCTTGTGATATTCTTCTTGATTTCGGTTATCACAGTGCGGCTACGAGGCAACTTTGGCTCCGATCCAGACTCTTCCCCAGATGCATCAATCGCCTCTTCTGGAAACTCCTCAAATTCATCATCAATGGGAACACTGTAAAATGTTCTCAATGTCATATTTCCTTTCTCATAACCTGAAATCACATACACAAAAAAAATTAGCTTGTGCTCTTTACGTGCAACTTTCAAAGTCAACTTTTTTTACCCATGAAAAGGGTTGTCTACTTCCAAAAAATTATTAGATTTGTGCATACTAGAATTATAACAAGTTACTAATATAATATTAATATTCCCCAATATTCACAATGAGTCTGGGTCCCAGAATAGGCGACTCAACTTCCCACTGTCGCAGGGAAGGGGACTGGGCCCAGCTATTAACCTAAGCAGCCGGCCAGTCCCCTTCACACCCAAATATGATGACATGAGAAACACTTTCCTGTATTGAAAATATGGCTAGAAGTGGAGCTGTAAAACCAAGGAACGAGGATGATCAATGAAAATCCAAGAACCACTGAAAATAAAAGTATATCAATAACAGAACAATCCCTTTATATGGCCTTAAATAAATCTGTCAGCAAGTTTTTGCTATGTAGTTTGAGAGCAATGTGATGTCTGGACACAGACCTGAATCCAGAGATGTGACACTTACTAGGCTGTGTTTTACTGTTTCAATACAATCAGTGTTTTATCAGCAGGAGATTATCACTACAGGACAACTGGTCTTGTGCCTCCTGCTTCATCCCCTCCCAGCCCCCAACACTGATCAGCAGCTCTCTGTTATACACAGCTCAATAACGGAGCTCTGCTAGATCTACAGTAGAGAAAATTGTGACTCGATCATAACTGCTGCACCAAGTAAACTACGGAAGTGATACATTGCTGGACTCAGGGTCTCTGTCCCTACATTGTGCTGCTATCGAATTACATAGCAAAAACCTGCTGACATATTCCCTTTGAAGGAATATTCTCATGTTGTCTCTGGAGCAGCTCAGAGCAATGTAGTCTCTTTTCTGGTCTCTGGCAGGGCGGGCTCTCCTCCTTGAGTGACAGCTCTGGTGAGTAGCAGAGCTGTAGTATTACTAGAACTATAAAGCTCAGCACAAGTTCTGCTGTAATACATATATAGTGGTTTGTTCTGGAGTCTACACTGATATTACTACAATATATCACCAAATAAAGATAAGTGAGCAATTGAACAAGCACACAGCTCAGGACAGCCAGAGATGAGATTAGCAGACCTGATGTGAAGGCTGCTGGCTGGTGATTTTGCAAGATTTATAACAACAACTCTTCCTAAGGGTGTGTTTCCACGGTCAGGATTCCTTCAGTAAATGCTGCGTGTTTGACAATGTGCGCTGGAGCAGCGTCAAACACGCAGCATCCAGATGTTACAGCATAGTGGAGGGGATTTCAAGAAATTCCGTCTCCACTATGCGTAAAAACACGCAGGCGGCAGACCTGCGTTAACGGACATGCGGCGAGTTGTTTTAGATCGCAGCATGTCCTTTTCCCTTGCGACGACGCTCCGTCGCCGCAAGGGAAACAACACAGGCCTGTGTAGCCTGCGGTGATTCCGGATGTGTTCAATGAGCACATCCGGATTCACCGCGCGTTCACAAGGGGGCGGGGCTTTGGACTGAGCGGACTTTCCGCTTCGTCCAAAGCGCTGTGGTTCCGGACCGTGGAACCACAGCCTAAGACGATAGAGGGGGAGGGAGGTAGGCAGATAACTGCTGCTCAGAAACCAATGGGCTGGAGAGAGCTGACTGGGATGTTAAGAGTTAACTCCACTCCTTGAATGTAATTACTGTGCACATTCAACCAGGGTGTGAAACCAACTGTACACAACATGAGATAAAAGCACTTATTGACATTGACAGCAAATAGAAAAAGCAAATCAACTGCAAACTTGCAATCCTGCAGACACGTTCCCCTTCAAGGTAAACGTGTTGGTTATAAGAATTGTATAACATGTTAGAAAGGTTTAATAAGGCCCATTTATTTAGACAGCTCTATATAAAAGTCGATCAGCACTTGCTGAATGGTATATTCACACAAGCACCAAAACTGTGTGGGGAATAATGGCCATTACTATGACTGTTCTGTCCCCATACGGTATCACGTTGAGGGCAGCACATCACTGAGTTACATGGGGCAATGTGCCGCCAATAACAATGATTTTTATGCCACATAAATGATACAATCGCACTGAAGAACGAGCGTAACGCTGATTGCTGGCATGTTTACAATGACTAAGATTGGCCTATTCCTTTAGGTTTTTTGCTGTATAGCATTTTTAAGGAAATGGTAGAATATTTACTTTTAAAATAAAATCAGATACTTTCATTTACTTCATTTTCATGTCTAGCTGAAAACTGATTACACGTCCAGCAATAAGAATTCTGACTGCGATACTGCATAGACACTGTTAGCAAATATGTAATAAATGTAATATTGTTCTTGACATACTCCAGGTTGATACCCTTCCTTTTTGATTATACGAGATGGTGCCCTCCTTCCTTGTGTTCCAAATATGTAATAAATACACATTTCCATATTTAGATCAAGGCATGTAAGCTATGTAAGAGGACACGTGTAAATTATGGTATTGCTTTATACGAGCAAATTTGTCATAACTGTTTATATTAAATAAGCGGGATCCTCCATGTAAGGCTGGAGTTACACTTAACATATAAAAAAAATTGGTCCGATTTTGACTGCCGAGAATCGCACAAATGTTCCCCGAACAGTGATCTGTATGTAATCCGTTTGCAATGCGATGATGCTATTTCCTCGCATCAAAGTATCCATGTGACATCCGTATTGCATCTGTATGGCATGCGTATGCTGTTATTTTCTCGCAGCCTTACAAAATGAACATTTAACTGATCCATGGTCTAAACACATCATATATGTATATATTTATTTCATAGAGAGCTAGATGGCAGAATAGCCGTTAATTCATTTGTTGTCTCCTGTAGAATCTCTGCAGGAGCCGACAGGATAGGAGACATGGTTTACATACAGTAAACCATTGCAGAACAGTTCAATTTATATGTCAGTGACTACTACTGTTAGTACTATGTGTGTGCAAAATTTGGGAGCTGTAGGTATTTAATAAAAGAATGTATTCACGGAAAAAAACGGCGTGGGCTCCCGCGCAATTTTCTGTGCCAGAGAGGGAAAGTCAGTGACTGAGGGCAGATATTAATAGCCTAGAAAGGGACCATGGTTATTGCTTCCCCCCGGTTAAAAACATATGGCTTCAGCCACCCCAGAAAAGGTGCATCTGTAAGGTTAATTTCACACCAGTGTCTGACCGACCTGCGTCGGTCAGCGCATGGCCGCCGCTAAGCTCCGCCCCTGGCCACGCCTGTCCCGGCTGCTCCGCTTATGGGCGCATGACTCTGCATGCGACCTGCGTACCCTATCTTTAGCATTGGGTACGCAGGCCGTGCGCAGCTATGTGTTTGCTGAAGGATGTTGCAGGCAGCAGATCGCTCTCCACGGCGTCTCTAGTCTCTGTCACATGTGCTGAGTGCGAACTTGCTGCCTGCAACATCCTTCAGCATGACCAGTTTGGCAGTGGGTCAGTAATGATGTGGGGTGGCATTTCTTTGGAGGGCCACACAGCCCTCCATGTGCTCGCCAGGGTAGACTGACTGCCATTAGGTACCGAAATGAGATCCTCAGACCCCTTGTGAGACCATATGCTGGTGCCGTTGGCCCTGGGTTCCTCCTAATGGCGGACAATGCCAGACCTCATGTGGCTGGAGTGTGTCAGCAGTTCCTGCAAGATGAAGGCATTGAAGCTATGGACTGGCCCGCCTGTTCCCCAGACCTGAATCCGATTGAGCACATCTGGGACATCATGTCTCGCTCCATCCACCAACGTCACGTTGCACCACAGACTGTCCAGGAGTTGGCGGATGCTTTAGTCCAGGTCTGGGAGGAGATCCCTCAGGAGAACATCCGCAACCTCATCAGGAGCATGCCCAGGCATTGTAGGGAGGTCACACAGGCACGTGGAGGCAACACACAATACTGAGCATCATTTTGACTTGTTTCCACTTTAATTTTGTCTTGTTTCCACTTTCATTTTGGGGGTCTCTCCAAATCCAGGCCTACATTGGTTAAAAAATTTGATTTCCATTGATGATTTTTGTGTGATTACGTTGACAGCACATTCAACTTTCTACACAACAAAGTATTCAATGAGAATATTTCATTCATTTAGATCTAGGATGTGTTATTTGAGTGTTCCCTTTATTTTTTTGAACAGTGTATATATATAGATATCTATATATATATTATTATATATATATATATATATAATATATATATATATACACACACATACACCTAAACTATTATTATTATTTATTTATATAGCGCCATTAATTCCATGGTGCTGTCAATGAGAAGGGTTACATACAAAGTTTATATATCGTTTACAGTAAAACAAATTTACAATGACAGACTGGTACAGAGGGGAGAGGACCCTGTCCTTGCGGACTTACATTCTACTATGTGTAATCTATTCTATTTAACCTGTCTGTGTGATTTTACAGTATAGCGCACTGAATTGCCGGCTTTTCAAAGGACACAGTTGCGTATTTCTCGCAAGTTACACTGATGGTTCGTGTGGTGTGCGAGTTTTTCTCGCACCCATAGACTTGTATTGGCGATTCTCGTCCGATATACGTGCATATTGCAGCATGCTGAGATTTCACTCGCACATATAATACGGCAGAGAAAAAAAAGGATGATGGGAGCTGCCCCATAGATTAACATTGGTCCGAGTGCTATGCGATTTTTTCTCTCATAGCACTCGTCTGTATTTCTCTCTAGTGTGACGCCGGCCCAAGGTAAATAATCTACTATAAATCACATTCAAGTCAACAATGGCAATGTGATGAGAAATAAGAAGTCCTGACAATAGTTGGTGGATCTCACTACAGCTTACAACCCACTTTAAAAAACCCTCATCAGAAGGGGGTAAACTTGGCTACCCCAGCGTTCATGTTGTGTGTTGTAGCTACAGACTGAGGGAATGTCTCGCAATTTGTATTTTTGTATTAATAGTAATTGATGTGTTTTACCATTTATTTATTCAGTTTTTCTAAAGCCACGGGGGCTGCCATATTTATTTGCTAGGGTATAAGTGTCCGAGCACGATACTTATACACCGCAAGTACGGCAGCCCCTTGGCATAGGAGACTGCGGTCAGTGTCCGACCCTATCTTCTACACTGTGAACTTGCACAATCACTGGGCTGCCTAGTCAGAAGCTGTGAGAGGAGTTGGGCGCAATTTCATGAAGCCCAGAGCCGTGCTCTGATCTACAATCTCCCTCCTTCACTGCTCGCAGCATTCTGTGGCGAGCGGTGACAGAAGCAATGATGGGGAAGAGCCGGCGTGTACAGGACAGGCTGCAGCTGTGTCAGGAGCTCCAGGGCCGCGGTGGTGAGTGCAGATCGGCAGCCTGGTGTTGTACTACTGATACCAGTCTACATTGCTGCCCTCACCACTGCAACACATCATGAGAGCCGTGCTGCAGCGGTAACAGCTCGGATGCCTGGTGTTACTAATACAATGTCAGGCTGCCGGCCTGTGTCCCCTGCCGCTGTCACCACAGGACAACCATCAAGCTGCTGTGTTCTGATCACTGACTCGGCTCTGCTCAATCAGTGCAACGCCTCATTCAGACGTCTGTGTGCGCAGGGATGACGGAATCAGGATTTCCAGCCGCGTCTGCAAAGTGCATCAGTAGTCAGCAGCATAAAAGCCCCATTCACGTTCCTGCATTACAGACATCTGAATGAAGAGTTACACTGAATGAGCAAAGTCATGTATCTAATCCCATCATGTGTGATACGGTCACCTGGACCATGTATCTAATCCCATCATGTGTGATACGGCTGGCTGAACCGTGCATCTAATCCCATCATGTGTGATACGGTCACCTGGACCATGTATCTAACCCCATCATGTGTGATACGGCTGTCTGGACTGTGCATCTAATCCCATCATGTGTGATACGGTCACCTGGACCATGTATCTAACCCATCATGTGTGATACGGCTGTCTGGACTGTGCATCTAATCCCATCATGTGTGAAATGGTCACTGGGCTGTGACACAATAAACTGTGCTGTGCATCTAGTCCCGTCATGTGTGACACAGTATGCTGGACTGTGCATCTAATCCATCATGTGTGACACAGTATGCTGGACTGTGCATCTAATCTCATCATGTGTGACACAGTATGCTGGACTGTGCATCTAATTCCATCATGTGTGACACAGTACGCTGGACTGTGCATCTAATCCCGTCATGTGTGACACAGTACGCTGGGCAGTGCATCTAATTCCATCATGTGTGACACAGTACGCTGGATGTGCATCTAATTCCATCATGTGTGACACAGTACGCTGGGCTGTGCATCTAATCCCATCATGTGTGACACAGTACGCTGGGTGTGCATCTAATTCCATCATGTGTGACACAGTACGCTGGGCCGTGCATCTAATCCCATCATGTGTGACACAGTACGCTGGGCTGTGCATCTAATCCCATCATGTGTGACACAGTACGCTGGGCTGTGCATCTAATCCCATCATGTGTGACACATACACTGGGCCGTGCATCTAATTCCATCATGTGTGACACAGTACGCTGGGCCGTGCATCTAATCCCATCATGGTGACAATACGCTGGGCTGTGCATCTAATCCCATCATGTGTGACACAGTACGCTGGGCTGTGCATCTAATCCCATCACGTGTGACAGTACGCTGGGCTGTGCATCTAATCCCATCATGTGTGACACAGTACGCTGGGCCGTGCATCTAATTCCATCATGTGTGACACACTACGCTGGGCCGTGCATCTAATTCCATCATGTGTGACACAGTACGCTGGGCCGTGCATCTAATCCCATCATGGGTGACAATACGCTGGGCTGTGCATCTAATCCCATCATGTGTGACAGTACGCTGGACTGTGCATCTAATCCCATCATGTGTGACACAGTACGCTGGGCCGTGCATCTAATTCCATCATGTGTGACAGTACGCTGGGCTGTGCATCTAATCCCATCATGTGTGACACAGTAAGCTGGGCCGTGCATCTAATCCCGTCATGTGTGACACAGTACGCTGGGCCGCGCATCTAATTCCTCATGTGTGACACAGTACGCTGGGCCGTGCATTAATCCGTCATGTGTGACACAGTACGCTGGGCTGTGCATCTAATCCCGTCATGTGTGAGACAGTACGCTGGGCTGTGCATCTAATCCCGTCATGTGTGACACAGTACGCTGGGCTGTGCATCTAATCCGTCAGTTGACAGTCGCTGGGCTGTGCATCAATCTCATGTTGACAAGTCGCTGGGCTGTGCATCTCCCGTCATGTGTGACACAGTACCCAGGGCCATGAATCCAATCCCCTCATGTGTGACACAGTACGCTGGACCGTACATCTAATCCCGTCATGTGTGACACGGTCCCCTGTACTAAAGTGAAAACGACTTCACATAATCATGGGAAAACCCTCTGGCTGAAAACAACATACGAAAAATGCTCAGGAAAAGACTGCAAAAAAATAACAGAAAAGACGCCTCTGGAAAAAAAATCACGAGAGGTTCCTGAAGTGCCTCCTGTTTAAAAAAACTCAGCGGGTTCCCCAAGTCTAGAAGATGTGGTGTGCACAGACCCTTGGAGATACAGATACAGCAGAAACCTGATATAAAGTGCACGGTACATAGTAAAAGTAACATATATAAATATTAAAGCAATCATCTTCCAAACAAGAAATGAGAGAGCCCCTCACACCGCTATCACTTACACCCAAGGAGCCAGAAATGGAAGCAGAGTTCCAGTAACCTCAAATCAGTTTCTTCTCATTTTTCCTTCCTTTAGGGCGCAGGAAGCAGCCTTGGAATGCGCTGGATGATTGCCAGAGAAGCAGAGCCTGACAGTCACATTACGTCACCCCTTTGAAAATGTTTTGACATGTCTGAACTCTGACCTAGAAGTGATTGCTGGGAAGAGGAGCTCTAGGTTATCTGATCAGGCAGCAGGAAAAGTAAAACATAATGAATAAAACACAGCATCTGGACAGAAGCATGGGGTGACTGCACTCTCCATACAGTAACATTGCATCATCCCCACTGTCTGCAAGATAGAAAACAATCCTACAGCTCGGCACCACAACTGTGGGGTCATTTATTCTAGGTGGTGTTGGCCTTTTGCAAGTTATGGCTGTTTCACACAGACACTTTGCACAGGAGAGGTGATCGAACTCATGTACCCCAGCTCCATTTACACATAGAGCTATGGGACCCCTGTTCTCAGGTTAGATATCACAGGGAGAAGGTGGTAATTGTATTTTGGGGGAAAAGGTGCTTTCACACTGTTCAGGCACCAGTATGGTGGCCCCATTGGGGCTTACGTCGGAACACTGCGCAAAACGAGATTCGGATGTATGCGGACAGTCAGACACAGTCTTCTATGTCTGAGAGAGTTTGCCTCCAGTAGGAGTACACACTCAAAAAAGATGCACGGCAGAGCGCACGTTCGCTCTGCCAGTACCATTAAAGTTTGTGGACCTATTGGCATATACAGCTCTGGCAAAAAATTAAGAGTTCACTGCACAGTTTTATAAAAATCAGCTTCTCTACATGTCTGACAGCCATTCCATTCCAGTGTCAGTTGAATTCCAACCAGAGTACACCTCATTCTACTTAATGTGCTTCTGATTAGGTGATCACCTGAACCAAATCTTATTTAATGAAGGAAAGTATAAAAACACTGCTGTGGTGTTCACAATCCTCTTGCAATACGACAAGCTGGATGGCAAAACAAGTGCTAGTAATGTCCCAAAAGTAATAGGAATGAAAAATAACTTTTAACCATGACAAAGGAGTTGAAAAGAAAAGTTTGAGTGAGGAAAAGAAGGGCTCAATTCTGGCTTTACTAGCAGAGGGATACAGTGAGCGTCACGTTGCCTCCATCCTTAAAATTTCTAAGACAGCAGTCCATTACAACAAGGTCAAGCAGCAGACATTGGGGACAACAAAGCTAC
>JARQOD010000001.1:920100009-920138220 GCA_033576555.1 Oophaga sylvatica | reverse complement strand
ACTATGTATAGTACATTAGTGTTCATAGTTTGGTGGGATTATTTTAGCCTAACATAGTGGCTTTATTTCTAATAATAGACTTTATATATTGTGATTTGTACGGAACAGTGTGTAGGTAATATTTAGCAATATGTATAGAGGATTAGAAAGTACCTGCCCTGTCACTAAAACCATTAAATGCATGGCCTGTCTTCCCTATGAATGTGACCTTTGCTGCCAATTACTGACTACAGTAATAGAGATACTGATTTGGCTTTTATCCTAAGTCATATTACAAGACTCGTTAAAGGGTTGATTGTGACTTGGATCGCTACTTCCAATAGGTGGCGCTATAGAGTACAAGTCATTTTTTTTTTTGAAGAGGCAATTTGCTGACTACAGCAGTGAAACTTTGGTCACCACGATCGCTCGCTCTAGGGATCACATTCTGCCAGAAGAAGCAGCCCAAAGATTGGCATGGACCCGTTCAATGTTAAAAGATGACTTCTGGGGATCGGTAGAGTATGAAAAAAAACTTTAAAGGGTTGACTGGTTTAAAGTGAAAGTCTGCAGTCATTCTGTGTGACTGCAGACTTGTGAATCCCCCCAGCTCGCGCACTGTGTGCTACGACGATTCGCCGTTCTGTGCCCCAGAATATAGGTCAGGTATGCGATATGCATACTCCCGGGCAGAACCCGTGGCCATCTAGTGGGTTGTCAATACAAGTGTATAGAGTGCGGCCATGCACACTAGATGGGTTCTGCCCAGGAGAATGCATATCGCATACCTGTGTACTGGAATCCTACAGGCCAATATCCCATAGAATGAACAAGAACCTCTAATTAATTCAATGTAGCTACAGCAGAGGTAGAAGTGTAATGAACATACTACCCAAAGACCAGCTCTCATGGATAGACAGGATACCACTACGCATAAGTCAAAACTACAATGATTCTATGACTATCGGCCATATGAGGATCAAGAATTGTTAAACAGCAATATTGTTAAAAACTAATTCTTTACTGATTACACAAAAAGTCCTAAACATACAAATTTCTTCTAAAAAGGTGCCTCAAACCAAAAAGAGGGGTACACAGCTCAAAATAGTTGGCATTCCAGTGTATGTGAATACATTGGTAACCTTTACTTATAGGCAACAACAAATGCTAATATCAATATCCAATGTTATAAGGTAACTGCAGCCTACTGATACACAAGGCCAGATCATTGTAGCATACAAGGAGTACAATCAAGATTTTATATGTACTGGTAAATAATTCTAGACACAATTATCATTAGTTAAATTAGAGGATTACCTATGCTAGTAAGTGTATGACTTTTATAGAACATATAAAATATTGTTATTGGAACAGCAAAGGATATTTAACTGATCAATCTATACAGCCCATACCAGTCCCATCATAACAGCATATGCCTATACCTCGATGTAGATTTAAATAAGTCCAATGTAGTTGCGCCTCATTGCCAATACACGGTAACTAAAAAATATATGCATGTAAGAATGTAAGGAACAATTTTGCATACATGTATTACCTATTTAATGGATGATACTGGCTACACACGAGAGTAGACCTGAGCTGCATCCCCTCACCCTAACAAGCGTTTCACCTCGCTTCTTCCTGGGTGTGTGACCTCCCCCAGGAAGAAGCGAGGCGCGTCGGGGTAGGAGATGCGGCTCAATTCAACATTACCCCACATATAATGTGTTCCGAGATACTTTATTTTAGTTTTATGTTTGTGCAGCTGTGCGAGCACTGGGAGAATTCACATGTTTACAGTCACACAGAGTGACTGCAGACTTTTCATTTTACAGCGGACAACCCTTTTAATGGTTGGGTGGACAACCCTTTTTAGATAATCTTTTAATCTTTACTAATTAAAAGGCAGGTCAATATCAGTCACTGCTCAGACAAAAAAGAGCAGTAGGACAGCCGAGATGTACAAAATATAAACATACATTACCTTTATCAAAATTAGGTGCAAGTACATATTATTTTAGAATTTTGTCTAGGTAGATTTATGTATATACCTATACAATGTGTATATATGTTGTTTCAGCAGATTTAGGTGACGGTGTGGTGTTAGTGATGTCGCTGGAATGCTCATGTTCAGCACTGACATGACAGAATGCTTTGTATATCGCTGATCGAGGCTTTGTAATCTGCTGGGAAAAAAATCTAAGCATAAAAATGCAGAGTTGGAGAAAGTGTCGCTGTGTTAGAACATTAAATTGTATTCTACACATAGTCCACTTTTTATGTGTCCCAAGGAGGGAAAAGTGACCATTGGTGTGTAGAGTATAGACTATGGACTCTCACTGCATCATTCCTAGGTTATACGGTATAAAAAGCCTAGTTCATCTTATACAGAAGTGTATTTATCAGCACATAGTGGAGAGTGACATACCAGCTCTGGCGTGTCGAGGTAAGGAGGCTTATTCGCCGTGCAATGCTCCTCTGGGAAATTTAATAAGGAGCATTGCATGGCGAATAAGCCTCCTTACCTCGACATGCCAGAGCTGGTATGTCACTCTCCTCAAGGAGAAACCTTACCCCTTAGACCTCAGTCCAGAGCCTCTCATCTAGCCAAATCAGATCTCTCCTACTTTGCACTGACGAGGACCAATAGTCTGAAACACCGTGTGTGCAAATGGAGATACTGATTTGGCTTTTATCCCAAGTCATATTACAAGACTCGTTAAAGGGTTGATTGTGACTTGTAGGATCGCTACTTCTAATAGGTGGCGCTATAGAGTACAAGTCCTCTTTTTTTGAAGAGGCAATTTGCATATTTATCAGCACAGACACTGATGAGAGGTCCAAAGATGTTGGATGGGTTTGAGATTGGGTCTCTGTGCAGCCAGTCAAGTTCTTCAACTCCAAACTCAACAGCCAAGGCTTTATGCCAAACTTACGATTGGCACAGAGGAGTCAGGCAGGCGACGCTCTCCTTGCAGTCACCCAACATACACTTGTACATTGTACTTTACCTGATAAAGAAGCGTGATACTCCGCAGAATGTCTCCACTGATCCAGAGCCCACTGGTGACTGTCCCATTTTATGCACTTAGATTTTGGAAATTCGTCTGATGAAATAGCATTCCATCCATAAAAAACACCTAGGAACATTGCTTTTTGGAAGGCTTAGGCTTGCAAAGGGGAAACTTGACAAATGTAGGAATCTGAGAGGTCTCCCCTCCTAGATATTTCAGAAGAGTTGGCAAGTATGAGGATAGGTGATAAGTATGGTACCCGGCCAATGATACATTTATCACCTTCCTAGATCATACATGCATTTCATGAGAAAAAAAGCAGTAAAGAGAACCTGTCATTTGCCATGAATATAAATACTTTTACATGCTGGAGGCTCCATTATTCTCTATGTAGAGTGCGGCTCTGCGGGTGGAGGTCGGTGCTGGAGGCTCCATTATTCTCTATGTGGAGTGTGGCTCTGCGGGTGGAGGTCGGTGCTGGAGGCTCCATTATTCTCTATGTGGAGTGCGCTCTGTGGGTGGAGGTCGGTGCTGGAGGCTCCATTATTCTCTATGTGGAGTGGTGCTCTGCGGGTGGAGGTAGGTGCTGGAGGCTCCATTATTCTCTATGTGGAGTGCGGCTCTGCGGGTGAAGGTCGGTGCTGGAGGCTCCATTATTCTCTATGTGGAGTGCGGCTCTGCGGGTGGAGGTAGGTGCTGGAGGCTCCATTATTCTCTATGTGGAGTGCGGCTCTGCGGGTGGAGGTAGGTGCTGGAGGCTCCATTATTCTCTATGTGGAGTGCGGCTCTGCGGGAGCGGTGCTGGAGGCTCATTATTCTCTAGGGGAGTGCGGCTCGCGGGAGGTGTTGGAGTCATTATCTCTTATGTGGAGTGGGGCTTCTGCGGGTTGAGGTAGGTGCTGGAGGCTCCTATTAATTCTCTATGTGGAGGGCGGCTCTGCGGGTGGAGGTCGGTGCTGGAGGCTCCATTATTCTCTATGTGGAGTGCGGCTCTGCGGGTGGAGGTCGGTGCTGGAGGCTCCATTATTTCTATGTGGAGTGCGGCTCTGCGGGTGGAGGTAGTTGCTGGAGGCTCCATTATTCTTTATGTGGAGTGCGGCTCTGCGGGTGGAGGTAGGTGCTGGAGGCTCCATTATTCTCTATGTGGAGTGCGGCTCTGCGGGTGGAGGTAGGTGCTGGAGGCTCCATTATTCTCTATGTGGAGTGCGGCTCTGCGGGTGGAGGTCGGTGCTGGAGGCTCCATTATTCTCTATGTGGAGTGCGGCTCTGCGGGTGGAGGTTGGTGCTGGAGGCTCCATTATTCTCTATGTGAAGTGCGGCTCTGCGGGTGGGGGTTTAGGTGCTGGAGGCTCCATTATTCTCTATGTAGTAGTGCGGCTCTGCGGGTGGAGGTCGGTGCTGGAGGCTCCATTATTCTCTATGTGGAGTGTGGCTCTGCGGGTGGAGGTCGGTGCTGGAGGCTCCATTATTCTCTATGTGGGCGATGGTGTAGTTTTTAGTGGGCTGCATTGATTTTGCGTTATTGTAGTATGTAGTATGCGATCTGTCTCCTCCATACATCTGTGACATGGTCTCCCGTACATACCCACACGCAACCTTCTATCCTCTCAAGATCTCCTCTACTCCCCTCTTATCTCTTCTTCCCACAACCGCATACAAAACTTCTCCCGTGCCATCACTCGCGCCTACCATGGAAACCTTCAAAAAGAACCTGAAGACCCACCTCTTCCGACAAGCCTACAACCTGCAGTGATCATCAGTCTACTGAACTGCCGCACGACCAGCTCTACCCTCTCCTTGTGTATCCTCACCCATCCCTGTAGACTGTGAGCCCTCGCGGGCAGGGTCCTCTCTCCTTCTGTACTTGTGTGTGCCTTGTATTACTTACGTTTACTGTACCTGTCTATATTCGCCCCTTTTCACATGTAAAGCGCCATGGAATAAATGGTGCTATAAAAATGTATAATAATAAATAATTGTGTAAATGCTGTTGTTCTCCAGAATCTGTTATTTTTTTTTTACGTCTGCTCCTGCACCTCTTCATTCCTGAGATCTTGCCACCTCTCCCCTGCATGTAAATCTAGGCTTTTTAGCCAAAAGAGAGTGGTCCTCATGAAATGTTGAAGACCACGCCCACTTTTATAAAAAGACTAGATTTCCAGTTGGGGAAAAGCAGCATTTTCATAAAAATTACCAATAAAGGAATTAAAAGTGCTAGGACAAATGTAGATGCAAATGATCTAAATCTTAATTAGAAAATACTAGCTTGGCCCATGCGAAATTTTCGCACATTGGTCGTCGGGGCGCAGGCAATTTCAGAAAAAGCAAGCTGGTCAAATGTAAATGTATTTCATGAGATGATGAACACAGACAGGTATTTATATATGTAGCTTGGTAATACAATAAATTGGTTTGATAAGTAGAGGCCAAAATGTCTTCCGGTTGAGGTGACGCCTGCAGGTAATTGTGTCTTTCTGTAAGTTTATGAAAATAAATGTTTAAACTGTATTTAGTGATCAAATCTTGAATGTGTGGTTTGTTTGGCTCTTTTCTTGCTGAAAGGGGCAAGTTTACCTTTCAAATGGTGTATCATTGGTGTTTGTGGGGCGAAGTAATCAGCAAAAAAGCAGTGCATGTTTACAAATGTGTTTGCATATGTGACTCACCTGCAGTGAAGTGTGCAATCCTCCAATGTGCCTGAAATAGGCTGGGCAAGCTGGAAAGACCCCAAGGCAAATGTTTGGATTTGTTTGTGATGTCTGTAAGCAGCTTTGTGGTAGTGTGCTTTGGGGTAGTGTTCTGCCACCTGCAGGTCATTTGGCCTTTCAAATGGTGTATCATTTGTTTGTGTAGGTGGAGTATGAACGGAGCAAGAGTGCAATTTAATAGGCAGTGCATGTTTACAATTGTGTTTGCATAAGTAACTCACATGCAGTGAACTGTTCAATCCTCCAATTTGTCTGAAATTGGCTGGGCAAGCACTTTGGCAAGCTGGAAAGCCCCCTAGGCAAATGTTTGGATTTGTTTGTAATTGTCTGTAAGCAGCTTTGTGGTAGTGTGCTTTGGGGTACTGTGTGCCACCTGCAGCTCATTTTTGCTTACTGCAGGTTTATGAAAGTTAATGTTTAAACTGTATTTTTTTAATCAGATCGTGGCTGTGTGCTTTGTTTGGCTATTTTCTTGCTGAAGGGGGCAAGTTTACCTTTCAAATGGTGTATCATTTGTGTATGTGGGTGCAGTATGAACAGAGATACAAAGTAATCACTGAAAAACAGTGTTTAGAAATAATAGAATAGATAGTTTAAAACAAGGAATAGGAAAATAAATATCCAACATGACAAATATGCATGGAGAAAAGGACCAAATGTTGACGTCGCAGTGCTGAAGAAACGAAGTGCGGGTGCGCAGAGGCCAAAAAGAGCTCAGTACTATTGTCATGCGGTCATCACATAACAAAGCAGTAGATTCTGATGGTGGGAGGCAGGGATTTTGTTTCCTCTTATTAGGCACATGAACAAAAGCAAAACAAGTCCAGACGTTTTTACCCCAAAAAATTACTTATGGCAAATGACAGGACCTTTTTAAAAAAAATCAAACAAAAGGTTTAAAGGGGTTGTCCACTACTTGGACAACCCCTTCTTGATCTAAATGTTTGAGCCTGATAAAATAAAAATGCTTATACTTAACGCCATTGCTGCGATGTCCACACTCGCGTTCCCGAGGCTCTCGTATGGTTGTTGTGACACGTGACCCTGGCGCCCAATCAGCGCTGGCGTCACTGTCCCCGCCTTCGGACAAATCAAGCCTGAAGAAGTCCAGGCTGCAGCTGATCTAGGACTTCCTTTCCCTACTCAATTCGACAGGAGGCGGGGACAGTGATGTTAGCGCTGATTGGGCACCAGGGTCACGTGTCACAACAACAGCACAGGAGCCCCCGGGTGGAGCGAGTGCTGACACTTTGGGAATGACACGGGAGGTGAGTATAAGCTTTTTTATTTTATCGGGGCCAAGTGTGGGGTATGACAAGGAGTTGTCCAAGTAGTGGACAACTTCTTTAAAGCACCACTTTCAATGCTTTAGTGGTGCTTTAAGGCTAAGTGCACACGTCAGGAATTTGTGCAGAATTTTCCTGAGCAAAACCTGACTTTTTCCGCGGTAAAAACGCACGTTTTTTTGCGTTTTTGGTGCATTTTTTTGTGCGGATTTTGCGCGTTTTTACCATGATTTTTTTCCTGAACTTTCTAGGTCAATAATATAGCGGGAAAAACGCTAGAATTCCGCAAAATTAATGAACATGTTGGTTCTTTTTCCGAGTTGCGTTTTTTCACGGAAAAAAACGCACCATGTGCACAAAAATTGCGGAATTTATTCTAAATGATAGGATGCTTAATTCATGCATTTTTGACGCATTTTATCCCGCAAAAAAACGCAAATAATCCTGAACATGTGCACTTAGCCTAAATGTAAGCTCCCCTGCCCCATTCTTTTACTCATCTTCCAACAGCTTCACGATTTACTGACGCCACTCCGGTCCAGCGGTCCTGCGGTGCCATCTTGTGCCTGAACTACTGACTAACCGGAATGTCACAAGAGCTTGATACAAATCTATGAGAACCAGAATGAGACTCTCAGAGATATATTGAAAAGTGACCTCCGGCATGCTCCATCAAACATTGGAGCTGCCGGCAGATCACTTTTCACCGTAGACCAACAGGAGCGATGCTGGAAAAGGATGGAGGCAGTAGCAGGTGAGTATGAGACGGGGTAGGGGAATTACATTTAAAGCACCACTCCAGCGGTGCTTTAATGTACTGCTACACCCTGTTGGTGCACCCCTTAATGCCCAACAACCAGAGAAAATGCCTGAGTCTTGCACTCTAGCTACGACCCTGATTTATGGGACAATGCAAAGGCATGCAGGGGGGACATTATCATTTGTGTTGCAATTGTTTTTTGTTGCATTTTATCACTTTTACTTTTTAGACACGATAATGACAGTAATGCAACGTTCATTTTGCGCCAATTCTGTAATTTTTAATCTGAGATTGTCAAAGGAAGCAGGTCTCCGGCAGTTTCCCTCTTTTAGCCAAACTGATATCTTGACTGTTTTCTAAAATTTTAGAGAGGTGGTGTCACAAAGGAAGTAATATTTCTAGACAGAAGTCAGATATCTTATGATGTGCTCCATTTATGATGAATTTGGTACAAATAATGGCATTGCAGCCATAGGCAAAACTGAATTCAAACATTCCCTTCATTTATAAATTCCCTGACAGTATCCACAAGTAATAAAAGTGCTAGATTTGACTGTGCGCCATGTTATGGGGGGATTCTGAGTAAGAATGTGGTGCCTGCACTGAACTTTGCCATTCTCTGTTCCACTTTCTTGTGGCTACATGGTGGTGAATTGTATAATGGGACAGTTGGTTATGTGGCTTGTGTTTGTGATAAATATACTGTATTTTGCAATAATAATTGCAAAATTATATTATAAAATTATTATTAAAAAATAAGAGCTCAGACTTGTAATATGGAATAAAGCTTAGTTTCCTTGTGGAGTCATAATCCCTTTCTTATCCTCTCCTAGTATATTATAAATCACTATTGTCATCAGCATTCCCTCTTTGAAGTACTAAATATTAATTTGTTCTCACAGTAGAGGAGAAGAATTTCCATAAATTCTCCTTAAATGGTGATGAGAATAATTCTCTTATCTATGAGACATCATATTGCTAACTTAACTGAGTTTTTCCCATACCCTATAAATCAGGAGCCCCCAATCTTTCTTGAGCCACACCAAGCTCCGAGAGATTGTTGCTAGTCACATTCTATACAAAGCAATTTTAGCTGCCATTAATGTGCTCCTTTACAACTAATAATGTTCTGAATATATTGCTCCTACAGCAAGGAATAATGTACGCTGCGAACGTAAATACAGCTGAGAGTGGCACTGCCTAAACAGACAGCCGCCAGCCACTGGTTGGTGACCACTGCTATAGCTAAGTCCAAATATTGAAGCTTGTGCAACACTTTGTGTTCTGGGAGTAATATACAGTAAGGCCAAAAGTGGTTGGCACCCTATAATATGTTTCAGAAAATGAAGTCTTTTCCCAGAAAATTATTCCAATTACACATTTTGTCATACAGTGTGGGAAATAAGTATTGATCCCTTGCTGATTTTGTAAGTTTGCCCACTGACAATGACCTGAACAGTCTATAATTTTAAGGGTAGGTTAATTTTAACATTGATAGAATATCAAAAATAAAATCCAGAAAATCACATTGTATAAAATACCATATTTTTCGGATTATAAGATGCACTTTTTTCCCCCCCAAATTTGAGGGGAAAATGGGGGTGCGTCTTATAATGCAGATATACCTTACCGGCCGCGGTGGAGCAGGGTCACAGGGTCACTGCTGGAGCAGGAAAGAGTGGAGCGTTGCTGCAGGTCACAGGCTGGGATGAGGGGGTGTGCGGATATACAGTGCGCCGTTGCGGGTGTCCGGTGCTGCGGGGGCTTTGCTGACATTTAGTGAAAGGTCAGAGCCTACTAAGTTCCATTGTTTCCTATGCGGTGGATGGACTTCGGGAAAATGGCTTCCAGGGGGGGCGCATGCACAGATGGAGATCTCGGCACCAAGATCTAGCGAGATGAGAAATAAGTATTTGATCCCCTACCAACCATTAAGAGTTCTGGCTCCTACAGACCAGTTAGATGCTCCTAATAAACACACTACCTGCTTTAAAGACAGCTGTCTTACATAGTCACCTTTATAAAAGACTCCTGCCCACAGACTGAATTAATCAGTCAGACTCTAACCTCTACAACATGGGCAAGACCAAAGAGCTTTGTAAGGATGTCAAGGACAAGATCATAGACCTGTACAAAGCTGAAATGAGCTACAAAACAATACGTAAGATGCTGAGTGAGAAGGAGACAACTGTTCGTACAATAGTAAGAAAATGGAAGAAGTACAAAATGACTCAATCGACATCTATCTGGGACACCATGCAAAATATCACCTCCTAGGGTATCCTTGATTATGAGGAAGTGAGAGATCAGCCTAAAACTACACAGGGGGAACTTGTTAATGTTCTCAAGGCAGCTGGGACCACAGTCACCAAGAAAACCATTGGTAACACATTACGTCGTAAAGGTTTAAAATCCTGCAGTACCCGCAAGGTCTCCCTACTCAGAAGGCACATGTGCAGGCCCATCTGAAGCTTGCCAATGAACACCTGGATGATTCTGGGAGTCATTGGGAGAAGGTGCTGTGGTCAGATGAGACAAAAATTGAGCTCTTTGCCATTAACTCAACTCGCTGTGTTTGGAGGAAGTGAAATGCTGCATATAACCCATAGAACACCGTCCCCACTGTCAAGCATAGAGGTGGAAACATGTTTTGTGGGTGTTTCTCTGCTAAGGGCACAGGACTACTTCACCACATCAATGGGAGAATGGATGGAGCCCTGTACGGTGAAATCCTGAGTGACAACCTCCTTCCCTCCCATCAGTTCCTGGATCACTTTGCCACCTGGCTTCCACACTATCCTTCCTGTGACATCCCCACCCTCATCATGGGAGACTTCAACAACCCCATTGCTCTCCCCATCTGCTTCTCACCTTTTAATCTCTAACCTCCTCTTTCGGACTCTTGCAGCATACTAACTCCCCCACGCTTGAAGACGGAAACTCCCTTGACTTGGTCTTCTCCCGGCTTTGCTCAGTGGATGATTTCACAGACTCCCATCTCCCGATCTCTGACCACAACCTTCTATCATTCTCTATCAAGAACTGCCATCCCGCCTAGGTCACCCCCCACTTTCCACACTTATAGAAACATACAGCCCATTAACACCCAGAAACTTATGAAGACCTTGCAGTCATCATTGGCCCCTATCTCCTCCTTCTCATGTCCTGATTCTGCTCTGAAGCATTACAATGAAATACTTCAAAGTGCCCGGATGAAACTGCACCTCATATACATAGAACAAGTCGGCACAGACGGCGACAACCCTGGCACACGCTGCAAACACGTTTCCTACAGCGGTGCTCCAGGTGCGCCGAACGTCTGCGGAGAAAATCCAATCTACCCGAAGATTTCTCAAAACATACAGCCAAGGCAACAAAGAGTGGCTCAAAAAGAAGCACATTAACCCCCAAAGGTGGTTTGCACGTTAACCCCTTAACGACCAAGCCATTTTGTAGGTTAAAGACCAGGCCAATTTTTACAATTCTGACCATGTCTCTTTATGAGGTTATAACTCTGGAACGCTTCAACGGATCTTGGCGATTCTGAGATTGTTTTCTCGAGACATATTGTACTTCATGATAGTGGTAAAATTTCTTCAATATAACTTGCGTTTATGAAAAAAATGGAAATATGGCAAAAATTTTGAAAATTTTGCAATTTTCAAACTTTTAATTTTTATGCCATTAAATCAGAGAGATATGTCACAAAAATTAGTTAATAAATAACATTTCCCACATGTCTACTTTACATCAGCACAATTTTGGAACCAAAATTTTTTTTTGTTAGGAAGTTATAAGTGTTAAAAGTTGACCAGCAATTTCTCATTTTTCCAACAAAATTTACAAAATAATTTTTTTTAGGGCCACCTCACATTTGAAGTGAATTTGAGGGGTCAATATGACAGAAAATACCCAAAAGTGACACCATTCTAAAAACTGCACCCTCAACGTGTTCAAAGCCACATTCAAGAAGTTTATTAACCCTTTAGGTACTTCACAAGAATTGAAGCAATGTGGAAGGAAAAAATTAACATTTAACTTTTTTTCCCAAAATTTTTCTTTCGACACAATTTTTTAAAATTTTGTCAAGGGTATCAGTAGAAAATGAACCACAATATTTGTTGTACAATTTCTCCTGAGTACAGCGATACCCCGTGTGTGGGGGTAAACCACTATTTGGGCGCATGGCAGAGCTCGGAAGGAAAGCAGCGCCATTTGACTTTTTTGGCTGGAATTGAGATTGGACGCCATGTCGCATTTGGAGAGTCCCTGTGTGCCTAAACAGTGGAAACCCCCCACAAGTGACCCCATTTTGGAAACTAGACCCCCCAAGTAACTTATCTAAATGTGTAGTGAGAGCTTTGATGTCATGTGTGCATTGCCACGAAGATCGTCGCGGTTGCACATTTTGACTTCTCACAGCTGAGTTGCTGTTTCTTTGTGTTTGGCAGCTAGGGAGTTAATTCTGTCTGTGCTCGGTGCTGGGACTGGGTGCAGTTTCTCCCGGCTGCAATTGATTATTTGTTGATTGGTTTCCTTTAAATTCCTGGTTGTCTGCTTTGGGAGTTGCCAGTGAAATCCTTCATTCAGTCCACAGATAGGAATGAATCTGTATTGACTTAAGTTGAGAGCTCCTTAGTTGTTTTAAGCTCAACTTGCTTAGAGTTTATTTCCCAGACCATTTATGTTCCTTCGGTGTTTGAGTGTGTATGCAAGTGAGTGCTATCCTGTCTGTCTTATATGTCTTATCTGTGTATTTAGCTGAGATCTGCCCATATCCCTTTGGTGGTAATCAGGATCCTTCTTAGGACTGATTACAGGGTTCAGGGTCTGATAGGAGACAGGGTTAGGCTGGAGACTTGGACCTCTGAACCATTATCAGTACCTCCAAGGTAAGGGATTAGTTAGGACCCCAGTGTAGGGTCAGGTTAGACCCCGGTCCTCCTCTTTCCTGTTACAGCTCATCAAGTCCTCAAGATTAACCCTGAGTTAAACAGAAATCGTTTCTGCACATCTAGTCCTCAAGACTTACCCTAAGTTCTGCAGATATCGTGTCAGGTAAATCTATTTTATACTTACATTCTGATGTTGCTAAACTATATGTTGTATAGAGTGTGGTTCCTGTATAAATAGTTTACTGACATTGTATTCATATCATTAGACAGCGTGACATTTTCACTGGCCCTAAAAATTATCTCTAGTTACCATGGATCCAGTAGCCCAGCTGGCTCTGCAGTTGCAGGGATTATCCATGGAGCTGACGGACATTAAGTCCAAAGTTTTGTCTCCCCTGGAGCAAACCAGAGTTGAACCTAAAGTAGCTCTCCCAGATAGGTTCACTGGTGGGCGAGACAAATTTTTTACCTTCCGGGAGGCATGTAAATTGTATTTTCGGCTTCGGCCGCGATCATCAGGGAGTGATGAGCAGAGAGTGGGAATTGTTATCTCACTTCTTCAAGGGGACCCTCAATCCTGGGCATTTTCCCTTCCTCCGGGATCCCCGGCTCTACAGTCTGTAGATCAATTTTTTACTGCCCTGGGATTGGTATATGATGACCCAGATCGGGTCTCTCTTGCTGAGACCAAATTACGTAAGATACAGCAGGGAGATCGTCCGGCGGAGGAATTTGCTTCTGAGTTTCGTAGATGGGCCACGGATACTCAGTGGAATGACCCAGCTCTTAGGAGCCAGTTTTGTCATGGGCTTTCTGACAAATTAAAAGACGTTTTGGCTCAGTATGAGTCTCCTCCTTCTCTGGAGGCTGCTATGGCCCTAGCTATCCGTACTGATAGACGGCTTCGGGAGAGGGGTGAGGTAACTCCACTCCCTGTTGTTACTCCACCTACTACTAAAGTCCCTTATGTTGAGGTTCCCCTTGTCTGTTCGGATGAACCTATGCAGTTGGGAGGGACATCTTTTCGTAGTAGGGGATTGGCGGCACGCCGCAGGACTAGAAGGTGTTTTTTTTTGCGGGAAAGAGGGACATTTTGTTGGAGAATGTCCATCCCGTGTCTTGTTAAGTAAAAAGTCGCCGGAAAACTGCTAATCCCAGGTTGTGTGGTGGACGACAACCTGGGAGTATGTATTTCATCCGCCGGTTCTTCTCAGTTCCTTGTACCAGTGGAGGTGGTGGTTGGTACTAGAGTAAAGAGATTGTCTGTTCTTCTGGATAGTGGTTCCGGGGCTAATCTGGTTGACGCTCAGTTTGCTCAGGCTCAAGGTATGCATCTGAGTGTATTGGTCAAACCGATCCCTATTTTCTCCATTGACGCCAGGCCTCTCGGCCAAGGTAGCTTTGTTCATGAGGTTCATAACATTGACCTTCGGGTAGGGGCAATACATAGGGAACAATTATCTTGTTATGTGTTGGAGGGTCTACCTACTCCCATTGTGTTGGGACTTCCTTGGCTGGTTAAACATAACCCTGTGATTAATTGGCAGTCCAGAGAGATAAGCCAATGGGGAGAGTTTTGCAAAAGCAACTGCATGAACACAGTCATCAGTGCGGTCGTGCCTAGTACATTGCCTCCTTTTTTGGAGGATTTTGGGGATGTTTTCTCTGAGGAGGGGTGTCGGGAGTTGCCTCCTCATCGCGTGTATGACTGCTCTATTAATCTACTTCCTGATGCTAAGTTGCCTAAAGCTAGGTTGTATAATCTTTCTGGTCCTGAAAGGCAGGCTATGAAAGATTATATTTCTGAAAGTCTGGCCAAAGGGCATATTAGACCTTCATCTTCCCCTGTGGCCGCGGGGTTCTTCTTTGTGAAGAAAAAAGATGGAGGCCTACGCCCTTTCTTGGATTTCCGCGAACTTAATCGGATTACTGTTCGAGATCCGTATCCACTCCCTCTTATTCCTGATCTCTTCAATCAAATTGTTGGCGCCAAATGGTTCTCTAAATTGGATCTCAGGGGGGCGTATAATCTGATTAGGATAAAAGAGGGGGATGAGTGGAAAACGGCGTTTAACACGCCGGAGGGACATTATGAAAACCTGGTCATGCCTTTTGGTCTGACTACTGCACCAGCAGTATTCCAACATTTTGTTAATGACATTTTTCGTCACCTTGTGGGGCTGTTTGTGGTCGTATATTTGGATGACATTTTAATTTACTCGCCAGATTCTTGTGTCTCACCAGGAGCATGTGAGACAGGTGTTGCAGATCTTGCGAGACAATAAACTATACGCCAAACTGGAGAAGTGTGTTTTTGCCGTACAGGAACTTCAGTTTTTGGGTTTTTTGGTGTCAGCCTCCGGTTTCCGTATGGACCCTGAAAAGGTGAGAGCAGTGCTTGAATGGGATCAGCCAGGGGATCTTAAGGCTCTGCAGCGTTTTTTGGGGTTTGCTAATTACTACCGGAAATTTATTTGTAATTTCTCGTCTGTCGTCAAACCTCTCACTGACATGACGAGAAAAGGGACGGATTTTTCTAGGTGGTCGGACAAGGTTTGCCAAGCCTTTTCCTCTTTGAAGAGATGTTTTGCTTCGGCACCCGTTCTCATCCAACCAGATGTATCTCAGCCTTTCATTGTTGAGGTGGACGCGTCTGACGTAGGGGTGGGTGCTATATTGTCCCAGGGTCCGTCCCCTGGTAAATGGCATCCGTGCGCTTTCTTTTCTAAGAAATTGTCGTCCGCCGAAAGGAATTATGATATCGGCAATAGGGAACTTTTGGCCATTAAATTGGCTTTTGAAGAATGGCGTCACTTTTTGGAGGGGGCAGTCCACCCGGTCACCGTTATTACTGATCACAAGAACCTGCTGTATTTAGAATCCGCTAAGCGTCTGAATTCCAGACAAGCTCGATGGTCGTTGTTTTTTACCAGGTTTAATTTTGTCGTCACTTATCGCCCGGGTCTAAGAATGTAAAGGCTGATGCCTTGTCTCGCAGTTTCCCAGGGGCCGGGAAAACGGATGACCCGATTCCTATCCTTCAGGAGGGGGTGGTAGTGTCGACTGTATGTTCTGAGCTTGAGGAGGAGGTGTTAGAGGCTCGGGGGGACGCCCCTGCAGGACCTCCAGGGAGACTGTTTGTCCCGAATCAGTTGAGACAAAAGGTTATTGAGGCACATCATAATTCTGCTTTAGCAGGACATCCAGGGAGTAAGGCTACTTTAGATCTCCTTTCTCGCCGATTTTGGTGGCCTAACGCTAATAAAGATGTTATAACTTTTGTCGCGTCCTGTGGGGTTTGTGCTCGCTCTAAAACCCCTCATACCCGTCCGTCTGGGACCCTTTTACCCTTGAAACTTCCGGAGCGTCCATGGACTCATTTATCTATGGACTTCATTACGGACCTTCCTCCGTCGTCAGGGAATACTGTCATACTGGTGGTTGTTGACAGGTTCAGTAAGATGGCACATTTCGTTGCTCTTCCTGCACTCCCTAATGCTAAAACTCTGGCGCAGGTGTTCATTAGGGAGATCGTGAGACTTCATGGGTTGCCTTCTGATGTGGTGTCAGATAGGGGGTCTCAGTTTGTGTCCAAATTTTGGAGGGCAT
The DNA here is from genome assembly GCA_033576555.1 of Oophaga sylvatica. Classification (NCBI taxonomy): domain Eukaryota; kingdom Metazoa; phylum Chordata; class Amphibia; order Anura; family Dendrobatidae; genus Oophaga; species Oophaga sylvatica. The sequence goes on along the minus strand of JARQOD010000001.1, from coordinate 920,121,969 downwards.
TTTGTTTACGTCGGGGGATGCAATTGTCGTTTTCCTCGGCTTTTCATCCGCAGACCAATGGTCAGACAGAGCGTCTGAATCAGAGTTTAAAGACATATCTCCGGTGTTTGTCTCGGTGAACCAGAGGACTGGTCTTCTTTCTTGCCTCTGGCAGAGTTCGCTCTTAACAACAGGCGGAGCGAGTCCACTGGTAAGTCCCCGTTTTTTGGGGCATATGGTTTTCATCCTCAGTTTTGTACTTTCAATGGGGGGGTCCTTCTGGGGTCCCTGAGGAGGAGCGTTTCTCGTCGTCACTTGCTTCTGTGTGGAGAGGTGTATTGAATAATCTGAGTGCGATGGGGAACCGTTACAAACGTATGGCTGATAGGAGGAGAGTTTCTGGTCCAGATCTGAATGTGAACGATCTGGTATGGTTGTCTACCAGGAATATAAAACTTAAAGTGCCCTCCTGGAAACTGGGTCCCAGATTCATCGGGCCGTACAGGATCAGTTCCATAATTAATCCTGTGGCATTTCGTCTGGAACTCCCTCCTACGTTTAAAATTCATAATGTGTTCCACAAGTCTTACTTAAAAGGTATGTGGCACCAGTCATATCGTCACCTCTACCTCCTCCTCCAGTGTTGGTCAATGGCAACTTGGAATTTCAAGTATCAAAAATCATTGACTCACGTCTGAATCGCCGGTCCCTTCAGTACTTGGTGCATTGGAAGGGGTATGGTCCGGAGGAGAGGACGTGGGTCCCTGCGTCTGATGTTAACGCAGATCGTTTGGTTCGGACCTTCCACAGAACTCACCCGAGCAGGCCTGGCCCTGAGGGTCCGGAGGCCCCTCGTAGAAGGGGGGGTACTGTCATGTGTGCATTGCCACGAAGATCGTCGCGGTTGCACATTTTGACTTCTCACAGCTGAGTTGCTGTTTCTTTGTGTTTGGCAGCTAGGGAGTTAATTCTGTCTGTGCTCGGTGCTGGGACTGGGTGCAGTTTCTCCCGGCTGCAATTGATTATTTGTTGATTGGTTTCCTTTAAATTCCTGGTTGTCTGCTTTGGGAGTTGCCAGTGAAATCCTTCATTCAGTCCACAGATAGGAATGAATCTGTATTGACTTAAGTTGAGAGCTCCTTAGTTTTAAGCTCAACTTGCTTAGAGTTTATTTCCCAGACCATTTATGTTCCTTCGGTGTTTGAGTGTGTATGCAAGTGAGTGCTATCCTGTCTGTCTTATATGTCTTATCTGTGTATTTAGCTGAGATCTGCCCATATCCCTTTGGTGGTAATCAGGATCCTTCTTAGGACTGATTACAGGGTTCAGGGTCTGATAGGAGACAGGGTTAGGCTGGAGACTTGGACCTCTGAACCATTATCAGTACCTCCAAGGTAAGGGATTAGTTAGGACCCCAGTGTAGGGTCAGGTTAGACCCCGGTCCTCCTCTTTCCTGTTACAGCTCATCAAGTCCTCAAGATTAACCCTGAGTTAAACAGAAATCGTTTCTGCACATCTAGTCCTCAAGATTTACCCTAAGTTCTGCAGATATCGTGTCAGGTAAATCTATTTTATACTTACATTCTGATGTTGCTAAACTATATGTTGTATAGAGTGTGGTTCCTGTATAAATAGTTTACTGACATTGTATTCATATCATTAGACAGTGTGACATTTGAACCCCCAAGGGCTTCACAGAAGGTTATAACGTAGAGCCGTAAAATTAAAAAATCATATTTTTTCCACAAAAATGATCTTTTCATCCCAATTTTTATTTTCCAAAGGATAAAAGGACCCCAAAAGTTATTGTGCAATTAGTCCTGAGTACGCTGATACCCCATATGTGGGGGTAAACCACTATTTGGGTGCATGGCAGAGCTCGGAAGGGAAGCAGCGCCATTTGACTTTTTTGGCTGGAATTGAGATTGGACGCCATGTCGTATTTGGAGAGCCCTGTGTGCCTAAACAGTGGAAACCCCCCACAAGTAACCCCATTTTGGAAACTAGACCCCCCAAGGAACTTATCTAGATGTGTGGTGAGAGCTTTGAACCCCAAGGGCTTCACAGAAGGTTATAACGTAGAGCTGTAAAATTAAAAAATCATATCTTTTCCACTAAAATGATCTTTCCACCCCCAATTTTTATTTTCCAAAGGGTAAAAGGACCCCAAAAGTTATTGTGCAATTTGTCCTGAGTACGCTTATACCGCATATGTGGGGGTAAACCACTATTTGGGCGCATGGCAGAGCTTGGAAGGGAAGCAGCGCCATTTGACTTTTTTGGCTGGAATTGAGATTGGATGCCATGTCGCATTTGGAGAGTCCCTGTGTGCCTAAACAGTGGAAACCCCCACAAGTGACCCCATTTTGGAAACTAGACCCCCCAAGGAACTTATCTAGATGTGTGGTGAAAGCTTTGAACCCCAAGGGCTTCACAGAAGGTTATAACGTAGAGCAGTAAAATTAAAAAATCATATCTTTTCCACAAAAATGATCTTTCCACCCCCAATTGTTATTTTCCAAAGGGTAACAGGACCCCAAAAGTTATTGTGCAATTTGTCCTGAGTACGCTGATACCCCATATGTGGGGGTAAACCACTATTTTGACGCATGGCAGAGCTGGAAAGGGAAGGAGCGCCTTTTTCAAATGCAGATTTTGATGGAATGGTCTGCGGGTGTCATGTCACGTTTGGAAAGCCCCTGATGTGCCTAAACAGTAGAAACCCCCCACAAGTGACTCCATTTTGGAAACTAGACCCCCAAGGAACTTATCTAGATGTGTGGTGAGCACTTTGAACCCCCAAGTGCTTCACAGAAGTTTATAACGTAGAGCCGTGAAAATAAAAATATCATATTTTTTTCCACAAAAATAATCTTTTTGCCCCCAAATTTTTATTTTTATAAGGGTAACAGGAGAAATAGGACCCCAAAAGCTATTGTGCAATTTGTCCTGAGTACGCTAATATCCCATATGTGGGGGGGAACCACTATTTTGACGCATGGCAGAGCTCGGAAGGGAAGGAGCACCGTTTTTAAATGCAGATTTTGATGGAATGGTCTGCGGGTGTCATGTCACGTTTGGAAAGCCCCTGATGTGCCTAAACAGTAGAAACCCCCCACAAGTGACTCCATTTTGGAAACTAGACCCCCCCAAGGAACTTATCTAGATGTGTGGTGAGCACTTTGAACCCCCAAGGCTTCACAGAAGTTTATAACGTAGAGCCGTGAAAATAAAAATATCATATTTTTTTCCACAAAAATAATCTTTTTGCCCCAAATTTTTATTTTTCTAAGGGTAACAGGAGAAATAGGACCCCAAAAGCTATTGTGCATTTTGTCCTGAGTACGCTGATACCCCATATGTGGGGGGGAACCACTGTGATCGCCTTACTGCGATCTTTGGGAGGCACAATGAACAAATCCACAAAAGGTGAAGAATTGGTTTTCTTTTTTGCGCCGTTCCTCGTGCGGTATTAGTGATTAGGCGACTTTATTCCTCGGATCGGTGCGATTACAGCGATACCAGATTTATACTCTTTTTTCATGTTTAGCTTCTGTCACACACTAAAAGATGCTTTTTTTGGAATAATTTTTTGTAAGAAATTTTTGCATCGCCGTATTTTGAGAGCTATAATTTTTCCATATTTCGGCCGACAGAGTTATCTGTGGGCTTATTTTTTGCGGGACGAGCTGACATTTTTATTGGTATCATATTCAGGCACATAACGTTTTTTGATCGTTTCCTATTCCGATTTTTGTGGAATCAGAATGAACAAAAACCAGCAATTCAGGAATTGTTTTTTTTTTTTTTTTTCCTCCGTTCCGTGTGTGGTAAAATTGATAAAGCAGCTTTATTCTTCGGGTCACTACGGTTACGGCGATTCCTCATTTATATATTTTTTTTTATGTTTTGGCGTTTTTTACACAATAAAAAATTTTATAGAAAAAATAATTATTTTTGCATCAGTTTATTCCGCGAGCTATAACTTTTTTATTTTTTCGCTGATGATGCTGTATAGCGGCTTGTTTTTTGCGGGACAAGATGACGTTTTCAGCGGTACCATGATTATTTATATCTGACTTTTTGATCGCGTGTTATTGCACTTTTTCCAAGCGGTATAATGATACCGCTTGGAAAAAGTATAATTTACTACTTTTTTGTGTTTTTTTTTTACGGCTTTCACTGAAGGGGTTAACTAAGGTTACGCTTTTATAGATGGGATTTTTACGGACGTGGCGATACCTAACATGTGTATGTTTTTTGTTTTTTATTACATAAAAATGTGTATTTTTTAGGGGATTTTTTTAAATTATTTTTTAATATTTTTTTTTACAATTTTTTAAAAAAATGATTTTTTTTAACTTGTCCCTTTATGGGACTTTCACTTTTTTTACTTTTTATTGCAGTTACAATGCATTGCAATGCTCTGGCATTGCAATGCATTGTACCTATGGGGAAAGCTGCTGTGACATGATCACAGCAGCTTCCCGTAGCTAGATGACCCGGAGGTTGTCATGACAACCCCCGGGTCATCAAGGCAGAGATCAGGCCCTGCAAATACATTGCGGTGGCGCTGATCTGAGGCAGAGGGAGCTCCCGACCCTCTGCCTCCCCCCCTGAGCTCTGCGATCGCGCTCGATCGCAGCAGTCAGGGGGTTAACAGCCAGGGGCGGTGGGGGCTCCACTCCTGGCTGTCAGTGCAGGAAGCTTGGCCACTGCAGCGCCGGCTCCTGCACTGATCGCGCTGGGGAAGCTGAAATTTCAGCTTCTCCTGCACGATCGCTGCTGTGTTTGGTCAGTCAGATTGACTGACCAATCACAGCGCTGTGGGTGCGGGGACGACGGCAAAGGTCCCCGCACCGCTTGCCGTGCCTGTCAGCTGTCTATGACAGCTGTCGGCACTGATCTACCACTGCGTGTTTACACGCAGTGGTAGATAAAAGGCATGACGTGCAGAGTCCGTCCTGGTGCCGGAACTGGCACCTTGCCATGACGGACTCTGCACGTCAGTGGACATTAAGGGGTTAATGACCGGGCCAATTTTTACAATTCTGACCACTGTCTCTTTATGAGGTTATAACTCTGGAACGCTTCAACAGATCTTAGCGATTCTTAGATTGTTTTCTTGTGACATTGTACTTCATGGTAGTGGTAAAAATTTCTTCTATATAACTTGCGGTTATTTATGAAAAAAATGGAAATATGGCGAAAATTTGGAAAATTTAGCAATTTTCAAACTTTGAATTTATATTCAAATATGTCACACAAAATAGTTACTAAATAACATTTCCCACATGTCTACATCAGCACAATTTTGGAACCACAATTTTTTTTTCTTACGAAGTTATGAGGGTTAAAAGTTGACCAGCGATTTCTCATTTTTACAACAAATTGTAAAAAAAATTTTTTTTAGGGACCACCTCACATTTGAAATCACTTTGAGGGGTCTATATGGCAGAAAATACCCAAAAGTGACACCATTCTAAAAACTGCACCCCTTAAGGTACTCAAAACCACATTCAAGAAGTTTATTAACCCTTCAGGTGCTTCACAAGAGTTGAAGCAACTTGGAAGAAAAAAATGAACATTTAACTTTTTAGTCACAAAAATGATCTTTTACAAACAATTTTTTATTTTAACAAGGGTAAAAGGAGAAAATGGACAGAAAAAGTTGTGTAATTTCTCCTGAGTACTCCGATACCCCATATGTGGGGGAAAACCACAGCGCCTTTTGACTTTTTCAAACCAAAATTGCTGGAATTGAGATTGGACGCCATGTAGCGTTTGGAGAGCACCTGATGTGCCTAAACAGTGGAAACCCCCCACAAGTGACACCATTTTGGAAACTAGACCCCCTAAGGAACTTATCTAGATCTGTTGTGAGCACGTTCAACCCCAAGTGTTTCACTAAAGTTTATAATGCCTGGGTGATCGCAGTGTCCAGCCAATTTTGGTTTGAAAAAGTCAAACGGCGCTCCTTCCCTTCCGACCCCGGCCGTGCGCCCAGACAGTGGTTTTCCCCCACAAATGGGGTATCGGCGTACTCAGGAGAAATTGCACAACTTTTTCTGTCCATTTTCTCCTTTTACCCTTGTTAAAATAAAAAAATTGTTTTAAAAGATCATTTTTGTGACTAAAAAGTTAAATGCTCATTTTTTCCTTCCAAGTTGCTTCAGCTCCTGTGAAGCACCTGAAGGGTTAATAAACTTCTTGAATGTGGTTTTGAGTACCTTGAGGGGTGCAGTTTTTAGAATGATGTCAATTTTGTGTATTTTCTGCCATATAGACCCCTCAAAGTGACTTCAAATATGAGGTGGTCCCTAAAAAAAATGGTTTTGTACAATTTGTTGTAAAAATGAGAAATCGCTGGTCAACTTTTAACCCTTATAACTTCGTCACAAAAAAAATTGGGTTTCAAAATTGTGCTGATGTAAAGTAGACATGTGGGAAACGTTATTTAGTAACTATTTTGTGTGACATATTTCTCTGCTTTAAGGGAATAAAAATTCAAAGTTTGAAAATTGCAAAATTTTCAAAATTTTTGCCATATTTCCATTTTTTTCATAAATGCAAGTTATATCAAAGAAATTTACCACTATCATGAAGTACAATATGTCACGAGAAAATCTCAGTATCGCGAAGATCCGTTGAAGCGTTGCAGAGTTATAACCTCATAAAGAGAGTGTTCAAAATTGTAAAAATTGGCCCGGTCATTAACGTGCAAACAACCCTCGGTGGTAAAGGGGTTAAGGGAACTGCTCTCCTTTCGGGGGTTGTTTTGACCCACAACAAGGAATCAACTATCAGCTACTGTAGCACCCTCAGACTAGGAATTCCCGTAGTATTGACCAAGTGGTAGGAGGATGAGGGTAGTAGTGCACATAGGCAGGTTAACAGTGCAACTATTTTTTATTCCTTACCTCCATGATCTACAGCAATTCTGTGTAGAAGACCAAAATACAATGCCCCAGTCCACAAGATCCCAACTCTGGGTCGGTAGTTCCACTGCCCCCGTACCAGGTGATACCCACTGTCTCCAACTTTTGGTTGGTCCACAGCGGTTGTAGCTCTCGCAAATATAGCTGGGAGGCATCCCAGTATCAGAGTACACTTGCAAGATGGCAACCACCAATTGCTGAGTGTCATCCTGTATAAAAGACTCCCTCCCCGCTGAGGGAGGTGCCAAGCAACAAGTTTAGTCATTAGGTAGTGTGGTGTTCTACCAGTGCAGTTGTGAGGTCCCTTGGTCCCAGTGTGGTCAGCTTCCCAAACTCAAATCCCTGGTCCCGTATGGACAGTGCCTGAACATTGTTCTGCTGAGGCCAGTCCTGTTCACGAAGTCCCCTGGTCCCGGTTCGGCCAGTGCCTGACTGTTGCCCTCTGGTCCCAATGCAACCAGTGTCCTGTTCCCAAAATCCCTTGGTCCCAGTGCAGCCAGTACCTGAACAATTTCCCCTGGCCCATACGCGACCAGTGTGTCTGAACATAGCCCTAGTCCGTGTCAGCGAGCCTGAGCTGCAGTACCGGGATCTTCCTAGACGTGGTACCTGGCGGCTACCTGCAGCCCAGTCTATCTGCACCATCAGAAGCTCCAGTGAACACCTGGTAGCCGCTTAGCTATGCCCCTTCCTATGCAGGCACAGTGGGTGCACAAATCCACTTGCTCCACCATTGAGCTTAACATAGTCACAGTTCATGTTCCTCAAGACAATGGATCTGATGATCGTAACACATGTATCCAGCTCCAGACAGCAACAATATATAGTACAGTCCCAGCAAGTACACAAGATGGTGCAAATGTCAGAGTCTCACCACTCCGCTGGCTCGTCAGGAATTAGAACATTTGAGACTTCGAAACTTCCAGGGCCAACTCCCCCAATTTGTGGTGCCAGGCTTTTGGTGGGCACCCACAAGAGAAGGTAGCAGCAAGCTTAGGAGGCTGACAGCACAGTGGGGTATATTGCCAGGTGGCCTGATTGTCCCAACCTGGGTTCTACAACCATCTTTGTGGGTTCAGTTTTGGGCATTTGAGCAAATTTGTATTCCACCAGATGGAACTATGGTTCCCTTGGGCTGTTCCTGAAGAGTGTCTCTTTGCAGAGGGAGCTAGAGACTTTATATCCACAGCTTCCATTGTTGACATTCTTCCACAGGATTGGTGGTGGGGGGGGGAGGGGAGATGATCCTTCAATGTTCGATTGTTCAAATAACCTGGGTATTTATCCTAAGTTCTATAGGTTATTAAACTTTAGGCGGCTGATGCAATACGTAATGAGCATACATTCACAAATTAGCATACAACAAGAGTCAGCATACAGGTTCATATGAAACAATGGTTCCATTAAGGCCTCTGAGACACTACCAAGAATAATGTAATGATTGCTTTACCTGATTATCAATCTCGTGTCAGGTATACATAAGATCGAGTATGCACGTCTTTCTCTGCTTACGGTCACTGAATGGAAACATTGATTCCTGAAGCTGAACACTTTCCAGGTGAAACTAATGCACTTAAACTGACGAACAATCAAGTCATTAGTAAAACACAACAATAAGATCGACGTAACCGATGCTCCGTGCTAGAAAAAGTCCACATCCCTTAGAGCCGTGGATTCCGCTCTACGTGCATTGGTCCAATAGTCTAGTTTTATTTTATTGCTGTACCTCCTGATGAAGGAGTTGGTCCGACTTTGAAACGCTTAGAGCAGGGGTGGGGAACCTTTTTACTGCCGAGGGCCATTTGGAATTTTATAAAAGCGTTCGGGGGGCCGTATAAAATTATTAACTTAAACACTAGCCAACTATATTTATTCAAACATTTAAATAACTCACACCTAATGTGATGGCTGGAATTTCTTCTCTTTGGTGAGGCATGCGATGTTGGGAGGTATTGATGATGTTGCTACTCGCAACCGATTTTCTAAGTTTGCATCAGTCAGTCTTGAGCGAATCCTGTCTGGCGCCTGCACATTGAACCCCGCTGAACTTTAATTCTCTTAGGAACGTTATGGATTCCGTCATGGAGGTGGCGCCGTGTGGATTCAGTCACCGCTCTGTGTATGGAGAGCAGCGGCTGTAACCACAGCCTCCCGCACTGACTGACAGCTGCTCTGCATTGGAAACCGTGTGGGGGGAGCACAGGTACAGCCACTGCTCTAGATTTACAAAGCCGACTGAACACTGCCGGGAGGATTAGAGTTCATTTCCTCCCAGCAGTGGGGTTTATATGCAGGAGCCAGGCAGGTTCAGAACACTACTAACCTGCAGATTAACCCTATTTCTGGGGTCTGAGGTATACAGCACATGGGGAGTACACAGGACCTGAGGTATACAGCACATGGGGAGAACACAGGGCCTGAGGTATACAGCACATGGGTGGTACACAGAGTCTGAGGTATTCAGCACATGGGTGTTAAATGGAGTCTGAGGTATACAGCACATGGGGAGAACACAGAGCCTGAGGTATACAACACATGGGGAGTAGACAGGACCTGAGGTAAACAGCACATGGGGAGTACACGGGACCTGAGGTAATAGCACATGAGGAGTACACGGGACTGAGGTATACAGCACATGGGAGTACACGTGACTTGAGGTATACAGCACATGGGGAGAACACAGGGCCTGAGGTATACAGCATAAGGGGAGTACACGGGATCTGAGGTATACAGCACATGGGGAAAACACAGGGCCTGAGGTATACAGCACATGGGGAGTACACGGAGTCTGAGGTATACAGCACATGGGGGAGCACAGGACCTGAGGTATACAGCACATGGGTTTATGTAGTGTGGGCTACAGTGCCTACAAGTAGTATTCAACCCCCTGCAGATTTAGCTGGTTGACACATGCGGAATTAACTTGGCATTGTGACATTTGTACTGTAGATCAGCCTGGAAGTGGGAAATGCACTGCAGCAAAAATTTTTGTTGTAATTTTTTTTTTTTTTTTTTTTAAAAACGTTAAAAGTAAATTCAGAGTGTCATTTATTATTCAACCCCTCAAACCACAAGAATTCTGTTTGGTCCCCCTAAAGTATTAAGAAGTAGTTCAGGCACCAAGAATAATGAGCTTCACACATGTGGATTAATGATCTCTTTTGCCAGCCTTTTCTGACTATTTAAGACCCTCCCCAAACTTGTGAACAGCACTCATACATGGTCAACATGGGAAAGACAAAGGAGCATTCCAAGGCCATCAGAGACAAGATCGTAGAGGGTAACAAGGCTGGCAAGGGGTACAAAACCCTTTCCAAGGAGTTGGCCCTACCTGTCTCCACTGTTGGGAGCATCATCCGTAAGTGGAAGGCTTATGGAACTACTGTTAGCCTTCCACGGCCTGGACAGCCTTTGAAAGTTTCCTCCCGTGCCGAGGCCAGGCTTGTCCGAAGAGTCAAGGCTAACCAAGGACAACAAGAAGGAGCTCGGGAAGATCTCATGGCAGTGGGGACATTGTTTCAGTCAATACCATAAGTAACGTACTCACCGCAATGGTCTCCGTTCCAGACGAGCCCGTAAGGTACTTTACTTTCAAAGCGTCATGTCAAGGCTCGTCTACAGTTTGCTCATGATCACTTGGAGGACTCTGAGACAGACTGGTTCAAGGTTCTATGGTCTGATGAGACCAAGATCGAGATCTTTGGTGCCAACCACACACTGACGTTTGGAGACTGGATGGCATGCATACGACCCCAAGAATACCATCCTACAGTCAAGCATGGTGGTGGCAGCATCATGCGTGGGGCTGTTCTCAGCCAAGGTGCCTGGCCATCTGGTCCGCATCCATGGGAGGATGGATAGCACGCCTACCTGGAGATTTTGGCAAGAACCTCCGCTCCTCCATCAAGGATCTTAAGATGGGTCGTAATTTCATCTTCCAACAAGACAACGACCCAAAGCACACAGCCAAGAAAACCAAGGCCTGGTTCAAGAGGGAAAAGTCAAGGTGTGGAGTGGCCTAGTCAGTCCCTGACCTTAACCAATTGAAAACTTGTGGAAGGAGCTCAAGATTAAGTCCACATGAGACACCCAAAGAACCTAGATAACTTGAGAAGATCTGCATGGAGGAGTGGCCAAGATAACTCCACAACCTTGCGGCCTGATCAGGTCTTATAAAAGACGATATTAGCTGTAATTGCAAACAAGGGTATCCACGAAATATAAACATAGCGGTTGTATAATAATGACCCACACTTTTATGTTTAAAATTTATTAAAATTCAATGAGCAACATAATTTTTGTTTTGTAAGATTTATGCTTCTGTTATAAATCCTACTGTCGCTTGCAGTTTGAAGCTCTAACTTATTGCATCTTATCAAACCAGCTAAATCGCAGGGGGTGAATACTACTTGTAGGCACTGTATATATTAGGGTAGTCTAAGGGCGCATGCAGTGTGGGGGCATGCATCCAGAAGCAAGCATCACAGAAGACAAGCATCTTGAAAACGGCAGTTATTCAGGCAAGGAATTAACATTCATCTTCTCTCTTCACACAGGTAACCAAATCATTCAACCTCTGAATTGATCTCTCTGCATCTATGCACTCCATTCATTGTTAGCAAGCAGCCTGAATGCTCCAATCCTTCATTGAATCAACGCTGAATGACACAAGCCCTTTCTGTCTTGCATGTGGAAATATATAGTAATGGTAACCAAATCATTCAACTCTGAATTGATCCTCTCTGCATGTATGCACTCCATTCATTGTTAGCAAGCAGCCTGAATGCTCCAATCCCTTCATTGAATCAAACAGCTGAATGACACAAGCCCTTCTGTCTTGCATGTGGAAATATATAATTTGGTATGCACTCCATACTTCTGATTGCTGCCAACCACTGCTGTACCATCTTGCAACATAGTTTAATGTGCCTGTAAAGCTTTGTATAATTCATTTTGGCACTGTGCTTAATTACTGCTGTGTATTCCTGTGACTGGGGCCTCTGTAGATGTATCAGTGGAAGGTGCTATAACATATAGATGTAGCCATTCTAGTGCCTTTGAGATCTAACACACCCTGGTGTGCTGGCCCCAGCTGCCAATTTATCCCAAAGCAGCTCCCACAATCCCACTTTCCTGACCCTGTAGTGTGGTTATATATTTAGGAGTAGTCTAAGGGGCGCATGCAGTGTGGGGGCGCATGCATCACAGAAGACAAGCATCTTGAAAACGGCAGTTATTCATGGCAGTTAATCAGGGCTGGAATCAGGTACCCCACACTTTGCCTTCTTTTTCATTATGTACTTTATCTCTTTCCTCCTGTGTTCCCTTGCCATCCACATTCACCGCCCCATCCCCCCTCCATCACGACTCATACACATCAGCCCCTCCATACTTCCCTCTCCCATGTACAGCTCCCATGCACTCCTCACCTTCCTGAAAAAACTCAGCCCATCTTGCCCAAACACATCACAGAAAAAACCTACTTACAATTCCAACAACTACTTGCTCTTTATCTTCCTACTCCTACTGATTTCAGGGGACATCTCCCCCAACCCTGGTCCACCATCCCCCAACCTCAATCCCTACCCTACCTCATATCGAAACCATAATAATCTTATTAATATTACTTGCACTCCCTCATCTCCTTCTTTCAATTGTGCCCTCTGGAATCCACGGTCTGCATGCAACAAGCTATCCTTCCTGCACAACTACTTTCTGAACCACTCTCTTAATCTTTTGGCCCTCACTGAAACCTGGATTCAGGATTCTGACAATGTCTCCCCTGCTGCCATTTCCTATGGTGGTTTACAGTTCTCCCATTCCCCGAGACCCACAAACAGACATGGTGGTGGAGTTGGCATACTCCTGTCCCCACAATGCACTTTCCAGGTCATCCCCCCAATTCCATCACTCTCATTCTCTTCTTTTGAGGTCCACACCATCAGGCTCTTCCATCCCCTCTCCCTCAGAGTAGCGGTCATATATCGGCCCCCAGGCTCGCCCACCCAGTTCCTTGACCACTTCTCAGCCTGGCTGCCGCACTTCATGTCCTCAGGACTACCAACCCTTATCCTTGGAGACTTCAACATCCCCATTAACAGCCCTACTTCCACATCTGCATCTCAGCTTCTATCACTAACCACTTCTCTAGGCCTCTCACAGCTTTCAACATCTGAGACACACAAGGATGGCAACACCCTTGACCTGGTCTTTGTCCGCCTCTGTTCAATCTCCCACCTAAATAACTCACCGCTCCCACTCTCTGACCACAACATTCTCTCCTTCACGCTCACAAATCCTCCACCACCCCAGCGCACTCCTACCTACCACACATTCAGAAATGTACAAGCCATTAACCCTCAGACACTTTCAGACTCCCTACACTCATCGCTGTCCCCAATCTCCTCTTTTTCCTGTCCTGATCTGGCTGTTCATCACTACAATGACATTCTTAGAAGCACCCTTGACCAAGTAGCACCGCTCACCCTCAGAACCTCCAAACACACAGTAAAACAGCCCTGGCTCACATTGCAAACTCGACTTCTTCAGCGATGCTCTAGGAGTGCTGAACGCCTCTGGAGAAAAACCCGCACACTAGAAGACTTCATCCACTTTAAATTCATGTTAAGAACTTATAATGCTGCCCTTCACCTCGCCAAACAGACCTACTTCACCACCCTGATCTCCTCACTAGCCAACAACCCCAAGAAACTTTTTGACACTTTTCACTCCCTCCTCAGGCCAAAAGCACAAGCCCCTATCACAGACATTTGTGCTGACGACCTGGCCTCCCACTTTATAGAAAAAATAGATACTATCCGTCAGGAAATCTGCTCTCAACCACCAAGTGCTGTGACTCCCATCCCTCCCTGCATTTCTCCTGGCTCACTTTCCACTTTTGATCCCATCACAGAAGAAGAAGTCTCCAGACTCCTCTCTTCCTCTCGTCCGACTACATGCACTACCGACCCCATTCCCTCACATCTCCTCCAGTCTCTCTCTCCAGTTGTCACAACTCACCTAACTACAATCTTTAATCTCTCTCTCTCCTCTGGCATTTTCCCATCCTCCTTCAAACACTCCATCATTACTCCGCTACTAAAGAAACCCGCTCTCGACCCTTCCTCCACAAACAACTACAGACCGGTCTCCAATCTCCCCTTCATCTCTAAACTTTTGGAGCGCCTAGTCTACTCCCGCCTTACCCGTTACCTCTCCACTCACTCCCTCCTAGACCCTTCACAGTCCGGCTTCCGCCCCCTACATTCGACTGAAACTGCACTCATCAAAGTGACCAATGACCTACTGACAGCAAAACGTAACAGCGACCACTCTCTACTCATTCTTCTCGACCTTTCTGCAGCTTTCGACTCTGTTGACCACTGTCTCCTACTGTCTAGGCTCCAGTCACTAGGTATTAAGGACACTGTTCTCTCCTGGTTCTCCTCCTATCTTTCTGACCGCTCCTTCAGTGTTTCGTTCTCTGGCTCCACGTCATCTCCTCTTCCTCTCACTGTCGGGGTACCCCAGGGCTCAGTCCTTGGCCCCCTTCTCTTCTCTCTCTACACGGCCCCAATTGGACAGACCATCAGCAGATTTGGCTTTCAGTACCATCTTTATGCTGATGACACACAACTATACACGTCATCCCCCGACCTTACCCCCGCTGTTCTACAGAACGCCACCGACTGTCTGTCCGCAGTCTCCAACATCATGTCCGCTCTCTATCTGAAACTTAACCTCTCCAAAACTGAACTCCTTCTGCTCCCGCCGTCTACTAACCTCCCTAAATCTGACATTTCCCTCCCTGTGGGCAGCACCATAATAACACCCCGGCAGCAGGCTCGCTGTCTGGGTGTTATGTTTGACACCAATTTCTCCTTCACCTCCCATATACAAATGTGTAGCCCTGGTGTGAAGGCACACGCAGTACCCTGGAGAATGTGTGGAGAGATAGCAGTTCAATGCTCTATACCCATTCACTCAATATACACTAGACACACCCTTAGGGTAGTGTAGTGACTCGTAGGGAGTGGTCAGTGTAGATTCGTTGAGTGATTTGGAGTCAGTTTCCTGTCTTCGGACAGAGCAGACGTGTGGAGTCTAGCTGGGACTTGGAGGGAGGAAGCAGTCCAGCTTGGTTCTATCAGCAGTTCAGCAAGTGGAGGCCAGTAAGGGAGAGATATAGATCACCTCAGCCTGGTCAGAGCTGTACCTCACTTGAAGACATTGATAAAGAAAGAAGAGTTTAGTACAGATATACTTCAGTCTCCTGTCTCAAGGACAGTGAAGGTTCAGAGACGTGCTCCTGCCTAGAAGATTACTGAGAGTCTGGCAACTAACTCTGAAGGAAAGAAAAGAAGGGAGTGATTATATGACTTTTTGCAAGTGTGAGTGTTTATGCTACAAGCGCGGACAAGGCGAAAGGCACAGTGGAAGGAATATTTAAAAGTGCTTTTGGATTGGAGAAGTCCTGCACATTGTTACCGGTCACTGGGACCGAAGGATCACTATAGCTTCACGCTTAGTGGTAAGAAAACCAGAGGCTTATCGGACCTTAGGTCGCGGAAAGCAGCCCCTAAATAGTCGGTACGTAACTGGGGTCAGGGGGAGTGAGGACCTTGAGTCTCTGCAGGACAAGATAGGAATTCAGCTCTCTCACAGGAAGGCTCCGACCACAAAACTGACTGGGCAGTACAGCTTTGGAATAGCTGGAGTTATAGAGGGAACTACGCTTCATGCTGGTTGTACTCATCGTTGTGAAAGTAAAGGAGGCCCCTAACTTGTCCAGCTGCTATCTCGAAATACATTCTCCTTGGATCAGCCTCCCTGGGACCTGCCTTACCATCTTACAAGTAAAGGTATGGAAAGACGCTGACCGTGTGAGACTGAGTTATTTACTTGCATGCCTGCACAACCCTACCATAACTACCGACCTGAGGGAAGAGTCCCACCTGTAGGGGACCCGACATCAAGCTGCCTCACCATCCCCTCAGAGATCTACAGCAGCGCTGGTACAAATTACCAGAGACTACAGGTGGCGTCACGAACTATGTATATATATCCCCTGTAAATATACCCCCCAACATACGCCTGACCGCCAGGGCCACAGACCGAGCCACCGCTACCTGTGACAACCCCATAGACTTCTACGGGCTCGGCTCTGAGTACCCCATTGCCCTGGTAACCCACAATTGTGGTGCGTGGTCGAGACAAATTGGCGTCACGAACAGGATGCGAAACACGCAAAATTGCGAGCCCTGTGTGCCCATGGAATTGTTTTTGTGAAAAGGACTATTTGCACTTTTGGCGCCAAAAATCGCCATCTTTGTCGCCATATTCGCGCCCTCAGGCGCTGGAGAAGAAGGTGGGCGTGCCTTCGTGGGCGTGTACCCCCCTGTGGCGCGAAGAGAATGCCTGCCCTCTCAAAGTGCTATTACAATATGCGATCCTGCCCTACAGCAAAGGAGGTCCGCCTCCTCTTCACCTTTCCTGCAAAGAGGAGGAGACGCAAATCCCGCCTCCACGGAAGAGACCGGACGTCTCTGGAGGAAGAAGAGAGAACGCTCTGGAACATCATGGAAGCAGGACGTGTGCAGCCGAGCAGGGAAGCGGAGGAAGGCAGGCCCCGTTCCCCAGCCAAGCTGCCACCAGCACCGGAACCATCCGTGGTCCTGCACCTGCAGCAAGCATTGCTAGAAGTTAAAGAAGAAAATGCACGACTAAGAAAGATGATTTTGCCACAACCTGGATTTGAAGAGATCGAGAGATGCCGGCGTACCCAGGAGCAGCGGCGGCTGTGGGACGCGGTGATCTCTCCCTTCGATGATCCCCTATGTCTGGAGTTACCAAAACTTCTGCTGCCCAAGGCAAAGGAGCAACCGGAGGCTGCCCCCGAAAGTACCGATCCTGATCCCACCGGTGAAGCGGTGGAGGCGAAGGAGGTTGAGGAGGTACCGCCAGTTCCGGAACGCCCGCCCGGCCAGGAGGCCGCAGCAGATGATCGATCCCCGGCAGGGACACTGGAGGGGTCCTGTCCGTCATTACCAGACGTGGACTGGGACGAGATGGCGCGCCTGGATGACGTCTCCTATACCGCCCAGTGGGAATGTGAGTGGCAGCGTCGTGAGGAGAAACAACAACGCCAGCAGGAGGAAGAGCGGGAAGCTCAGCGGAATCGACAGCGGCAACATGCAGAGCTGATCGCGGACAAGGAAAGTGTCCGTCGAGAAAAAGGTACTCTGAGGGAACCGCGGCGGCAGGGGTGTGTGACAGAGTTCCAGCTCCGGAAGGGCTGGGGCTTCATCAGAGAACCGGGCCTCTACCCAGGGGTCTTTGTCAGCAGACGTGATGTAGAATCCCACCTACCGCAAGGTCATCCCGGGAGGGACCTAATTAATGGAGACATTGTCACCTATACACGACACTGGGGTATGAAGGGATGGTATGCCCTTAATGTCACAATCGTCCGTGACCCCGTCCCCGACGCAGGTAACGTCACCATTACCGCAGCGTCCCCGTCTGCAGCTCAAGCAGCGCCAGGCCGTGCCCCAGCATCGCCCCCTGCAGGCTCCTCGCAAATGGAGGCAACACCTGTATACTCTTCACTAACTTGTTATCCTTCTACATCGCAACTTGCGACCCAGTTTCCATCGCAATCTATGACACGATCGATATCGCTAACTGTAACGCAAATTGAAACGCAATCGGTGTCTCGCAAGGAGAAAGTACCCGTTGTGCCCCTAGAGGTTCGCGCAAGAACTGTGACAACTCAAACCCCAATAGCAGGTCACGACTTGTTAGTCCTGGGATCTAGGGACCATCGCATTGTTCCAGCCCCCGGGGTGGAAAATGTATTTGAAATAGTTAAACAGTAAAAATCGGTAAGATCCAGACAGGGGTCTACCATAAGTAATGTTGTAAAAAGTTTAAGAATGTTTGCCAATTTTGCACAAGTTAAATGTGTATATAACGAATATATATATTGCCAAAAGTAGAATGCCCGGCTGGGTAATCAGATAAAAAAAAGTTTTTGCACTTTATTGTGATGTGATTTGATATAATGTGTCTTTTTCTTATTATGGACTCAGAGGCTGAGGACTGTGCCAGCCCAGAACTTATCTGTATATAGTTGCGCTTCGGTGCCTAATATTGGTTTTACATAAAACCAGCACAACTATCTCTGAATACAAAACCCGTGTGGTGTGGCACTGAGTGAGGTCTGCATTCGGATGTCCTGCAGCCCACCCAGGACCCACGTTGAAGGTTTGGTGCGGGTCCTTCACAAGCATAATGTCTATGTATATGAGAATGTTATTTAATATTTGTACTTTTCTACATTTAATGTTTTATCGCAACGTTCAAGAAATCCTTACCTCCCGGATGGGACGAATTAATGTTTAATGTTAATGTTTAATGCATAAACAAAATTGTCTCTTTGTATTTTACAGCCCGGGAGTGCTGTCTTTTACCATGGGGGAATGTGTAGCCCTGGTGTGAAGGCACACGCAGTACCCTGGAGAATGTGTGGAGAGATAGCAGTTCAATGCTCTATACCCATTCACTCAATATACACTAGACACACCCTTAGGGTAGTGTAGTGACTCGTAGGGAGTGGTCAGTGTAGATTCGTTGAGTGATTTGGAGTCAGTTTCCTGTCTTCGGACAGAGCAGACGTGTGGAGTCTAGCTGGGACTTGGAGGGAGGAAGCAGTCCAGCTTGGTTCTATCAGCAGTTCAGCAAGTGGAGGCCAGTAAGGGCGAGATATAGATCACCTCAGCCTGGTCAGAGCTGTACCTCACTTGAAGACATTGATAAAGAAAGAAGAGTTTAGTACAGATATACTTCAGTCTCCTGTCTCAAGGACAGTGAAGGTTCAGAGACGTGCTCCTTCCTAGAAGATTACTGAGAGTCTGGCAACTAACTCTGAAGGAAAGAAAAGAAGCGAGTGATTATATGACTTTTTGCAAGTGTGAGTGTTTATGCTACAAGCGCGGACAAGGCGAAAGGCACAGTGGAAGGAATATTTAAAAGTGCTTTTGGATTGGAGAAGTCCTGCACATTGTTACCGGTCACTGGGGACCGAAGGATCACTATAGCTTCACGCTTAGTGGTAAGAAAACCAGAGGCTTATCGGACCTTAGGTCGCGGAAAGCAGCCCCTAAATAGTCGGTACGTAACTGGGGTCAGGGGAGTGAGGACCTTGAGTCTCTGCAGGACAAGATAGGAATTCAGCTCTCTCACAGGAAGGCTCCGACCACAAAACTGACTGGGCAGTACAGCTTTGGAATAGCTGGAGTTATAGAGGGAACTACGCTTCATGCTGGTTGTACTCATCGTTGTGAAAGTAAAGGAGGCCCTAACTTGTCCAGCTGCTATCTCGAAATACATTCTCCTTGGATCAGCCTCCCTGGGACCTGCCTTACCATCTTACAAGTAAAGGTATGGAAAGACGCTGACCGTGTGAGACTGAGTTATTTACTTGCATGCCTGCACAACCCTACCATAACTACCGACCTGAGGGAAGAGTCCCACCTGTAGGGGACCCGACATCAAGCTGCCTCACCATCCCCTCAGAGATCTACAGCAGCGCTGGTACAAATTACCAGAGACTACAGGTGGCGTCACGAACTATGTATATATATCCCCTGTAAATATACCCCCCAACATACGCCTGACCGCCAGGGCCACAGACCGAGCCACCGCTACCTGTGACAACCCCATAGACTTCTACGGGCTCGGCTCTGAGTACCCCATTGCCCTGGTAACCCACAATTGTGGTGCGTGGTCGAGACACAATCTCTTGCCGTCTACACCTAAAGAACATCTCTAGAATCCGCCCTTTTCTCACCATGGAAACAACAAAAACCCTCACTGTAGCATTGATCCACTCCCGCCTGGACTACTGCAACGCTCTATTACTTGGCCTCCCCATTACTCTACTATCCCCTCTCCAGTCCATCCTTAATGCAGCAGCCAGGGTCATCCATCTGGCTAATCGGTACTCGGACGCGTCCACTCTTCGCCAGTCCTTACGCTGGCTGCCCATTCATTATAGGATCCAATTCAAAGTACTTGTTCTCACCCACAAAGCTCTCCACAGTGCATCACCCCCCTACATCTCCTCCTTCATTTCTATCTGTCGGCCTAACCGACTGCTGCGCTCTGCAAACGACTTTTGACTAACCTCTGCACTAATCCGTACCTCCCACTCCCGACTCCAAGACTTCTCCCGCGCTGCGCCAATCCTCTGGAATGCTCTACCCCAAGAAATTAGGACTATCCACAATTTGCATGGTTTCAGGCGCTCCCTCAAAACACATTTGTTCAGAGTGGCCTATCACATTCACTAATCAAAGTCGTTCTATGTTTAAGTGTGTATGTGTAGCCCATTCACTATCTCCATCCATCCCTCAGTCCCTCAAGATGGCTGGACCATCATTGTAAATGCACCATTATATATACACACCTGTACTTTGTACTTCCCCCACCTCATTGTAGATTGTAAGCTCTCACGAGCAGGGTCGGCTTATTTTACTTTAATTATTGTATTGTATGGTTAACGTTGTTACTTATGACTTGTGTTTTGAAACTGTTAAACTGTAAAGCGCTGCGGAATATGTTGGCGCTATATAAAGATTATTATTATTAATATGTGCACAGCACATGTATATAGTGTATGTATATGTGATGTGTAGATATGTGTGATGAATATATGTGTGATGTGTGCGTACTTGCTCCGTGCTGTGTATGTACGCTCCTGTGTCCTCGGTACCCCCTGATATAATCGGTGCCTGCAGTTGTGCCCGGCACAGCAGTGCTGTGTTTGTCTCCTGCCCCCCTTACACGATGACTCGCCCCCCTGCTTTCGGCATGCCGTGATTACCCTGCACACTGCAGCCGCACAGAACGCGACACGCTTCGGCCTGCTACCTCTGTGTGTCTACATGGGTGGTCTCCCCATCGCAGGGCGCTCAGCAGTGGATGGAGTAGGGGGCAGCGGCTCCGGTCGTGGGTCTCTGTGCGTGGAGTCCGGCGTTTCCCTGGTGCAGGCTCACTGACAATGCAGCAGGAGACGCATCATCATCAGAACTACCTCACAATATGCTGCCAAAACTTCTGCACCTCTCGTGATCCCCCGTGTCTGTGACCCCACTACCCACCCGGATTACAACTTGTCCCTCACCTGGACCTGCACCGCAGGATTGTCCCCACTGAGCAATGATGGAAAGAGCGCGGCACAATACCGCACGGAGGGCCCGCGGCCAAAAAATGGGGAAAGTGGCTGCAGGCGGCACAAGATGATATGCGGGCCGTACGTTCCCCACCCCTGGCTTAGAGATAAACTGCTTAATTTCACCATTGTCCCTCGGTTTCTTGCATCTACCATCAGTAGTGCAGATTACTACCCTCATCCTCCTAGCACTACGTAATATGGGTTGGCACTGTGATTAGGAAGAATGCTATGTAATAAGGGACTCAATATAGACAATCTGTACCTTTGCTGCCATAAGAGGAGGAGGGCCCGGACACATTTCTTGCACAGGGGTTCCAAGCTGTCAGTGTCCCCCTCTGTCCTAACTTAATAGCCTCATAATACTCATGCATGTCAGGCATTTCTGTACACTCTACACAGCCTGTACTATGTATTTTTCTAGTGACGCCTATCAGTAACGTTTCTCCAGGAAGCATATTGGTTTATCTATTTTAAGGCTTTATATATTTAATGATGATTAGCCTTTTCAAACAAGTTGAGTCATCATTAAAGCTCTAATGTTATTTCTGAACAGGACTTATTTGATTATAAAATGGACAGATCTTTTTTATGAAGGAAGCGAGACAGACTATTAACATTAGAAGTGGATTTAATTTAATGGAGGAAGTGTAGCAAAGTAATCATCTATTAAAAAATACTGAATGTCTCCCTCATTTTCAAGAGGCTGTAATTTTGGAAGTCTACTGTCAGAAAAATCTACGGCCCTTTTTTAGCCACAAATAAACGTATCCAGGTTTTAGAATGGCCAAGTTAAAGTCCAGACCTGAA
>JARQOD010000001.1:920061001-920099909 GCA_033576555.1 Oophaga sylvatica | reverse complement strand
GCCGTATCGTGATCGTTGGGGAGCTGTCAAACATGCAGAACTTCCCAACGATTTCGGCCGCCCCAGCGATCTAACTAACGATCTCGTTGCTCGTTGGGACGCTTTCACACAGCAGCTATTTCAACGATCCACACCTTGATAGGGGCTGTACTGTGTCACCAATCATCTCCGATTGGTGGACGCTACTGCATTCTGATTGGGCGGCAGGTTTAAAATAAATCCACGTTGTAGCAGTTCCGTCCCTTTGTTCCTGTCTGCGTTCTGGTTTCGGATTGTAGCAGCGTTCTTCGGCTGTGACTCTGTATCCATTCATCTGGGCTTTGTTCCCGACAAGCGTTCTGGTTTGTGGATTGTAGTGTTCTTCGGCTGTGACTCTGTATCCATTCATCTGGGCTTTGTTCCTGACAAGCGTTCTAGTTTGTGGATTGTAGTGTTCTTCGGCTGTGACTCCACACAGCCCGGAGAATTCTGCTAAGGGCTCATACTCGAGCTGAAAACGGACGATTTCAAGCCAATAAAAAATCGGATTGAAATAGGACCAATGTTATTCAATAGGTGACATCTCATTTGCGATTTTTTTATCAGCCAAAATCGGTGTGAGAAAAAAATCGCAACATGCTGCGATTTTGGCATGATAATAGCTAATGCAAGTAGATGGTGCTCTAAAAAATCGCATGACAATTGCACATAATCGGACCATCCAGAAAACGGACCGTTTTTTTTTTTCGCAAAATGGGTATGAGCCCTAAGATCTGCAATCCAGCACGAGGTCAGAAACAAAGGATGGAATCGCTATTCTGTTGCTTTCTTTATGCACGGCGGGAAATGAGAACGCTGTAGCGACCACCAATCGGGGACAAAGGGCGCAGAAAAGTCCAATTTATGCACGCCTACGTGTTTCAGTTCTGAATCGCTAACAAGGTCGTTGGTTAGATGTCAAATACAGCGATGCACACTGCCCAGCGGGAGCGCAACGACCCAGGAATGGTCCAGGAAGCTTTGTAACGATCAACGATCTCACAGCAGGGGCCTGATCGTTGCTACCTGTCAGACGTAACGAGATCGCTAGCGAAATCGTTATTGCGTCACAAAACCTGTGATATATCAACGATTTCGCTAGCGATCTCGTTATGTGTGATAGGGCCTTAACTAGATTTATTGCCTTTCTATTTTTCCCTTATCTCATTCTTGTCTTGATTGTCTGTTTGAAGAGCACCTGCCCGTAACAGCCTCCCCAAATGGGAAGTGAACCTTGCCCGGAAATTACAGTCTCTAATGCTTAACAAGCTGATGAATCCATTTTTTTTTCCCTGAAGACTCATAGAGGATCGTTGTAGCCGTGGATGTGTTGTCATTGAAGCACTGCCCTCACTCCGGACACGGGGCACGATCCATCAAGACTGTCATTGATTTGATGAGGGGACGTGCTGAATTCAGACGCTTCTGATTCCTGAAGAAGCATATGCCTCATCATAAATCAGGAGCGTTGAAAAAGTGGCTTAGGCCTTTGTGTACGCCTCGCCACAAATCCTACTCAAGCCGCTGCTGGCCATGAATGTGAATATTCACGGTCACCACACCCTGTTCTGTCCCAGCTCCGCCCATTTAGGCTGAGCTGTGAAAAACCGGCATGAAGACATCAATAGTCGCAAAATATAGATGCAACTCCAAGTTGCACCTAAATTTTGCAAAATTTCAACGCTTTTACATCAGAATTCTGGCACGAAGGCTTTGATGCATCTTACCCCATGTTGTATAAACCATAGTGAGTGAATTTTGCATGCAGCCAAATCAGATAAACAAATTAAATCAACTTCATAAAACAAATAAAACCAAATCCGATAAACAAAACCAATTATATATTGAAATGATGACGCCGCACTTATATTAAAACTACTGTATAACTATCTTATCAGTGCTTTACATACGAGATCTGTCTCCCCAGTCACTGCTGCACAGGTGTGAATGTGTTAATTTAATTCATTTGTGGAAAATGAGAAAAACCAGCACCAAACCACTTAAAACATACCTTTCAGCTGCAGATGGAAGGGAGGGAGACACAGTACTTCATTACTGATGGGTAGGCGGAGCCCAGACGGGATAGTCACCTCAGATTAAAAGAGTGTGCTGACCGGCCCCTCCAGCTCGGGCTCCTCCTACTCAGCTTACTCAGTTTACAATTTGAGGTCTCAGAGGATGGTCGCTGCTGGAAGCAGCTCCTCAGAAGATTTTATTATTTTATATCGGACAAGAGACTTGGATCACCAAATGTGGTCTAGAGGTCTCAGGGGTCTCAGCGCTGCTGGACTCCCACCTCTCCCTTGGCGGATCTGTATTACCCTGAGGGTGGTCCCTGCAGAAACCTGCCGGCCCGGGGGATGAGGATGGCTTCCCTGGCGGGGATGCACACCCCGCTCAGGGGTCACTGCGATCTACGCCCTGGGGGGAAGCATGGGCACGCGCCAGAAACCCCTGGGGGTCCCTGTGGCGCATAACGGGGTGAGTACTCCACATGTTTATCAGTGTGTTGAGTGATTCACCGGCTGCTGCGGCAGCCGCTGGTACAGTTTCATGTGGTGATTTTGTGTATTTTGTCCGCAGGTGGATGCCTGCAGGACGGGGATCGCGGTACCGGAGAAGGGGAGTCCCGCGCTTTTTTTGAAGGCGGGGGGCGTGGCTTCGCGTCTCCCGGGCAGGAAGCGCTCTCTGAGCGCGCTTTCCTGCTTCCTTCTCTTCCGGCTGCCTCCTCAGTGCGGCGGCCATTACAGCGCACCGGGCTCCTCTTCCTCTCTGCTCTCCTGCACAAGTGAAGAACACAGCACCGCAAAACTGTGAGTCGCTTCTGCCCAATCGGGGCAGAAGCTTAGAGAATCTTTTTCTCTCCCCCATAGCGCAGGTTGCCACACGCTGAGTTTAGCGACGCTATTTGGGTCGCTGGAGGTCTTTGCGATACAAAATTGATCGTAAATATTTAGCGATTTAAGAGTGGTATTTTTTTTTTGAGACGTTTTTTCTGTCTCTGCCTGCTGCCTCATTGAGGCTCCTGGAACTTGCACATCTGTCACTTGAATACAGGTTGTGAAGAGTTTTGTGATTTTAACCCCTTATCAAGCGGTTAAATCTTAATGGTAGCTGGGGTAACCTTTTTTCTTTAAGAGTTAACCCTTCAGCGTCTGGTTAAAAGGTTTTTTTCCTAAAACCACATTTTTTCGTGTTACTATCAGTGTAACCTGTCATTGTACTGAGTAAGACATGTCAGATCAGGGCACAGGTGCGGATCATCATCCAGCTCCGTTACGAGATCAGTCTCGCATATCTGACACACAGACCTCGACATCGAGTGCAGCGGTCGGAGGACCCAGTGACGCAAAAATGGAGGCTCTCACTCGTTCGATTGATAGCCTGTCTAACCTTATAGGTTGTTGGGTGTCAGCCAAACCCCCTCATAGCAGGAAGCGTCATAGGCCGGTGTCTTTTCGCTCATAAGCGACTCAGAGAGTTCTGACGTGGAGGGTTCCCCTTTAAGTTCAGAGGGGATATCCGAATCGGATAGAGAGGATCGGCAAATGCACTCTGCTTTTTGCTCGGGTCGTGTAGAGGCTTTAATTGAGGCAATGAGGGAGGCGTTACAGTTACAGGAGGATGTAACTACTCGCCCTGGTAAGTCGGCCAGGATGTTCCAGGAGTCGCATAAGTCAGTCGCGACTTTGCCATCGATGATTGAGTTCAACCAGGCAGTGGAGAAGGAGCGTCTGTGCCCAGACAAGCGTTTTCAGGGGACTCGTCTTTTGGAGTCACTGTATCCATGTACTACGGAATCTAATGATTGTTGGATTCAGTCTCCCGAGGTGGATGTCTCCTTATCTCAGCTTAGCAAATCTTCTTTGCTACCTATTAAAGGGAAGGCGAGTTTGCAGGACCCGCTAGACAGAAGAGCAGAGTCAGCGGCAAAGTCCATTTATGAAGCCACGGGTTATGGCTTCAGAGCAATGTTAGGCTCCATGTGTGTTATAAAGCTGCGCTGGTCTGGTTGGGCCGTTTACGGAGGAAATGTGAACCTCAAGTACCTGAGGTGGATGGACTGTTTGAATTGTTAGAAAGTGCCTTACAATATGGACATGATGCAAACATGGACACGGTGTCACTGCTGTCCAGGGCTCAATCCTCGGCGGTCTCAGTCAGGAGGGCACTGTGGCTTAGACAGTGGACCGGTGATGCGGTTTCTAAACATGGTTTGCTAGCCTTAGCTTACAAAGGCGGTCAGTTATTTGGATCTGACCTTACGGAACTGATTGCCAAAGCAAAGGCAAGGGAGACAGCTTTACCACAGCGAAGGACTGTGGCTTCTACGTCTGGCAGGCCTGGTACCAATAGTGGTCGACGGTCCTTTCGTTCCAGGGGACGATTCGGTCAGCCCTCATGGGGGTCGGGTCGTCCCTCTTTTTCGGGAAAAAAGACAAATCAGAAATCCCGCGCTCCCTGGAAACAGAGTTTCCGTCAAGATAAAAGGGAATCTGACAAAAAGCCCACTAAGGCAGATTGACGCCAGGGTCCTGCTCGAGGGCTCTCGAGTGGGGGGTCGCCTGCTCCAATTCAAATTGACTTGGGTTTCCCGTGTCCCAGACTCCTGGGTGACACGGGTTGTGTCAGCAGGCTATTTCATAGAGTTTTCTTCCCGACCCCCGAACAGTTATTGCCAGTCTCGCATGCCATCAGAGCCCGGGCTATGTACCGCTTTACTGCAGGAAGTCGAGTTTCTTCTGCAGAAGGGTGTGGTGGTTCCGGTTCCACCAGAAGACAGGGGAAGAGGTTTTTATTCCAACCTCTTTGTAGTCCCCAAAAAGGAGGGAAAGTTTCGCCCCGTCCTGGATCTCAAAAGGTTGAATCGGCATGTCCACGCCCGAAGGTTTCGCATGGAGTCGCTTCGCTCCGTAGTGGCAGCATTGTCACAGAACGATTTTTTGGTGTCAATCAACATACGCGACGCCTATTTGCACGTTCCAATCGGAGGGGCTCACCAGCGTTATCTTCGCTTTGCCATAGGTCAGGATCATTACCAATTTGTGGCTCTACCATTCGGTTTGGCCTCGGCACCCAGAGTCTTTACAAAGATTCTGGCACCTCTCATGGCTATACTTCGAAGGCAGGGAGTCACGATCCTCCCCTATCTGGACGATCTTTTGATTGTGGCAACCTCGAAGGAGGAGGCGGTGACGGCTCGCAATCTATCCCTTAAGCTCCTGGAGGACTTCGGGTGGCTGGTCAATTGGGAGAAGTCGTCTCTGGAACCGTCACAATCAATCCTGTTTCTGGGGATGCATTTCGACACAGTACGAGCAGTGGTGTCTCTTCCTCCAGACAAGCAAGCATGTCTTATCCGACATACGCAGGTGATGAGGTCTTCAGTGACAATGTCTCTTCGAAGATGTATGCGTCTTCTGGGGTTGATGGTGGCTTCAATGGAGGCTCTTCCGTTTGCCCAGTTTCATTCCAGGGCGCTCCAAGGGTTCATTCTAAATCGCTGGGATCGGTCGCAGACCTCACTGGATTGCAGTGTGGTTATCTCCCGCAAGGTACGAGAGTCTCTGGGATGGTGGATCCGTTCGACAGAATTGTCTCGGGGGAAGTCCTTTCTTCCTCTGAAGTGGTCAGTCATAACACACCGATGCCAGCCTGACGGGCTGGGGGGGCGTTTGGAACGATCTCTGGGTTCAGGGAGTATGGTCACCAGAGGAGTCTGTCTTGCCGATCAACATCCTCGAATTGAGGGCAATTTTCCTTTGCCTCCAACACTGGACGGTCCCTTTACACGGTCTGCCTGTCCGAGTGCAGACAGACAATGCGACGGCGGTCGCTTATATCAATCACCAAGGCGGAACGAGGAGTTCCAGGCTTATGGTGGAGGTATCTCGGATCCTGATATGGGCAGAGTCCAGGGTCCCAGCCATCTCTGCGATCCACATCCCAGGAGTTCAGAATATCACGGCGGACTTTCTAAGTCGCGAGAGGATGGATCCCGGAGAATGGAATCTCCATCCGGACATTTTTGCACTGCTGTGCTCCCGTTGGGGAACTCCTCAGGTGGATCTGATGGCATCCAGGGCCAATGCCAAGTTACCGACATTCGTGTCCAGGTACAGGGATCCGAAGGCTGTAGCGGTGGATGTTCTGGTGGACCAATTCAATCTAATCTATGTGTTCCCGCCGATTTCTATGCTACCTCTGGTACTCCGTCAGATCAGGCTGGAGAGGATCTCAGCTATTTTGATAGCTCCAGATTGGCCAAGGAGGACGTGGTTCTCGACACTGGTGTCGCTTCTAGCGGCACCGCCATTTTCACTTCCTCTTCGTCCGGACCTGTTAACCCAAGGGCCCGTCCGTCATCCAGACCTGAAGTCTCTGCGTTTTATGGCGTGGCTCTTGAAACCGAAATTTTGACCCGTAGAGGTTTTGCAGCCGAAGTCATTGCTACTCTGCATGCTGCTAGAGGTCCAGCTACTACTAGGATTTACCACAGGACTTGGGAAGCCTTCTTTTGTGGTGTTCGAGTTCTTCAAAGAACCCGAGAAAATTTTCTATTCCCAATTTGTTGGCTTTTATGCAACACGGGTTGGACAAAGGTTTGGCCATTAGCACCCTGAGGGGTCAGGTTTCGGCTCTGTCTTTACTGTTTCGGAGGGCTATCGCCTCGCGTAGGGACGTGCGTTCCTTTTTTCGTGGAATAACCCGTCAGTTTCCACCGCAGAGAACTCTTGTATCTCCTTGGCGGCTCAATCTTGTTTTGGAGGCTCTTCAACATCAGCCTTTTGAGCCTATGGATTCGGTTAGCCTTTATTTACTTTCTTGGAAGGTGGCCTTCCTAGTGGCAGTTACCTCTTTGAGGAGGGTTTCGGAGTTGGCGGCTCTTTCTTGCTCGTCTCCCTTCTTGGAGTTTCACCCGGATCGTGTGGTGCATCGCACTCGGGGCGACTTCCTACCTAAGGTGGTGTCGCGATTTCATGTTAACCAGGATATTGTGTTGCCTTCTCTTTGTCCGAGGCTAAGGACTGTGAAGGAACGGGCCTTGCACACATTGGATTTGGTGCGGGCTTTGAAATTCTACTTGAATGTTACTCAAGGATTTCGGAAATCAGACTCTCTGTTTGTTATTCCAGCAGGTCGTCGACGTGGTCAGCGAGCTTCCAAGGATTCTATAGGTCGCTGGATTCGGTCGGCCATTTTGGAGGCTTACCGACTTAAGGGCGAACCTTGCCCGATTAAACTTCAAGCTCACTCCACGAGGGCTGTGGGCTCATCGTGGGCCTTTCATCAAGGGGCCTCGGCGGCTCAGCTCTGCCGGGCGGCGACCTGGCGCTCCGTTCACACTTTTACAAAATTTTATAAGGTGGACGTTAGTGCTTCCGCTGATTCAGCCTTGGGACATAGGGTCCTGCAGGCAGCGGTAGTTTAAGAGTCTAGTTAACTTGTTTGGCGCCTGTTGCGCTTTTATTCAGGTTGTTGGGTTTCTGCCTATTTTGGTTTTGTTTCCCACCCTAATGTTTTGAACTGCTTTGGGACTTCCCATCAGTAATGAAGTACTGTGTCTCCCTCCCTTCCATCTGCAGCTGAAAGACGGATTTTGGTAAGAACTTACCTGTAAAATCCTTTTCAGCAAAGGAAGGGAGGGAGACACAGATCCCTCCCATGGCAGAAGTGTGTTGTTAATTTACAGAAGCAGCGTGGCCCTTCTCTGATAGCGATTTCTGGGCTGAGGTCGACGCGCTACGGCTCTGTTCCAGCATTGCCAGCTCATCGCAGTGGTCAGGTTCCGTGAGTAGTACTTGGAACTGTGTGGTTTTTTGCCTATCTACATGCATAACCTGTATTCTTGTGTTTTTTTGTCTCTGAAGTTCTTCAGAAGGGGTTATGT
This sequence comes from Oophaga sylvatica, assembly GCA_033576555.1. NCBI lineage: Eukaryota > Metazoa > Chordata > Amphibia > Anura > Dendrobatidae > Oophaga > Oophaga sylvatica. Next base: position 920,092,000 of record JARQOD010000001.1, on the reverse strand, counting down.
TGCTCCGCTGGTGATATTGCTCTTCCTTAAGCTTGTGTACAACTGAGTAAGCTGAGTAGGAGGAGCCCGAGCTGGAGGGGCCGGTCAGCACACTCTTTTAATCTGAGGTGACTATCCCGTCTGGGCTCCGCCTACCCATCAGTAATGAAGTACTGTGTCTCCCTCCCTTCCTTCGCTGAAAAGGATTTTACAGGTAAGTTCTTACCAAAATCCGTTCTTTTCAAGCTTACTCGACGGACCAGCAGTGTACGACTTGCAAAATCCCGGGTGCAACACCTGAAACGATCAGCGTCGTACAAAGTCCAGGCCAAAGAGGAAAGAATAGGTGGCACTCCGTGATGCAGTAAAGCCTGGGTCTCACATAGCGATACACCAGCGATCCCGACAACGATATGCACTTGTCAGGATCGCTGGTGTATCGCTACATGATCGCTGCTGAGCTGCCAAACAGGCAGCTCAGGGCAGCGATCAGCACAGCGACACTGCGGGTAACATCGCTGTTACCCGCAGTGTACCTTGGATACCAGCGCCCTGCATCAGGGCGCTGGTATCCAAGGTACACAGCGGGTTTCTAGGCACAACCCCGCGCCTGGAAACCCGCTGTGTACCTTGGTTACCAGCGGATCGCTGGTCTCCGGCCTGTCACACGCAGCGATGCATGCCTGTCAGCGGCAGACCAGCGATCAAAAAAATGTCCAGGACATTCAGCGACGATCAGCGATACCCAGCAGGGGGGCTGATCGTCGCTGAATGTCACACACAGCGATATCGCTGGGGAGATCGCTGTGTGAGACGGGGGCTTAAAGGGTATGCCACACTAAACGAGATCGCTAAAACGTCACTATTTAGCGATCTCGTTAGCGACCTCGTTGTGTGTGGCATGTAGCAACGATGTGGCCCCTGCTGTGATGTCGCTGTTCGTTCACTAGCGTTCTGGACCGTTTTTTGATCGTTGGCGTCCCGCTGGTGAGCCTATATCGCTGTGTTTGGCACCTTTTGCGAACGACGAGCGACCTCGTTTGTGACGCATATGACAGCGGCGCAGGCGGGACGGGTTTTTAGCGTCACGGAGTGGATCGCAATATCTGTAAGTTCTCTTTTGCGTCACAGAGAGGATCGCAGAAGTTGCAAAGCAGGCTAGCAGGACTCAGAGAGCAGGAGCGATGCTGGAAATTCCTATGAATCAGAAGCGCTCAGTACATGCTAATGACAGATCCTAACGACCGCCAAAGTCGTTAAAGAGATCGCTGACCGCTGATGAGTCGTTTATGAGATCTCCTGTTTGGCAGCTACTAGAGACCTAAAAGCGATCACACCAACGATCTCGTTAGCTTGCGTCGTTATCGTGATCGCTAACGAGATCGCTAAGTGTGGCAGTACCTTAAGACAATCCTTTCTTTATTCAATGCAAGTAGTACATGGATGCAGGCGAGCAGGTGCAGTGGAGGATGACGGCCGTTTTGCGTCGATCAGACGCTCCAACGGGCCCAGGTTATACCGTTATCCTCCACTGCACCTGCTCCCCTGCATCCATCTACTACTTGCATTGAATAAAGAAAGGATTGTCTTACTGCATCACGGAGTGCCACCTATTCTTTCCTCTTTGGCCTGGACTTAATTGATGTAAGAAACAATGGCCGCACCGCTTGGACTTTGCATGAATGAAGAGCAGCGCTCAGTGATTAATTTTTTGTGGTATGAGGGTGTCTGATGCCAATATTTATCGGACACTTTGTGCGCTGTGTGGAGAAAGGGTTTTCTCACAAAGGAATGTTTAATAATGGATAAAGAAGTTCAAGGTGGGTTCGGTAAGCGTCAGCCATGAAGAAGGATATCATTGTGTGTGCACATAAACTGATTCTGTTGGAGAGACGGACTATCACTATTTGGTCACCTGAAGTCCTACAAAGACGAAGATCCACGTCTGATAAAGAGGTGAAGACAGTGGTGTATTGGTGGCTCGGGCTCAACCTAAAGAATTTTTTGATGAAGGAATCTAAAACGTTGTTGACAATTGGACAAAGTGTATTGAAAATCAACTAAGTTATGTTATAAAAGGATGTATTTGGAATGTAAAAAAGATGTTTCTGACTTGCCTTCGTAGATTGAATAAAGCTACATCCAGGTAACTTTAAAAAGTTCCCCTGAATCTAATCACAAATGGGAACATTTTTTAAAAACTCTTACCACAACGACGTCACGACATTTGGAGGAATTATCTAAAGATATTCTAACACGTAGCTAGTTATACATTGGCATACTACATACGTCCATTTTAAGGCTGAGTGTCGTGACCTGACTTGAGTTTAACCCCTTAACAACCGCCGATACACCTTTTAACGGCGGTCATTAAGGGTACTTAAACCACAGCGCCGTTAATTAACGGCGCTGTGGAAAAAGCCTATAGCGCCCCCCAGTCGGATTTTCTCTGGGGTCTCGGCTACCGCCGATTCTGCCTGGCGACAGATTCAAAAAATGAATGACTCCATTCATTCTCTAAAAGTACATTTTGATCACTGTGATAAACTATCACAGTGATCAAAATAAAAAACAGTACATAAACCCCCCCCTTTATCAGCCCCTTTGTTAGGGACATATAATAAAATAAAGAAATTTTATTTATTTTTATTTTTCCATTACGGTTAGTTATAATTAGGGTTAGGGTTACATTGGTTAGGGTTAGATGGGTTGGTAGGCTGGGTTCATACTGCGTTATGGCAGTCCATTAGACGGACTGCGTTACACCGCGGTGTAACGCAATCCGTTAACGCTGCCATTCACCCCCATTTGAGGGCGCATCGCGACGCATCCGTAAAGCGTGCCGTCATTCAGTGACGGAGCCTCGGACGCGGGCTGCAGCGCCTGGGCTCCGTCACCGCTAGCGCAGATGAATCATCTATTGATCCTCTTCGCTAGCGGGTATAGCATGAACGCGATCGCGTTATGCTATACCGTTACCAGCCCGTCAACGCTATGTGTTGAACGGGCTGGTAAAACGCAATATGATCCCAGCCTTAGTGTTAGGGTTATAATTAGGGTTAGGGTTGGAATTGGGGATACAATTAGGGTTAGGGTTACAATTAGGGTTGTGATTAGGGGTTGGGATTAGGGTTAGGGGTGTGTTGGGGTTAGGGTTGGAGCTAGAATTGTGGGGTTTCCACTATTTAGGCACATCAGGGGGTCTCCAAACACAACGTGGCGTTCAAAAAGTCAAATGGCGCTCCCTCCCTTATACATATGGGGTATCAGCGTACTCAGGACAAATTGCACACCGATTTTGGGGTTCTAATTTCTCCTGTTACCCTTGGGAAAATAAATAGCTGGCTAAAAAAATCATTTTTGAGGGAAAAAAAAAAATTTTTATTTTCACGGCTCTGCGTTTATAAATTTCTGTGAAGCACTTGGGGGTTCAAAGTGCTCACCACACATCTAGATAAGCTCCTTGGGGGGGTCTAGTTTCCAAAATGGTGTCACTTGCAGGGGGTTTCTACTCTTTAGGCACATCAAGGGCTCTGCAAACACAACATGACGCCCGCAGAACATTCCATCAAAGTCTGCATTACAAAATGGCGCTCCTTCCCTTCCAAGCTCTCCCATGCGCCCAAACAGTGGTTTCATCCCAATATGGGGTATCAGCGTACTCAGGAAAAATTGCACAACTTTTGGGGTCCAATTTTTCCTGTTACCCTTGGGAAAATAAAAAAATAGAAGGCTAAAGAATCATTTTTGAGGAAAAAAAATGATTTTTTTATTTTCATGGCTCTACGTTATTAACTTCTGTGAAGCACTTGGGGGTTCAAAGAGCTCACCACATATCTAGATAAGTTCCTTAAGGGGTCTAGTTTCCAAAATGGTGTCATTTGTGGGGGGTTTCCACTGTTTAGGCGTATCAGGGGCTCTCCAAACGCGACATGGCGTCCAATTTTAATTCCAGCCAATGCTGGTTTGAAAAAGTCAAATGGCACTCTTTCCCTTCCAAGCCCTGCCGTGCGCCCAAACAGTGGTCCCCCCCCCCCACATATGGGGTATCAGCGTACTCAGGACAAATTGGACAACAACTTTTGTGGTTTTAATTTCTCCTGTTACCCTTGGGTTTGGTTTGTGGAAAAAATATGATTTTTTATTTTCACGCCCGTGCATTGTAAACTTCTTTGAAGCACTTGGGAGTGCAAAGTGCTCACCACACATCTAGATAAGTTCCTTGGGGGTCTAGTTTCCAAAATCTGTCACTTGTGGGGGGTTTACACTGTTTAGACACATCAGGGCCTCTACAAACGCGACATGACGTCCAGCCAATTCTGCGTTGAAAAAGTCAAATGGCGTCTCCTTCCCTTCCAAGCTCTGCCATGCACCCAAACAGTGGTTTACCCCCACATATGGGGTATCAGCATGCTCAGGACAAACTGCACAAAAACTTTTGGGGTCTTGTTACCCTTGGGAAAATAAAAATTGGAGTGAAAAAATCGTTTTTGGGAAAAAATATGATTTTTTATTTTCACAGTTCTATGTTATAAACTTCTGTTAAGCACTTGGAGGTTCTAAGTGCTCTCCACACATCTAGATAAGTTCCTTAGGGGGTCTAGTTTCCAAAATGGGGTCACTTGTGGGGGGTTTCCACTGTTTAGACATATCAGGGCCTCTACAAATGCGACATGGCATCCAGCCAATTCTGCGCTGAAAAAGTCAAACGGCGCTCCTTCCCTTGCGACCTCTGCCGTGCGCCCAAAAAGTGGTTTACTCCCACATATGGGGTATCGGCGTATTCAGGAGAAATTGCACAACAAATTTTGTGGTTAATTTTTTCTTTTAACACTTGTGAAAATAAAAAAAAATTGGTTCCGAAGTAAAGTTTTTGCAAAAAAAGTTAAATGTTAATTTTTTCCTTCCATATTGCTTCAGTTCCTGTGAAGCACGTAAAGGGTTAATAAACTTCTTGAATGTGGTTTTGAGCACCTTGAGGCGTGCAGTTTTTAGAATGGTGTCACTTTTGGGTATTTTCTATCATATAGTCCCCTCAAAGTGACTATAAATGTGATGTGGTCCCTAAAAAAAAATGGTGTTGTAAAAATGAGAAATCGCTGGTCAAATTTTAACCCTTATAACTTCGTAACAAAAAAAATTTTGTTCCCAAAATTGTGCTGATGTAAGTGGACATGTGGGAAATGTTATTTATTAAGAAATTTGTGTGACATATCTCTCTGATTTAAGGGCATAAAAATTTAAAGTTTGAAAATTGCTAAATTTTCAAAATTTTCGCCATATTTCCATTTTTTTCATAAATAAACACAGTCATATCAAAGAAATTTTACCACTAACGTGAAGTACAATATGTCACGAAAAAACAGTCTCAGAATCAGCGGGATTCGTTAAAGCTGTTCCAGAGTTATAACCTCATAAAGTGACAGTGGTCAGAATTGTAAAAATTGGCCCGGTCATTAAGCTGCAAAATGGCTCTGTCACTAAGGGGTTAAAGAACCAGACAGTCAGCATGGATTCTTCTCATGCTTCAGTACAGGGTATTAAACTTGCCTTCAAGATTTAACTATGCTCCTGTCATGTGAAAGTAGCCAATATATATGTATGGTATATACATATTGCTCTTCCTGATAAGGGATCTGTGAAGAAGAGAAATGGTGGAGCAGATGTGAATATACTCATTTTTGAACGCTAACGTGACTTTCTATTACTTTTCATGGCAGGCGAGGGAGCAGTGGACTCCAGTGATCCCAACAAAGAGAATGCCCTGAGTCAAATGGCAAAAACGGAAATCTCACTTTCATTAACTAGCAAATTTGATTTGCGAGAAGGAGAAGACAAAGATATGAAGAGCCTAATGATCAAGTAGGTTATTTAACATAAAAACTGTTTTAAAGAAGTAACTGTACTGAAACCACAATGGGAAGTTCATAAAAGAAAAACTTATAGGAATTAGGTTTTCCCATGGAAGTCCCTTTTGGCAGGAAATCCTGTGTAGTTTTCTCTATGAAGCCCTGGTTATAGTCTAATTCAGGGTTTTTTACTTTCTTAATTGTGCCATTTATACCACTTGACACTTGGCCCATGTATGGATTTATAAGATTGAAAATCTCTTGGTCGATGTTTGATCTTACACATTCTATAGGTCTATCTCTGACTGCAATCGCCTGCTGCTTCTGTAGATTGGCCATACACATCAGATAACTGTCGGCCAAGTAATTGTTTGGGTGACCGCTATATTTCACAACTTCCCCCATAGGCTCAGCTGAGCATCATTACCTCTCTATGAGACAGCTATTGGCAGAATCAGTTGGCAGAGACTTATCCCCCACCAAACCAAAGGACCGGGAGATTAAATTCCAACATAATCTGTTGGGGGAAGACCCTATACTTATTAGATGGTCGGCCCATCCCACAAAAATAAGTGGGTTTGGTAGACTTTAATGTTTAGGTTCTATTCACATCTGTTTCAAAGACCTCGGTCTTTAATTACATCATTTTTGTAGGAAAAAATTAGTGCTGTGTGCAAAGGCCCTGATTCATCAAGACCGGTGTTGTTCTTGCCAGTCTTAATGGGTGGGTGAGCTGGAGTCCGTCACGCCACGTTCATTAAGAGGCACATCTGAAAAGTGGTATGTGCCTCCTTGTGTCGCACCACGAATTTTGCTCTCCTGACTGGAGTAAGATTTCTGGCTTAATGAACACCACAGTTTATAAATTAGACAAACTGTGGCGTCACGCCCCATCCCACTACAGCCCCACCCATTTTGATGTAGCCTAGCAAAACTGGCTCAAAAATTGCAACATACAGTCATGGCCAAAAGTTTTGAGAATGACACAAATATTATATTTTCACATGATCTGCTGCCCTCTGGTTTTTATGTGTGTTTGACAGATAATTTTATCACAGACAGAAATATAATAATTGCAAACATATGAGTAAACAAAGCTTATATTGACAGTTAGAATGAGTTAATGCAGCAGGTCAATATTTGCAGTGTTGACCCTTCTTCTTCAGGACCTCTGCAATTCTCCCTGGCATGCTCTCAATCAACTTCTGGACCAAATCCTGACTGATAGCAGTCCATTCTTGCACAATCAATGCTTTCATTTTGTCAGAATTTTTAGGTTTTTGTTTGTCCACCCGTCTCTTGATGATTGACCACAAGTTCTCAATGGGATTAAGATCTGGGGAGTTTCCAGGCCATGGACCCAAAATCTCTACGTTTTGTTCACTGAGCCATTTAGTTATCACCTTTGCTTTATGGCAAGGTGCTCCATCATGCTGGAAAAGGCATTGTTGATTGCCAAACTGCTCTTGGAGGGTTGGAAGCAGTTGCTCTTGGAGGACATTCTGGTACCATTCTTTATTCATGGCTGTGTTTTTAGGCAAGACTGTGAGAGAGCCGATTCCCTTGGCTGAGAAGCAACCCCACACATGAATGGTTTCAGGATGCTTAACAGTTGGCATGAGACAAGACTGGTGGTAGCACTCACCTTGTCTTCTCCGAATGAGGCGTTTTCCTGATGTCCCAAACAATCGAAAAGGGGATTCATCAGAGAAAATAACTTTACCCCAGTCCTCAGCAGTCCACTGCCTGTGCCTTTTGCAGAATATCACTCTGTCCATGATGTTTTTTCTGGAGAGAAGTGGCTTCTTTGCTGCCCTCCTTGAGACCAGGCCTGGCTCCAAGAGTCTCCCCCTTACAGTGCGTGCAGATGCACTCACACCTGCCTGCTGCCATTCCTGAGCAAGCTCTGCACTGCTGGTAGCCCGATCCCGCAGCTTAAACACTTTTAAGAGACGGTCCTGGCACTTGCTGGTCTTTCTTGGGCGCCCTGGAGCCTTTTTGGCAACAATGGAACCTCTCTCCTTGAAGTTCTTGATGATGCGATAGATTGTTGACTGAGGTGCAATCTTTCTAGCTGCGATACTCTTCCCTGTTAGGCCATTTTTGTGCATTGCAATGATGACTGCACGTGTTTCTTTAGAGATAACCATGGTTAACAAAAGAGAAACAATGATGCCAAGCACCAGCCTCCTTTTAAAGTGTCCAGTGGTGTCATTCTTACTTAATCATGACAGATTGATCTCCAGCCATGTCCTCATCAACACCCACACCTGTGTTAAAGGAGCAATCACTGAAAAGAGGTTAGCTGGTCCTTTTAAGGCATGGCTGCAATGATGTTGAAATGTGTTTTGGGGGATAAAGTTCATTTTCTAGCCAAATATTGACTTTGCAAGTAATTGCTGTTAAGCTGATCACTCTTTATAACATTCTGGAGTATATGCAAATTGCCATTAGAAAAAGTGAAGCAGTAGACTTTGTAAAAATTAATATTTGTGTCATTCTCAAAACTTTTGGCCATGACTGTATTTACACAACTTCGAGTTGCGCAAAAATTTTGTGACATAGCATTTTACCAGAGATTTTCGTTTGAAAACACTTTGATGAATTGGGACCTATATCTACTGTTCCTGTCGAAATGGCGGAAACTTTATAAGTTACTGAGGTCCATCTGCTGCATGAAGGACATCATCAGCGGCTTCAGCAGAACTATATTTAATTTATCCCTATAATGTATGTGTGTGTATATATAAATATGTGTATGTCTGTATACATATGTTATAAATAAAAATATATAAATTAAAATCAATAGGCTGTCAACAATATTTACAAGAATTACAAAAACCTCCTGGGATCCAGTAGTGTTGGAAGGAGACATTTTTATTTTAATACTTTAAAACAAACACTCAAGTTCCCTGCCCCCACTCCCATACTTACCCACCGCTGTCTTCACCTTTGATTGCTGCCACTCTCCTCCATCTCCTGCAGTTTGTGACCTGCTGGATTGCTCCAGTGTTTGTTGGATGAGCCAGAGGTCACTTTTCAATGCAAGTCAACGAGAGAGTCATTCTGGCTCTCCTAGATTTGCGATGTGACCGTTACTTCTGACTTCCGACCAATCAGAAGTTGCAGTCACAAGATGGCGCCGCAGGACCGGAGCAGCACCGATAAAAGGTGGAGACAGTGCTGGGTACGGTAAGCATGAGAGTAGAGGCAGGGACCTTAGATTAGGAGCATCACTTTAGCGCTGAACAAAAAAACCATGCTGGCGTCAGTGGTGCTTTACACTCTAGATGTATAAATACTCTTTGGAGGTTGGCTAATCTACTTTCTCACTTGTCATTTAATTGCTTGTAGTCGCTAAGCACTCTGCTCTTGTGCTGCAGTGTAAAGCATGGGCAAGGACAGAACAGCATTTTAGACTACATCCCACTATTTTCTTGGACGATATACATGAATTGCATTCCCTGATCACGAACGCCTGATGAACCTAAGAGACAAACCCCCGGTCTGGACAGCTGCTTTAGACATGACTGTTCCATCCTTACACATTTCTACTTGTGTACATTTGGGTATACATGAGCCGGGTGTTCTTTTCTTTTTGGCGACTTTAGCTTAGAATCTGCATAGTTTGCCCGTGTCGAGGCTGAACTGCATACTTTCCCATGTGTCTGGACATTATGATCCTTTCTTGGCTGTAATAGCTAAACAAAACTACATGGGAACGATTGCGGTACAACGTTTCAATGACACAAATGTTTTTTCATATTTTTTGACCGTCTAGCAAATAAAGGTATCACATACGCTGTTTATTAGTTATATGAAAAAGTTTGGGCACCCCTATTAATCTTAAGCTTAATGTTTTATAAAAATTGGTGTTTTTACAACAGCTATTTCAGTTTGATATATCTAATAACTATTGGACACAGTAATGTTTCTGCCTTGAAATGAGGTTTATTGTACTAACAGAAAATGTGCAATCTGCATCCAAACAAAATTTGACAGGTGCATAAGTATGGGCACCTCACCAGAAAAGTGACATTAATATTTAGTAGATCCTCCTTTTGCAAAAATAACAGCCTCTAGTCGCTTCCTGTAGCTTTTAATGAGTTCCTGGATCCTGGATGAAGGTATTTTTGGCCATTCCTCTTTACAAAACAATTCCAGTTCAGTTAAGTTTGATGGTCGCCGAGCATGGACAGCCCTCTTCAAATGATCACACAGATGTTCAATGATATTCAGGTCTGTGGACTAGGATGGCCATTCCAGAACATTGTAATTGTTCCTCTGCATGAATGCCTGAGTAGATTTGGAGCGGTGTTTTGGATCATTGTCTTGCTGAAAGATCCATCCCCTGCGTAACTTCAACTTTGTCACTGATTCTTGAACATTATTGTCAAGAATCTGCTGATACTGAGTGGAATCCATGCGTCCCTCAACTTTAACAAGATTCCCGGTGCCGGCATTGGCCACACAGCCCCAAAGCATGATGGAACCTCCACCAAATTTTACTGTGGGTAGCAAGTGTTTTTCTTGGAATGCTGTGTTTTTTTGACGCCATGCATAACGCCTTTTTGTATGACCAAACAACTCAATCTTGGTTTCATCAGTCCACAGGACCTTCTTCCAAGAAGAAATTGGCTTCTCCAAATGTGCTTTTGCATACCTCAGCCGACTCTGTTTGTGGCGTGCTTGCAGAAACGGCTTCTTTCGCATCACTCTCCCATACAGCTTCTCCTTGTGCAAAGTGCGTTGTATAGTTGACCGATGCACAGTGACACCATCTGCAGCAAGCTGATGCTGCAGCTCTCTGGAGGTGGTCTGAGGATTGTCCTTGACTGATCTCACCATTCTTCTTCTCTGCCTTTCTGATGTTTTTCTTGCCTGCCACTTCTGGCCTTAACAAGAACTGTCCCTGTGTTCTTCCATTTCCTTACTATGTTCCTCACAGTGGAAACTGACAGGTTAAATCTCTGAGGGTGAGTTTCACGGTCAGGATACGCTGCGTGTTTGGCGCTGTGCGCTGGCGCAGCGCCAAACACGCAGCGTCCAGATGTTACAGCATAGTGGAGGGGATTTCAAGAAATCCCGTCTCCACTATGCGTAACAATACGCAGGTGGCAAACCTGCGTAAACGGACATGCGGCGCGTCTTTTTAGACCGCAGCATGTCCTCGCGTATTGCGGCGACGGTGCGTCACCGCAACAGAATTAACACAGGGCTATGTAGCCCTGCGCTCTTTCCGGAGGTGTTCCGGAGGTGTCCTGAACACCTCCGGAAAGATCGCGCGTCATAAAGGGGGCGGGGCTTAGACGGAGCGGAATTTCCGCTCCGTCCAAAGCGCTGTGGTTCCGGACCGTGGAACCACAGCCTGAGACAGCTTTTTGTATCCTTCCCCTGAACAACTATGTTGAATAATCTTTGTTTTCAGCTCATTTGACAGTTGTTTTGAGGAGCCCATGATGCCCTCTTCAGAGGAGATTCAAACAGGAGAACGACTTGCAAGTGGCCACTTTAAGTAGCTTTTCTCATGATTGCATACACCTGGCTATGAAGATCAAAGCTCAATGAGGTTACCAAACCAAAAAAAGTGCTTTAGTAAGTCAGTAAAAAGTAGGTAGGAGTATTTAAAACAAGAAAATGATAAGGGTGCCCATACTTATGCACCTGTCAAATTTTATTTGAATGCAGATTGCACATGTTCTGCTAGTACAATAAACCTCATTTCAAGGCAGAAACATTACTGTGTCCAATAGTTATTAGATATATCAAACTGAAATAGCTGTTGCAAAAACAACAATTTTTATAAAACATTAAGCTTAAGATTAATAGCGGTGCCCAAACTTTTTCATATAACTGTATATTTGCAGACCAAAGAATATCTTATTCCCGCCCTTACTTGATCTCGCAGTATACTTACCCTTTGTATTTTTGGTATAGATAACAGAAAATGTGATAAACATTTAGATTTGTTTAATTACTAAAACAGCGCCATACTTGTCCATGGGCTGTGCCTGGTATTGCATCTTATTACAAAAAAAATGGCGTGGAAAAGAAATGGGCACAGTTCATGGACAAAGAGCGGTGATGGTCCTGGCTTCTATTCCTCTGCCATTTTATTAGAAATTAGAATGGTCCCCAAATGACAAGTTGATCACAGGGTATCAAGCTGCTGAGCTCCCCCCGACCCCCAGTCATCAGTCGATATCCATATAGGAACATGGTGGTTGGGTAAACATATGTTTGAGCCCCCCCCCAATAAACATATTCTACAAAAGTCATGAACAGTTTTCTAAACCAGACAGGCGATTTACGTAGAGATACAGAATGGTGGGACTAATAAAATGTCAAAAGCTGAGACATTCCGGGCTGGAAACTATTTCTGGAATTTATAAAACTTGTCACATCTATGGCATAGGGGACCCTTTGATGTTTAACGTCTTGGAACCGTTGTTCTTCCTTTCATTACAGAACTAAGAAGTTGATAGTAGATGTTATTCGTACACAGCCTGGAGAAAGACTCCTAGAAATCTTGGAGACACCGGCTTCTCTGCCACAGGTATGGACATCCGTGTCATATGTCACTTATTAGTGACGTTTTCTGACTCTTCATGTATCTGATCTTTATATGTAGGTTCCATTGATGCAATCGATCAGCTGTCAGGTGAAGTGAATACCACTGATTGTCTCATTGCATTGGCATTTGTATAGGAGTGGCATATATTGGTAACAAGGGAACAATCAGTCATTCACTTTGATTTGTTGAAAACAAAGTGGAAGCATAAGGATTGCTGACGAATGGTGGCTTCTCCAAAATGGGGGGTTTTAACGGCATGCAGTGATCTGTAACTACGCGAAGTGGCTGATAGAAAGACTACCAAAATGACCTTGGCGCAATGTTGTTTGAAGGACGTAGGTAGGGAGGTTGGCTGCAGTCCCACAGAGCTATTGTAGAAAAAATTGATAGGAAGTTGAGATGAGCGAACCCGAACTTAAAATTTTGTAATTCATACCAGACAGTTAGTGTCCAGTGCTAAACTCTGAGCATGGACTTTTCCCAGAAGTCCATTTTAATGTTCGGAGTTCCGGAGGAAGTCCAAGGAGGCAGAGAGCGAGATTCTGCTTCCAAACTTTTGGTTCCCATTGTTTTTTGTATTAAAGTTTGGGTCAGGTACCAGAACCCCAACTTCATAGTTCACTTGTATCCGATACTGCAATTCAACTACACCAATCATACATTAAAGGGGTTTTCCAGGGGTTTGGATAGACCTGATGTCATCGGGCCTGCTCGTCTACTGATGAGAAAGTGAGTGGAGCAGAAATAGACCTGGCCTTCTAATGGTTTAAAAGTCTACATCAAAGAGAGGCCATTAAGGTTACATTTGGATGAGGCATGACAAAACAGTTCTGTTTGGTGACTTGGAGCAGGTTTCCAAATTCGCAATTTGTGGCCTCACCTATAGGCTGCACTTACAGAAGTAGAGGTACAGAAAGCCAAATTGTTAATTAAATAAGAACAAATAATTGGTAAAGTTGCTAATGGCCTATTAGATATATTTAGATACATTTCCAATATCTTACTTTTATTTAATAAAAACCTTATTTCCTTGTGCAAATTAACCTAAACCACCTTCTAGATGCCTGACCGTTTCTGTAGACCAACTCACTAAGCCTATCATACACTCTGCCTCTAGGAAATGAGCACTTGAAGGTTATTGAGAAGCGGGCTGCTCTTGATGCCAGGACACCAGACAAAATGAAGAGGAGTCAATCTGTTTTGGAAGATGGGCAGCTCCCCTTGGAACAAAAGAAAAGGAAAATCCTACGAAATCTCCGCAATTTAGAACAGGCCGGACTAGTGACAGAGGAAATGAAGTACCAAGAAATTATCAATGAGATTGCTAAGGTTGTGCAGTTTTGTTTCTTACTGATTTTCATATTGTTTAAAGTAATTGCCCGAACCCGACATGTGGCTGTTCGTGTGAGCCGGCACTCTATGCATTGTGTATGAGACTTTTGGAGATAGACCGGAGCTCTATCTCTGGCAGTCTCGTGGACAATAAATAGAGCAATGGTGGCATGCTATTCTAATAGGGTATTTCAATAACTTATTTTCTGGATGTGTGGATGCCATCAGTCAGACCCCCAGCAGTCAGATAGGTGCTTTTAAGTTATCACCTATCAACTTGTAACAACCTCTTTCTAAGCACCAACATATTTCTACAATATTGTACGTAGACTGTAATGTGTAGGGTCACAATGTGCCATAATTTCCCTTCTACTCACAGAAAATGGATCACCGGTTCTGCAATAATCTTTCGTATACATATAGAATATTTATTCCTCTGGGAGGGGGTTTTGGACAACAGGCTATCAAATAAGCATTCTCCATTTTTAACAATGGAAATTAGAAAGGAAGGAAGCTACGTACCTTACCCTCTATTTTGTGGAAAACTTTAGGATTTGCAGAATGGAGCATGTCTCTTCTTTCAGCATATTTCTGGTGCAAAAAGCACTGAAAAAAACGTAGCTTTCAGGTTTTGTTTTTGGTGCTAAAACCTGATGATTTAGAAACAGATTTTTTTTTTATGCGCTAAACTTTATCAGCATGCACAGGAGACAAATGTACCATGAAAAAAACGAAACAAAAACTAAGCAAAATATGTTTTGCCTGCTGGGAAAAATGCATCAAAAAGGCAACATGTGAACAAAGCCAAAATGCAACATGTGAACAAAGCCTTACAGTCCCTAAAAACACATTTAGAAAGTCACCTGGAGAATCTTACAAAGATTCTTCTGAGAACGCAGAATCCATATCAATTCTACAAATCAAATTTTATACTCACATTTGAATTAAATCTCCAATGGCTTGTAAAAAATGACCTTGAATGTGATTTAATAGTACATGAAAAGGAGTGGAATGAGGGGGTGCATCATTTTTTAAACTATTATAGGGTTTACAAAGGAATATTTATTTTTTTACTTTGGGCCTAAGAACTAACACATAGGTGATTGCGAACTACCTGCCTATTTTGCCCAGCGTTGATCTCTTCCTCTCAGCTCTGTTGATGGGGCATGACTACTGACGTCATGCTGATTAACAGCCAATTCCCCACTACGTACCTGCAGGGAGCCGGCTATCAATCAACATGACATCACAGTCCGATCAACAGAGCAGCCGGAAGAAGGTACGCTGCTCTGTTGACGTGGAACACTTGAATTGCCGGCAGTAGCAATCGGTGACCACTCTGATCCGGCACCGGTTGGGACAGGCAGGTAGTTGCCTCTGTTAGCAACTACTTGCCTGTTAGGGCCATAGTAAAAAAAAAAATAAAAAAATAGTCCTGGATGACCTCATTTGAATTCAAAAGCAACAATGAAAGACACATAGATAAAAGTTTTAGTGTATAAACAAGAAACCTTGAGAAATTTTAATCTGCACCGAAAAGAAACAAAATATTCTACCGAGCATTAGCATCTGAGAACTCTCCCCCGTATGGTCAGAAGCAATAAAAATGATCTTTCTGGGATTTGTTCTGGACTGACATTACGGCCAGTGACCTGTTGTTGACTTGCAGTGGTCATACTGTATATTGGGACAACACATGCATATTTTTTTTTTCATTAACACTGCATTCCTCACTGATTTATCATCTGCTTTGGGATTTTTTTCAGGTTTACATCTGATGTTATTCTCTAATTTACCGTAATCTATATTCTGTTTTCTTATCCTCGCAGGACATTCGTAACCAAAGGCGACATCGGCAGAGGCGAAAAGCTGAACTTGTAAAACTTCAGCAGACTCTCAATGCCCTAAACTCCAAGACGGCCTTCTTTGAAGACCAGATAACCTATTATAACACTTACATCAAGACGTGTCTAGACAACTTAACTCGGAAGTATGTTCTGTTCACACAGGTTTATTATGCACCAATATACAGTTTCAAAATGGAAAAAAATATAAAGGGAACGAAGACCTTCCCACAAACCCAAATGTTAATAAAAAGGTTTCAAAATGTAAGCCTATTTAAGGAGATGTTTTAACCAAATTATTAAAATTACCGTAAGTACTTATTTAATTTAGAGGCAGAAACTGGGTTTTATTTTTTTCTGTGTCAAACATAAAGAAGGTAATGATAAAAAGGGGTGTACTGTTATTCTATAGTAATTCTAAAGATCCTCAGGGGCTGGCACTTTATGGCAAACCTGTGTTCTTAGCAATAATGATTAGTGTAGTAAGCATTCATTTATAAGAGCTGTATCACAAAGTGTTAAATGTGGACTAATGCTCTCATTCCCATTGACTGCAAGGAGCTTCCACCCTTTCTCATGGAGCCTTTCTTTTTCACAGTAATTGACAAGAGGCAAAACATATTCCATCCTGTATAAAATCCTCTAAAACAGAGTTTTCCACAGGATAGTTAATAAGAGAACTCCCATAGCAATGAATGAAGACAGACAACGCAAAGGCTCCACCATCTCCACACTGACTTGTGGTTGGATGTCAGCTAGAACGGGACTCGCCTATGTCAGACATAAATGTTTCTCATGAGACATCCCCTTTATTTGTGTCTTTTAGTTCACAAAGAAACATAAGGTCAATCATTAGTACCTAACTGGTTTTAAAGAAAGGCCTTTCCTCCTCCCTCATAAAGTCTTTATCTTCTCAATATATTGCAGTCATCTTATTATATAGCACTGTGCACTTACAATTGCTCATTTTGCTTTTCTACCCAGTTATTCTCTTTTTTTCTGCTCTATGTAGAAAAAGGAAGTCTTTTTTCTCCCTGTATGAGTCATTCCCCTTTTCAACTCCTGGCGCAGCTGATCCTACTCCCTGCCAGGGACTTTTGCAGTGACTGATGACTCATGCAGGGAAAAGAGACTTCCTGTTTCTACATAGCGCTTGGAAGAATTCAGTTAGTCTCTTTTTTTATCGTGTAATAGACCTAATGGAAGAGAGAAGCATTAACTGGATAGAAAGGCAAAGTGAGCAATTGTAAGTACACAGAGCTATAAAAGATAACTGCAATATATTAAGAGGATAAACATTTTGATGGGAAGAGTGCTTCTTTAAATCCAAAATTAGTGTTATTCCCTTCATCCTCTCTTTGGAGGTCCTGCAGTCTGGATGTAATAGTCTACGGTCTGCTAGTTGTATGTGGAGTACAGACTGTAGTTATTAATGGCAACAGCAGTTTCAGATGAACGTTGAAACTATTGAGCCAGTTACATGCGCAGCTCTATGTGCTCATCCGCATTGTGGCTTGGTACTGCAACGGGCTGTCATTATACACACTGCTGTTCTCTGTAAAATGGACCAGACTTGTGCAGGCTACAATTTATTTTTTTTTTTCTTGTGTTCTCGCAGATTGATTAACACTGGTCACCATGTTGTCTGTGTGTGGTCCATTGTTCGCACAAACAGCACATTGACAGTGCGCTTATTTGAACCCAGCCAAATCCTCGGGGATTCTGTATCTGCTATATTTGGGAGAAGTCTAATTTTAATTCATGTGACATTGTGTGGAATCTGAGAATGGTAGTTGTAACATTTTCACATTCTGTGACTCTTTTGATGTGGTATATTTCATATTGCCTAAATATGTCACACAGGAATTCAAGGCGTTCTATAAAAATGGATGGGAAAGGAGAAGAGAAAGGCAGCAAGAAAATAAAGCAATCTTCCCTTAAATATACAGCAGCAAGGTTACATGAAAAAGGTGTCATTCTGGAAATAGAAGCCCTGCAGACCAATCAGTGAGTAATAGTGGGAATAAGCTATAATGTATGCATAGAATCACTGTCCCTCTGGGAAAACCAGTATTTTAATATTAAAGGTGTAGTTTTGTTTCATTAAGAGTTAATCACCTTCTACAGGCTATAATAAAGAATCAAACCGCTCTGTATTCCCTTCCCCGGGTCCAACGGTGAGTCTCACCGCTACTCCCAGTGTCTGGATTTGGCTGTGGAGCTGACGTCACTTCATCTGCGCTGCAGTCAATCTGTAAGCTCGGCAGCTCTGATCGGGGCATTCCCACTTTGATGCAACGTCAGCTCTAAGGCCAAAATCCTGTTGTAATCACTCCATATGTAAGGTCTTTTAAATATGGCACTGTACTCGAAATAAGAAAAAAAGAAAAAGGAAACTTTTGAGACCCATGAGCATTCAGCTGACAGTCGTCTGATGGATATTGCTAGCATTAGCCATTTGGAGGAGGGTGCATAAGGTTAGAGAGAAATAAAATCCTGTAGAAGGGAGAGAAGTAAGACTCTTATGCCTATGAATGCAGACTGCACTACGCCTCCATTAATCTTAATCTAAAGTAGTAAAGCCCCCCGTCACACTAAACGAGATTGCTAGTGAGATCGCTGAAGCGTCACCGATTTTGTGACGCAACAGCGACCTAGCCAGCGATCTCACTTAGTGTGAAACGCAGCGATGACCGGCCCCCCTGCTGGGTATCGCTGATCGTCATTGAATGTCCTGGACCATTTTTTCATCGTTGGTCTCCCGCTGGCCAGTGCTCATCGTTGCGTGTGACAGCGGGAGACCAACAATCAGCGAGCTGGTATCCAATGTACATATTGGGTAACTAAGCTGTGTGGTGCCTTGTTACCCGATATGTACCCTGGATACTGGCTCCCAGCTTCTGCTGTAGAGCGATTGGAGCCGGTATCTAGGGTACATATCGAGTAACTAGGTGCCGCGCGGTGCTTAGTTACCCGATGTGTACATTGGATACCAGCCTGCTCGCCGGACCTGATCACTGGTGAGTCTGCCCATGTGACAGCTCACCAGCGATCAGCTAACGATGTCCCAGCGATCCCATCCACGTCATATCGTTGGTGGGATCGTTGGGACATTGAAGAGTGTGACGGGACCCTAAGTAATAACAATTGACCTACAGTACAGACCAAAAGTTTGGACACACCTGAAAATACAGAAAATCTTTGAATGAGAAGAACTATGAAAATTGTACATTCACACTGAAGGCATCAAAACTATGAATTAACACATGTGGAATTAAATACTTAACAAAAAAAAGTGTGAAACAACTGAAAATATGTCTTATATTCTAGGTTCTTCAAAGTAGCCACATTTTGCTTTGATTACTGTTTTGCACACTCTTGGCATTCTCTTGATGAGCTTCAAGAGGTAGTCACCGGAAATGATCTTCCAACAGTCTTGAAGGAGTTCCCAGAGATGCTTAGCACTTGTTGGCCCTTTTGCCTTCACTCTGCGGTCCAGCTCACCCCAAACGATCTCAATTGGGTTCAGGTTTGGTGACTGTGGAGGCCGGTCATCTGGCGTAGCACCCCATCACTCTCCTTCTTGGTCAAATAGCCCTTACACAGCCTGGAGGTGTGTTTGGGGTCATTGTCCTGTTGAAAAATAAATGATGGTCCAACAAAACGCAAACCGGATGGAATAGCATGCCGCTGCAAGATGCTTGGTAGTCATGCTGGTTCAGTATGCCTTCAATTTTGAATAAATCCCCAACAGTGTCACCAGCAAAGCACCCCCACACCATCACACCACCTCCTCCATGCTTCACGGTGGGAACCAGGCATGTAGAGTCCAGCCGTTCACCTTTTCTGCGTCGCACAAAGACACGGTGGTTGGAACCAAAGATCTCAAATTTGGACTCATCAGACCAAAGCACAGATTTCCACTGGTCTAATGTCCATTCCTTGTGTTCTTTAGCCCAAACAAGTCTCTTCTGCTTGTTGCCTGTCCTTGGCCGTGGTTTCCTAGCAGCTATTTTACCATGAAGGCCTGCTGCACAAAGTCTCCTCTTAACAGTTGTTGTAGAGATGTGTCTGCTGCTAGAACTCTGGTCTCTAATCTGAGCTGCTGTTAACCTGCGATTTCTGAGGCTGGTGACTCGGATAAACTTATCCTCAGAAGCAGAGGTGACTCTTGTCCTGGGGCGGTCCTCATGTGAGCCAGATTCTTTGTAGCGCTTGATGGTTTTTGCAACTGCACTTGGGGACACTTTCAAAGTTTTCCCAATTTTTCAGACTGACTGACCTTCATTTCTTAAAGTAATGATGGCCACTCATTTTTCTTTACTTAGCTGCTTTTTTCTTGCCAAAATACAAATTCTAACAGTCTATTCAGTAGGACTATCAGCTATGTATCCACCAGACACCTGCACAACACAACTGATGGTCCCAACTCGATTTATAAGGCAAGAAATCCCACTTATTACACCTGACAGGGCACACCTGTGAAGTGAAAAACCATTTTCGGTGACTACCTCTTGAAGCTCAGCAGAGAATGCCAAGACTGTGCAAAGCAGTCATCAAAGCAAAAGGTGTCTACTGAAGAACCTAGAATATAAGACATATTTTCAGTTGTTTCACACTTTTTTGTTAAGTATATACTGTAACTCCACATGTGTTAATTCATAGTTTTGATGCCTTTACTGTGAATTTACAATTTTCATAGTCATGAAAATACAGAAAAATCTTTGAATGAGAAGGTGTGTCCACACTTTTGGTCTGTACTGTAGGTGGCTCGAAAAGTGATGCCTTGTCTAGTACTTGGAGGGCACGAGAACATTTCTTGAAACGGATCTGTAACACTCTAACTTACTTCCAGGAATTTGTAATGGGATGCACTTTCATTTTTGAGAATGATAGAAGTCAACTAAATATTTACCAAATTATCATCTTTTAGATTCAAAAACGTTCTCTTTGAGATCACGCCCGGAGATGCAGTCGGTGATTTTGAAGTGAAGGCGAAGTTTCTTGGGGTGGAGATGGAAAAGGTCCAGCTTCACTTTCAGGTATTAAATACATAAAAATGTACAGAAATTAATGTGCAAGTGAAGTCAATAAAAACAAGTTGGTGGAGAAAGAGTGTCTGTGGACAGAAAACTGGGACTAGCAAATCTAAATAGAGGGAGTAATACATGCTCAACCTCCAATAATTCTGCTACCACTTAAGTATCACAGATTCCTCTCCCTTACCTTATAGTGAGACCTCCAGGGAAGAGTCATCTCTCCCTCTATACTAGTTTGTCACCAGCTTGTGTTTATTGTATTTGCTTTATATCTTTTATTTATGTAAATCCACTTGTACCGCACCCAGGAATTTTCATTCAATGTGCAGTAAACTTTCCTGGTAAAACGGGTTTAGAAGAATTGGAGATATACTGTAAATCTACAGGCTAGCTTATAAGTGTCTGATCAATATGGATCCAACCTCTTGGACTCACCCAGCACGAGAACAGGGGTCCCTCCTTTTTAATAGCTTGGCAGTTGCACATGCGCTGTGCCGCTACATTTGCTGTCTACGGGACTGACACAGAGAGCGTAAAGTACGTCACATAGTAGTCTCGGTGAGTCCCATATATTTTTAATGAGGCGCAACTGCACATGTGCAACCACTGCTTCATTAAATCCGGAGACAAGGGACCAATGTTTTTATGATTGGTGGGAATCCGTGTGCGTAAGTGAAGACCTTTTTAAGCACATTTGTGCACGGTAATTGACTTGATGTGCTGTAGCTCTCCGTTTCTTGTTCAATGACCAAAAAAAAACATAAAATCATTTTGGAGGCATTTTATACAAGTAACTAAGATTGTGTAACTTTTATAGATGTGTATTGATTTGAATTAAACCAAAAATTTGGATTTGCCAGCGCACACATTTTTTGGATTGTGACTCGATTCAATAAAGCAGAATGATGGACTGATGGCCACCATTTTGCTTGATTTTGTTTTTGGCTGAGAAGTGGTTAATAGATAAATAAAAAGCCATTATACTTGCCTCACCCGCTCCTGCTCTGGTGCTGCAGCTCCGCTGCTCAAACCTCTGCTGACTCGCTTTCTCCCTCTGGATCGCGGCTTCTTTTCTGTCTTCACTTTTCTACGCTGACTGAGCCTGAAATTATGTTATGACATCACGGGGTAACGTGTCATGATTTAACATAAGGACTGAGGTGTGAAGGAGATTGAAGACAGAAGAGAACACTGGAGCTGGAACAAGGAAGTGAGCCAGCGGAAAAATGGGCAGGGAGCTCCGACACCAGGATAGGTGAAGGGGCAAAGTGAATATAATCTTTTATTTTTTTAACCCCTCTGTTTGTTTATTATACTATGGGGTTTGGAGAGACCTAAAAGCATAAAAAAATGTATTTTGCCAGCAAATACCGTAAATTGAAGGCAAATCGAATTTCCAAATTTTTTCATCCTTCTCCTTATCCTTACTATCTTTATTTAAAACATTTTTTTTTCACATTAGCTCCCTTTTCTCTTTTTCAGGACCTGCTGCAAATGCAGTATGACGGTGTTGCTGTAATGAAAATGTTTGACAAGGCAAAAGTCAATGTGAATCTTCTCATATTTCTTCTAAACAGGAAATTTTATGGAAAATAATAATATAAATTCAGAAGAACGCTTGGGTTAAATCAGAATCAAAATTATTTTTTGTAACTTTTTTTTTTTAATTTAATATATTAATTCAAGTCCTTTTGAGAGCAAAATCTATTAGGAATTAAAATAAAAATGTCGAAAGTAACCAAAATTTCGAAGCTGATTGTATTGAGGTGCCTTTTAACCCCTTCAATGACAGGGGAATCCAGGCTCCCCTGAGCATTGAAATGTTTTAACCCTTCCTTCACTGAAAGGAGTTTGCAGTGCACCGTTGCACTTTAGCATCTGTAAGTACTGCACATGTTACAGGTAAAATTGATTTTTACTGTGGGAAACACATTCATATAGACACTTTCGATTTTATTAGATTTCTAAATTCACTTAAAAATTAAAATGCACCATAAAAATGTGTTATCTATTTTTAATATAGTGATGAGTCCAAGAAATACAAATGCAAAAACAAAAAAAATGTTTGTGTTTAAGTAAAAACGAAGTAGTTTTTATCATTCGTAGTGGTATTACGCTTGTGGTAGGGAATGAAAATTTTCAATCTAACGTGACAGATCAGATTTAAAAAATAAAATAAAAAAGTCAGTCCTGATGGCTGTCATAGTATCATTGCAAAGGTGAATTTTTGGGAAATTTTGTAATTTTTTTTTCCTTATTAGTAACACATAATTTATAAAATGGGAGAAAAAAAAGAAAAAATATTTACTGTAAACATTGCATGAACCTGACTTCTGATTGAATGCACTACTGCCTATGTTGGCCCTTGTATTCTGCTCTCTGTCAGTCATACTGAATGGCAATGAGGTACTAGGGTGATAATAGCTGTTTTAGTTCCAGAGGTTTGGTCACCTCAGTGCTGTGGTATGAGTCAAAGGGGGAAAAAAGCTGTGCATTGTCATACATTGCTTTCTCTTCCATCACTGAATAGGCTACACAATTTTTTTCGGGTTTGTGCCTTTTTATATGTCAACTGCTCAGTCTTTGTAATTTTCTTTATTTTTTAATGCAATAAAATTCATTGTTTCATTAAAAAGAGATTATATGTTAAGTTTCACTTGTTCGTGTTTTTTTTTTTTTAATGTGGAAAATTGTGGGTAAGGCCTCACTAAGGGCCGGCGTTAGGGAGCCTCTGGGCAATTCCTCAGGGCCCCAGTTCCTTTGGGGGCCCCCAGCTTCTGTAGCAAGAGTTGTAGCTTCATGTGGAGACTGATTCAGGACTTTTGTTGACATCACTATTGTGTGACCATGATATCACCACAGGTCTTGTTCTCTGTGGGACTCCAGGACCTTTGGTGGCATCACTCATGTGACGTGAACACAGGTCTTGTACTCTGCATGAGTTGGGAAAACTGAAGAGGAGATGGACTAGTTGTAAGTCCTCTATTGTCTGTGTGTGTGTCTCTGTCTTTGTATTTATCTATCTGTGTTTGTGTGTGTATATCTCTGTGTGTAGTTGAGCCTAGAATTTGAGCTCTTGGTAAGTATATAATGGTGAAGGCATCAGAATGTATGGGCTCCTGGCGATATACATTAGTGAAGACATCAGAATGTATGGGCTCCTGATGTTGTATAATAATGAAGACATCAGAATCTGTGGGTTCCTGGGAGGTATATAATAATATAGACGTTAGAATGTATGGGCTCCTGGGAGGTATATAATAATAAAGACATTAGAATGTATGGGCTCCTGTGATGTATATGATAATGAAGACATCAGAATGTATGGGCTCCTGTGAGGTATATGATAATGAAGACATCAGAATGTATGGGCTCCTGTGAGGTATATGATAATGAAGACATCAGAATGTATGGGCTCCTGGGAGGTATATGATAATGAAGACATCAGAATGTATGGGCTCCTGGGAGGTATATAATAATAAAGACATTAGAATGTATGGGCTCCTGGGAGGTATATGATAATGAAGACATCAGAATGTATGGGCTCCTGGGAGGTATATGATAATGAAGACATCAGAATGTATGGGCTCCTGGGAGGTATATGATAATGAAGACATCAGAATGTATGGGCTCCTGTGAGGTATATGATAATGAAGACATCAGAATGTATGGGCTCCTGGGAGGTATATGATAATGAAGACATCAGAATGTATGGGCTCCTGGGAGGTATATGATAATGAAGACATCAGAATGTATGGGCTCCTGGGAGGTATATGATAATGAAGACATCAGAATGTATGGGCTCCTGGGAGGTATATGATAATGAAGACATCAGAATGTATGGGCTCCTGGCAGGTATATGATAATGAAGACATCAGAATGTATGGGCTCCTGGGAGGTATATGATAATGAAGACATCAGAATGTATGGGCTCCTGGGAGGTATATGATAATGAAGACATCAGAATGTATGGGCTCCTGGGAGGTATATGATAATGAAGACATCAGAATGTATGGGCTCCTGTGAGGTATATGATAATGAAGACATCAGAATGTATGGGCTCCTGGGAGGTATATGATAATGAAGACATCAGAATGTATGGGCTCCTGGGAGGTATATGATAATGAAGACATCAGAATGTATGGGCTCCTGGGAGGTATATGATAATGAAGCCATCAGAATGTATGGGTTTCCTGGCGAAATACATTAGTGAAGACATAAGAATATATGGGCTCCTGGTAGGTATATATGTGTCTGTATGTATGTGCTCTTTGTATGCATGTTTCTGTATGAAGGTTCTTTGCGTATACACATGTCTATATGTATGTGCTCTGTACATGCATGTGTCTGTATATTTCTGCTCTCTGTATACATGTGTGTCAATATGTGCTTTGTGTATAAATGTGTGTGTATATTTTTTCAGTCAATATGTAAGGAGATGTACAGGAGCAGTGTTGCCGGTACGAGAAACACTCTGGGGCCGGAACTATCGGGGCCGTCATCACTGTTGCAGGAGGACGACTTGTCTGTCTGGTGAAAGCCTGACAGTAGAGGGCGTGGGCGACATAAAAGGAGCTGAGCGGGGGAAAGAGGGAAACTTGGCAGGAAGGCGACTACAGTCGTGGCCAAAAGTTTTGAGAATGACACAAATATTAATTTTTACAAAGTCTACTGCTTCACTTTTTCTAATGGCAATTTGCATATACTCCAGAATGTTATAAAGAGTGATCAGCTTAACAGCAATTACTTGCAAACTCAATATTTGGCTAGAAAATGAACTTTATCCCCCAAAACACATTTCAACATCATTGCAGCCCTGACTTAAAAGGACCAGCTAACCTCTTTTCAGTGATTGCTCCATTAACACAGGTGTTGGTGTTGATGAGGACATGGCTGGAGATCAATCTGTCATGATTAAGTAAGAATGACACCACTGGACACTTTAAAAGGAGGCTGGTGCTTGGCATCATTGTTTCTCTTCTGTTAACCATGGTTATCTCTAAAGAAACACGTGCAGTCATCATTGCAATGCACAAAAATGGCCTAACAGGGAAGAGTATCGCAGCTAGAAAGATTGCACCTCAGTCAACAATCTATCGCATCATCAAGAACTTCAAGGAGAGAGGTTCCATTGTTGCCAAAAAGGCTTCAGGGCGCCCAAGAAAGACCAGCAAGCGCCAGGACCGTCTCTTAAAAGTGTTTCAGCTGCGGGATTGGGCTACCAGCAGTGCAGAGCTTGTTCAGGAATGGCAGCAGGCGGGTGTGAGTGCATCTGCACGCACTGTGAGGCAGAGACTCTTGGAGCAAGGCCTGGTCTCAAGGAGGGCAGCAAAGAAGCCACTTCTCTCCAGAAAAAACATCATGGACAGACTGATATTCTGCAAAAGGTACAGGCAGTGGACTGCTGAGGACTGGGGTAAAGTTATTTTCTCTGATGAATCCCCTTTTCGATTGTTTGGGACATCAGGAAAACACCTCATTCAGAGAAGACAAGGTGAGCGCTACCACCAGTCTTGTCTCATGCCAACTGTTAAGCATCCTGAAACCATTCATGTGTGGGGTTGCTTCTCAGCCAAGGGAATCTACTCTCTCACAGTCTTGCCTAAAAACACAGCCATGAATAAAGAATGGTACCAGAATGTCCTCCAAGAGCAACTTCTCCCAACCCTCCAAGAGCAGTTTGGCGATCAACAATGCCTTTTCTAGCATGATGGAGCACCTTGCCATAAAGCAAAGGTGATAACTAAATGGCTCAGGGAACAAAACATAGAGATTTTGGGTTCATGGCCTGGAAACTCCCCAGATCTTAATCCCATTGAGAACTTGTGGTCAATCATCAAGAGATGGGTGGACAAACAAAAACCTAAAAATTCTGACAAAATGAAAGCATTGATTGTGCAAGAATGGACTGCTATCAGTCAGGATTTGGTCCAGAAGTTGATTGAGAGCATGCCAGGGAGAATTGCTGAGGTCCTGAAGAAGAAGGGTCAACACTGCAAATTGTAACGAATGGAAGCGGAGGCAGAGGTGGTGAAGTTCACATTCATTTTTATTTTTTAATGTGGAACCTCGAGACCGCGGTCCGGGGGGCTCCGAAGGGAGCGTAACTAGTGAGCCCCAGGTACCCGTAGTAAGGCCCCTCGAACAGGACCAGAATGGAATACCCGGAGGACACAGGTGCTACCTCCAGTTAGACCCCGGACACGTGGCAGCTGTCCCAGAGGGACCAAAAGGGTAACAGGTATTTACAGAGTCCGTGGAAAGTTCTTGACGGAGAAGGGTAAGGTCCTGGTCCAGAACGGATGGTAGTAGGCTGGTTTCAGTGACCTTGTCACGGTCCACGGGTACGGATGGCTGATGGCGGAATGGGATAACACTTGCGCCAGTAATAGCCGAGATTGTCCAAGATAGCCAGATACAGGTTAGCAATGATCTGAGGAGACAAACAGTATCAGCGAAGCACAGAGACTGCAGACGCAGCGCAGACAGATCAGGAACAGAACCGGATGTAGCAATGATAGAACACGTTGCTCCGGCACTCCCCTAATGGTGGAGTGACCAGATATAGTACTGAGTGCGCAGCCATTGGTTAATTAGCTATTTCAAAAAATGCACGCTGCCCCTTTAAGAGAGACGGTGGGCGCGGCCTCGCGTCCTAAGCAGACTATCTGGAGGCCTGCCAGCAGCGTGCCAGGAAGTGGAGGAGGACACAGGACGCCGAAGAGCAGCTGGGACAGGTGAGTGAGCAGAACGGAGTGCAGAGCCAGCGCTGGGACCGAGTGTAACAGTATCCCCCTCTTTACTCCCCCTCTTTTTCAAGCCTGCGTGAAATCTTTTAAGAAGAAGAGGAGCCTGGATGTTCTCTTTAGGCTCCCAAGATCTCTCCTCAGGACCAAAACCTTTCCAGTCCACCAGGTAATAGATCCTACCTCTTACTCTCTTAGGCTGGTTTCACACATCCGGCGGGCGCCTTGCGGCGCCCCCGGCATTTTCCCGCAGCGCCGCATCTGAAAATCTGATGCGCCGCATGCGGTTTTTTTCGCATTAACATGCATTAGCGCCGGATGGCGCCGCATGTCAATGCGTTGCATGCGGTTTTGTCCGGATGCGGCGCAAATGTACATTGCGGCGGCCGGACAAAACGCTGCATGTAACGTTTTTTTTTTTTGCCGGATGGTTTCTTATCTCTCCAAGCATCAGAAACCATCCGGCAAAAAACCGCATTTTGGCCGCCGGAAGTGTGAAAGCTTTTCACATGCGGCGCTGCGGCTAAATGCCGGGGGCGGCGCCCGCCGGATGTGTGAAAGAGGCCTTAGAGGCCAAGATATGTTTTACCTCAAAAACATCATCCTCAGAGACTGGATCAGGAGTGGTACCCGGGTCCTTAAAGAAGGAGCTCAACACTACTGGTTTGAGGAGGGAAACATGAAAGGAGTTAGGTACTCGTAGAGAATTAGGCAATTTCAGTTTATAAGAGACCGGGTTGATTTGTCTCAAGACTTCAAAGGGACCAATGAAACGGGGACCCAATTTGTACGATGGTAACTTCAGACGGATGTACTTGGAGGAGAGCCATACCTTGTCTCCTGGACGAAAGATGGGAGCCTCCAAACGTCTTTTGTCCGCATGCGTTTTCATATGTTGAGAAGCTTTCTCCAAAGCCGACCTGGTCTCTCTCCAAATGTCCGAGAAATTCTTAGACAAGGTATCGACTGCCGGGACATCAGACAATCCCGAGACAGGAAGAGGAATTCCGGGTTGCAGTCCAAACACAATCTGAAAGGGAGACTTTCCAGAAGATTCACTTACTTGGTTGTTGTAGGAGAATTCCGCCCAGGGCAGTAATTCTACCCAGTCATTATGATGAGCGTTGACGAAGTGACGCAGGTATCCAGCCAGGATTTGATTGATCCTCTCCACTTGCCCATTAGACTGGGGATGATATGCAGAAGAAAAATCTAGTTCAATTTTTACCATTTTACAGAGTCCTCTCCAGAACTTAGAGGTGAACTGGACGCCCCTGTCGGACACGATGTGGAGAGGAAATCCATGAAGACGGAAGATGTGCTGAATGAAGTGAGTGGCCAGTTCTGGAGCAGACGGGAGGCCAGATAGCGGAACGAAGTGGGCCATTTTAGAGAAGCGGTCCACCACAACCCATACCACTGAGCAGCCAGAAGAAATGGGAAGATCCGTGATGAAATCCATTGCGATGTGCTGCCAGGGAGCAGACGGAATCGGCAGAGGCAGAAGCCTGCCGGCTGGTAGATGTTTGACAGTTTTGTTACGGGCACATGAAGGACAGGCTGCGACGAAGTCCTGGATATCCTTGCCCATGGTAGGCCACCAGTAATAACGGGAGATGAGTTGCTGCGTCTTTCTCTGACCAGCATGGCCAGCCAACTTAGAAGAATGACCCCAGCGCAGAACACGACTACGATCAGAGGCAGACACGAAAGTCTTCCCAGGAGGAAGCCGGGCCAGATCAGTGGAGGCAACAGAGACTAACTTAGAAGGTTCAATAATGTGCTGAGGTTCCTCCTCCAGTTCAGGAGGCAAGAAGGCTCTAGAGAGTGCGTCTGCCTTGATGTTCTTGTCAGCTGGACGGAAATGAAGTACAAAATTGAAACGGGCAAAAAATAATGCCCAACGGGCCTGACGGGGATTCAGTCTTAAAGCAGATTGGAGATAGGCAAGGTTTTTATGGTCGGTGAATATGATTACCTGGTGATGAGCTCCTTCAAGAAGATGTCTCCATTCTTGCAGAGCCAATTTGATGGCCAACAGTTCGCGATCACCGACAGAGTAGTTCCTTTCTGCAGGAGAAAAAACCTTGGAAAAAAAACCACACGAGACCATCCGCCCGGTAGACGACTTCTGGGTCAGAACTGCTCCTGCACCTATGGAAGAAGCGTCAACTTCAAGAAAAAATTGCTCACTTGAATTAGGACGATGAAGAACGGGTGCGGAAGCGAAGGCTTTTTTGAGAGAAACAAAGGCCTCTTCTGCCTCGGAGGACCATTCCTTAGAGTTTACACCTTTCCGGGTTAAGGCAGTGATTGGAGCCACTCGGGTGGAAAAGTGTGGAATAAATTGCCGGTAGTAATTGGCAAACCCGAGGAACCTTTGTATGGCTTTTAGCCCAGACGGACGAGGCCAGTTGAGAACTGCAGACAACTTCTCCGGATCCATCTTTAATCCTGTGGAAGATACAATGTACCCAAGGAAAGGCAAAGAAGACTGCTCAAAGAGGCATTTCTCATATTTGGCATATAGCCTGTTCTCTCTCAGTCTTTGTAAGACCAGGCGTACTTGCCTCCGGTGTGACGTCAAGTCAGCAGAAAAATCAAAATGTCGTCCAGGTAAACCACGACACAAGTATAGAGCAAGTCCCTGAAAATGTCATTAACAAATTCCTGAAAAACCGCAGGTGCATTGCTTAGGCCGAATGGCATTACCAGGTATTCATAGTGGCCGTCACGGGTGTTGAAGGCTGTTTTCCATTCGTCCCCCTCTCTGACTCGGATCAGGTTGTAGGCCCCTCTGAGGTCCAATTTGGTGAAGATCTTGGCCCCTCGAGAAGATCAAACAGCTCTGAAATAAGAGGTAATGGATACCTGTTTTTTACCGTGATTTGATTTAGACCCCGATAGTCAATGCAGGGCCGCAAGGATCCATCCTTTTTCTTCACAAAGAAGAATCCAGCTCCTGCCGGTGACGATGACTTCCGGATAAATCCTCTAGCCAGATTCTCTTGGATGTAGTCCGACATGGCCTGAGTCTCTGCCTGTGAAAGGGGATAAACTCTCCCGCGAGGAGGAGATGCTCCTGGAAGAAGCTCTATCTGACAGTCATACGACCTGTGTGGAGGTAGTCTCTCAGCCTCCTTTTTCCCAAAGACGTCAGAGAAGGACCAATAGACGGAAGGCAACCCTGGCAGGGTATCAGGCTGGACTGGAGGCGAAACAGGTTGAATCCGGGTTAAGCAACGATTCATCCAGGTATCTCCCCAACGCAGAACTTCTCCAGTTTTCCAATTAAGGACTGTTTCATGCATCTGGAGCCAAGGTAAACCTAAAAGCATGGGATGGGATAAACCGGGAAACACATAAAATCGCATTCGTTCAGTATGCATTAGACCTACCGGAGTTCCACCAACTCGGTTTGAAACTGGACGGGCTCGGTCAGCGGTTTGCCATCCACGGCGGACACCTGTAACGGATCAGGAAGATGCTGGACTGGTAAGCGGTAATGATCCACAACCGCCTGCTGGATGAAGTTCCCTGCAGCTCCAGAATCCAGTAGACAATGTTCGGAGAATTTTATTGCTCCATAGGACACGGAGACTGAGATGTGTAAAGAGGGAGAGGACTGTTCTCTAC
>JARQOD010000001.1:920011876-920060901 GCA_033576555.1 Oophaga sylvatica | reverse complement strand
AAAAACGAGAATCCAATATTTTCTCAACCACATACTCCAGATTGCCCTCAACCAAATCAGGGTCAGGAGGCACAGCAGCAGGAACCACTGGCTCAACAAACCTCTTCAACAAGGACTTGTGGAACACGTTATGGATCTTAAATGTCCCTGGAAGAAGCAAACGAAAAGAAACAGGATTAATAATCTCCATGATCTTATAAGGTCCAATGAACCTAGGCTTAAATTTAGGAGATGCTACTCTCATAGGAATATTCTTTGAGGACAACCAGACCAAGTCCCCCACTTTAAACCGAGGACCATCAGTCCTATGCCGGTTAGCAAACCGCTGAAGGAACAACGGCACCAATTCAGAGGAGGAAGGCAACTTAGGTAATGGCACAAGATGTATCATTTTGGAAAACCTATCACAAATTACCCAGATGGTGGTCATTCTCTGAGAAACAGGAAGATCGGAAATGAAATCCATAGAGATATGGGTCCATGGTCTCTTGGGCACAGGCAATGGCATCAACAAACCACTAGAGCGAGAGCAAGGCTTGGAGCGAGAGCAAGTCCCGCAGGACTGCACAAATTCCCTGACATCGCGAGACAAGGTAGGCCACCAAAAGGACCGACTAACCAAGTCTCTGGTACCAAAAATTCCGGGATGCCCAGCCAATGCGGAACAATGAATCTCAGACATCACACTCTTTTTCCATTGGTCGGGACAAACAATTTTCCAACAGGGCAGCGCTCGGGCCTATCCTCCTGACACCCTCCAGAGCAAGTCTCAAATTAGGCGAGATGGCGGAAAGAACTACACCCTCCTTCAAAATAACAGAGGGATCAGATAGCTCAGGAGAGTCCGCAAGGAAACTCCTCGAGAGGGCATCCGCCTTAACATTCTTAGTGCCAGGAAGAAAGGAAACCACAAAATTAAAACGTGTGAAAAACAAGGCCCACCTGGCCTGTCTAGGATTGAGTCGCTTGGCAGATTCCAGATAGACCAGATTTATGGTCCGTAAGGACCACCACCTGATGTTTGGCTCCCTCCAGCCAATGTCTCCACTCTTCAAAAGCCCACTTCATGGCCAATAACTTCCGATTACCCACGTCATAATTACGTTCAGTAGGAGAAAATTTTCGAGAGAAAAAGGCACAAGGGTTACTTTTAGAGGTCTCTGGATCTTTTTGGGACAAAACGGCACCTGCCCCAATTTCAGAGGCATCAACCTCCACCTGAAATGGCAGAGAAACATCAGGCTGCCGTAGAACAGGAGCAGAAGTGAATCTCTGCTTAAGTTCCTGAAACGCAGAGACTGCCTCAGGAGGCCAATTCACCACATCAGAACCCTTTCTGGTCAAATCAGTTAATGGTTTAACAATAACAGAGAAATTACCAATAAATTTACGATAAAAATTGGCAAAACCCAAAAATCTCTGAAGAGCCTTTAATGAAGTAGG
Organism: Oophaga sylvatica; assembly: GCA_033576555.1. Classification (NCBI taxonomy): domain Eukaryota; kingdom Metazoa; phylum Chordata; class Amphibia; order Anura; family Dendrobatidae; genus Oophaga; species Oophaga sylvatica. The sequence goes on along the minus strand of JARQOD010000001.1, from coordinate 920,059,458 downwards.
TTGGACCCAATCACAGATGGCCTGAACCTTGACCGGGTCCATTTCAATAACAGATGGGGACAAAATGAATCCCAGAAATGAGATCTTCTGTACGCCAAAAAGACACTTTGATCCCTTCACATACAGAGCATTCTCTCTCAAAATCTGGAATACAGTTCGAACATGTTTCACATGAGAGTCCCAGTCATTAGAAAAAATCAAGATATCATCCAAATAAACAATCAGAAACTTGTCCACAAAATCCCTGAAAATGTCATTCATGAAGGACTGGAAGACGGAAGGAGCATTAGTGAGCCCAAAGGGCATCACAAGGTACTCAAAATGCCCTTCAGGGGTGTTAAATGCCGTCTTCCATTCATCCCCGTGCTTAATGCGAATAAGGTTATACGCCCCCCTGAGGTCAAGCTTGGTAAACCAAGTAGCGTTTTTCACCCTGGAAAACAGGTCAGAAATCAAGGGTAACGGGTATTGATATTTCACAGTAATATTGTTCAAGAGACGATAATCAATACACGGCCTTAATGAACCATCTTTTTTGGCCACAAAGAAAAAACCGGCACCTAAGGGTGAAGAGGATGGTCTGATATGACCCTTCTCCAATGATTCCTTGATATAAGACCGCATAGCGTCATGTTCAGGTACAGACAAGTTAAAAAGGCGACCCTTAGGGAATTTACTACCTGGCACTAATTCAATAGCGCAGTCATAGCTCCTATGGGGAGGTAAGGATGCAGATTTACTTTCGCTAAACACATCAGAAAAATCAAACAAAAAGTCAGGAACATCCTCAGCCTGGGGGAGGCAGAAAAAACAGGAGTGTTGGTATTAACACATTGGCAGCCCCAACTGGTTACAGACACAGATTTCCAATCCAAAACAGGATTATGAGACTGTAACCAAGGGAAACCCAGCACGATAATGTCATGCAGATTATATAGAACCAAAAATTTGCAGCACTCCTGGTGATCAGGTTCAACCTCATTATCACCTGAGTAGAAAACTGGGGTTTATTCTCAGCCAAAGGGGTAGAATCGATCCCCAGTAGGGGAATAGACTTCTGTAGGGGTATCAAGGGAAATCCACAACGTTTAGCAAAATCATAATCCATCAGGTTAATAGCTGCTCCAGAATCAACGAAAGCCTGAGCAGAAAATGAGGACAGAGAGCATATCAGAGTGACAGTTAATAAAAACTTAGTCTGAACACTACCCAAGACAACTGAGCGTGCAAAACGTCTTCCCCGCTTAGGGCAGACTGAAATAGCATGAGAGGCATCACCACAGTAGAAACATAACCCATTGCGCTTTCGAAACTCATGACGCTGTGCCCCAGACACCACTCCATCACACTGCATGGGCTCAGCAGCTGGCTCACAAGGCAACACCACTCCACGCATACTTCTCCGCTCACGCAAACGTCTGTCAATTTGAATCGCTAATGACATAGAATCATTGAGACCAGAGGGGACAGGGAATCCCACCATAACATCCTTTACATTATCCGACAGACCCTTCCGGAAAAGGGCCGCCAAAGCGTCGTCATTCCATTTGGTCAGGACTGCCCACCTACGGAATCTCTGACAGTATAACTCAGTGTCATCAAGCCCCTGATTTAATGCCAACAAGGCTTTTTCAGCTTGATCAGTGACATTAGGCTCATCGTACAATAACCCCAAAGCCTGAAAAAATGCATCAACATCACTCAAAACAGGATCCCCAGGTGTGAGGGAAAAAGCCCAAACCTGAGGATCGCCGCGCAGGAGAGAGATGACAATTTGAACCTGCTGCGCTGCGTTTCCTGAGGACTTAGATTTTAAGGCAAGAAACAATTTACAATTATTTTTGAAATTCTGAAACTTAGCTCGATCCCCTGAAAACAAATCTGGCATGGGGATCCTAGGTTCCACAACAGGCAACCTAGCAAGATATGCAGCAATACTCCGAACCTCAGTGGCAAGCTGATCCACACGGCCAGACAACTGTGCAAACTCCATTGGGAGAAAAGATCCTCCCCAGCACCCAGAGATACAGAGGGAAAAAAAAAAAAAAATGCAACAAACAGAAAAATATCTCTGACAACTTTTCTTCCTTCAAAATATTTTTTCCCTTCTGTGAGTACCATACAATTTTTATGGCCGGTGATACTGTTATGTTACGGTAGCTGAGGAGTGCAGGTAAAAAAGGAAATACACCAGAGCAGTTGGAATCTATGAGATTGCAGTACCCTGACTAACCACCGCAACTAGAGGCAGCCGTGGAGCGTTCCTACGGTGGTCCTAGACGCCTCGTCACAGCCTGAGAAACTAACTACACCTAAAGATAGAAATAGGAAAGCTATCTGCCCCGGAGCAGAACCCCAAAGATAATAGAAAGCCCCCAAACATGTAATGGCGGTTAGACAAGAGGAAATACTGACACAGAAAGAAAATAGTATGAGCAAACGCTGGGGCCCAAACTATCTAAATAGAAAAGGACAGGAAGGGTACTTACTGCAATCCCAGAAAACCCTGAAAAACACCAACTCTACTAATTTCAAAATCACCTGAGATCACACGACCTCTACCACCTAAATTAGTTCTCTGGTGTAACAAAAACAGCAGCCACTGAAAAAACTGTAAAAAGCAAAAGTACAAAACACAGTGGCTGGACTAAACTGAGAGGGCAAAAGCCCCCGGAGGGGACCCAGAAGGCCCCCACAGAAGTGCAGGACAAAATGCAAAAATATAGCAAAAACAAAAAATAAGAAATTGTCTTATCTGATAGCAGGAGATGCAGACACGACACAGCAGGCTACAAGGGAAACTGGAAAGAAGGATTCAGACCAGAACAATTGATCACCGGCAACCCTGATGGGAAAATGATTCCCTTAAATAAGACCAATCAGTAACACCTGATTCCCAATCCTCACTAGTACCGCTAGTAACCACCAGAGGGACCTCTGCTCAGAACTCATCTCAAACCCATTCACAACACAGGGTTTACGCTGGTGGCCTGGACCTCTGTACCTTTAACAGTACCTCCAGGTAGAGGGATTAGTTAGGACCCCAGTTTAGGGTCAGCATAGACCCCGGTCACCCTCTAGCCGGAGACAGCGTATAACGGATTCCGTATTGACCCACTGGACTTTCTGTCAGGTAATTCTATGTTATCATATATCTATGCGCATTTTATATTGTATGTTGCCCTTTTGATATAGATTACTGTCATCACATTGTAGCCTTCCGGGGGGTTTAGCTCTAGGATCGCTGTCTGGGTAGACAGAATGGCACGGAAACAGTTCATTCAGACAGCAGTTTGGTGAAAACTGGCCGCAACCAGTTTTATTAAAGTCCACAGCACACAGATAAAACCAAATCATAAACAGAAAACCTGGGCTTGTCTAGCCACTAAATTACACTTAGATAGATGGCCCTCTCTATCCGGGACCCAGACTCTACCAGTCTGTGCCCAAAACAACACATATCACATATGTTACCAGTATGGAGTTTCACAGACACTCCTCTTTATGTCCGAAGGCAACTCCAATGTCCAGACTTGAGAGAGGTCACCTCCTATTCAGTCGCTATTCGCACGGATTCTCACTGCGACTACTCCTGTGTCCGGGGTACTTCCTGCACCCAGACTGAGATAGCTCACACTCTTAGAGACTGCTTCCTTGTGCCAGGACACCTCCCTGTGTCCGGGCTAAAGACAGCTCCCACACTCTTGGAGACACCTTCTGTGTCTGGACCCCTTGTCCAGACTGAATGAGCTCCCTGACTGTGCTCACAAGCACCTACTTCTGGCTTCCTAATCAACACCTGAGTGGATTCAGGTCTGAGCTGCAAGCGTGTACTGAATGGCAGGTGCAGTGACCCTTCCCTACCACCAGGTCTACAAAGCCACACATTTCGCTCATACCAGTCAGCAAGGTACTTAGGTGAAATATACACCTCATTCACCACATATTCCTTCACTGTCTCACATATCCCCTCCCTCTTCTCCAGACCGGAGGGCTGGTCATCCAGACCGGAGGGCTGGTCAACAATCCAACAGAGACAGTGAACTCTGGACCAGTCATGGCCCTCATCAGCTTCATCCTCACCACTGTCATAGCCAACATCAGTTTTCTCTTCATCTGAAGCATCCGCACTACCCTGTACCCTCCCAGGCCTATATTCTCTGCGGGCCTCGGGTATCCTGCACTGTTTCATCTTGACCTTAGTGCCAGCCTCAGTCTCGGTATAGTGGCTCACCAGATAAGTACGACCAGGCACGTCAGAACAGCTCTGCTGATTCTTCCTCAGAAACTTTCGTACCTCCTGTTTTTGGGGCACTGACCCTGTGTCACCAACTGTCACAGGAGGTATAGGGGTTTTCTCTAATTCCCCCTGAACTTTCTTTAACACATCTACTTTCTTAAATATCAGTTGATTCATAAATTCTACCTCACAGAACCCAAGCGCCTCTGTCATGGTTTCTGACCATTCCGAGCCACACTGTTCAAACGATTGGCACTGTAGAGGGAGCTGATCGTTTTCTTGGTCGGTACACATAATTTATCCTCTTCTGGTACAGGCTCACTTTGCATAAGACTCAGAGCTCTTACTTCTTTCTCCAGGAGATCCTCATGGCTACGCATCTTCTCCTGTAGTTGTTGGACGTCCTTTACGTCTTTGGCCCCTTCTTCAGGCTCTTCTGGTAGGACATGCTCAGAAGCCCTACCATCAGTCTTCTTTTCCACCACGTTCTGCATCCCATCTGAGCTCCCGTGTATCTGCAGCGGCAACGGAGCGACACATCGCCCCTCCCACTCACTGGGACGTGGTTCAAGTGTAGACTCCATGAAAATGCGCCTGAGCTCACCAAGGCCAACCCGAGGTCTCAAAATCTCATCTTGGGATTTATCCAGATCCTTTGGGTCGCTCGGGAACTCCGATGGCGCACCGGGCGCCAAATTTCCGGCCCGAGCTTCGCGAGTCGCAGCCACGGATCCGGACAGTACACCGTCCACGCCGCTGTCTCCGGCAGAAACATATTCCGGGGCAGAGTCATTCCCCACATCTTCAGTCTTGTTCCTCACAGCTTCACTTGAGACATCAGCCTCTGGTGAGGCACCTGGCCTGGTGTCCACCACTTCCATGGCTTTCTCCACCTCTGCAGCATCACCTTCAGAGTCCTTGGCCTGATGCAGATCCACACCATACATTGATAACTTCTCATTTTCAACAGCATCCACTTGTGCTGTGTTCAGTTTCAGAGTCCTGTCTTTCACCTTAGTCTTCGCCAGGGAACCGGCCAACTGTACAGTCATGGCCAAAAGTTTTGAGAATGACACAAATATTAATTTTTACAAAGTCTACTACTTCACTTTTTCTAATGGCAATTTGCATATACTCCAGAATGTTATAAAGAGTGATCAGCTTAACAGCAATTACTTGCAAAGTCAATATTTGGCTAGAAAATTAACTTTATCCCCTAAAACACATTTCAACATCATTGCAGCCCTGCCTTAAAAGGACCAGCTAACCTCTTTTCAGTGATTGCTCCATTAACACAGGTGTGGGTGTTGATGAGGACATGGCTGGAGATCAATCTGTCATAATTAAGTAAGAATGACACCACTGGACACTTTAAAAGGAGGCTGGTGCTTGGCATCATTGTTTCTCTTCTGCTAACCATGGTTATCTCTAAAGAAACACGTGCAGTCATCATTGCAATGCACAAAAATGGCCTAACAGGGAAGAGTATCGCAGCTAGAAAGATTGCACCTCAGTCAACAATCTATCGCATCATCAAGAACTTCAAGGAGAGAGGTTCCATTGTTGCCAAAAAGGCTCCAGAGCGCCCAAGAAAGACCAGCAAGCGCCAGGACCGTCTCTTAAAAGTGTTTCAGCTGCAGGATCGGGCTACCAGAAGTGCAGAGCTTGCTCAGGAATGGCAGCAGGCAGGTGTGAGTGCATCTGCACGCACTGTGAGGCAGAGACTCTTGGAGCAAGGCCTGGTTTCAAGGAGGGCAGCAAAGAAGCCACTTCTCTCCAGAAAAAACATCATGGACGGACTGATATTCTGCAAAAGGTACAGGCAGTGGACTTCTGAGGACTGGGGTAAAGTTATTTTCTCTGATGAATCCCCTTTTCGATTGTTTGGGACATCAGGAAAACGCCTCATTCGGAGAAGACAAGGTGAGCGCTACCACCAGTCTTGTCTCATGCCAACTGTTAAGCATCCTGGAACCAGTCATGTGTGGGGTTGCTTCTCAGCCAAGGGAATCGGCTCTCTCACAGTCTTGCCTAAAAACACAGCCATGAAGAAAGAATGGTACCAGAATGTCCTCCAAGAGCAACTTCTCCCAACCCTCCAAGAGCAGTTTGGCGATCAACAATGCTTTTTCCAGCATGATGGAGCACCTTGCCATAAAGCAAAGGTGATAACTAAATGGCTCAGGAACAAAACATAGAGATTTTGGGTCCATGGCCTGGAAACTCCCCAGATCTTAATCCCATTGAGAACTTGTGGTCAATCATCAAGAGATGGGTGGACAAACAAAAACTTAAAAATTCTGACAAAATGAAAGCATTGATTGTGCAAGAATGGACTGCTGTCAGTCAGGATTTGGTCCAGAAGTTGATTGAGAGCATGCCAAGGAGAATTGCAGAGGTCCTGAAGAAGAAGGGTCAACACTGCAAATATTGACTTGCTGCAGTAACTCATTCTAACTGTCAATATAAGCTTTTGTTACTCATATGTTTGCAATTATATTTCTGTCTGTGATAAAAAAAACATCTGTCAAACACACATAAAAACCAGAGGGCAGCAGATCATGTGAAAATATAATATTTGTGTCATTCTCAAAACTTTTGGCCATGACTGTACAACATCTTCAGATGCCATCCTCCGTCCGACTGCAAGGTCAGCCTCAGCCTTCCTCTCAGGACTCTCAATCTCCTCTGCTACCATGCCTTCCTCACTTGCACTGGTTGCTTTATGGTCATCAGATAATTCACTATCACTATCTGACCCCGTTTTCTCAGCCACATCTGTCTCACTGTCAGGGCTATACACTTCATTATCATTCACATCCTGCTCACTGTCAGGGTTATACAATTCATTTTCATTCATATCCTGCTTACTGTCAGGGTTATACAATTCATTTTCATTCACATCCTGCTCACTGTCAGGGTTATACAATTCATTTTCATTCACATCTTGATCTGGAACCTTAGTTAACATGTCATCCACAACATTAACTTCACCATCTGGTCCCTCAAGTATGTGACTCTGTGACAACCCCAGCACTATACTTCTATATAGCTCAGGTACTAGGAGCTGACTCACGACCTCTCCCTGGACTTCAGTGTCCCTATACAATAGGTTATTGTTCATGGCAGCATGAGGAAACCTCTCCTCAGAGCCAGGCTCTTGGGGAACCTCACTCAGAACAATTACATTTTCCTGTGCCGTTTTAAGAGTGGGTCTCGCACCGGCTCACTCCCAAAATTGTCACAGGAGCCAGGCAGGTCAGGGACACTCGGTTCCCGAGAACCACCATCCTCGTCTCCCAACATCACCTGCAAAGAAATGTCATCTTTATCACGGTCATCATCAGTATCATGATCATCATTATCATTATCAATATTATCATGGTCATCATCATTATCACATAAGTTTAACGGCCCACTAGCATTGTGTTCCGCCCCTCGGGACTGCGCACCCTCAGTAGGAGCTTCATCACACTGTCCATCAGAAACATTTTTCCCCCAGAGATCCTTAGACCGGGGAAAGTCATTACCCAATATAACGGGGTGCACCAGGGTCTTCACTACCCCCACTTCATATGAAACCTCCCCGAGTTTGGGAACCAAGTCCACGGCAGTCTCTGGGTAGACTTTGGTGTCTTCATGGATGTACACCACACTCAGGTGCTTATCAGGGATGAAGTCCCTATCACTCAGGCTGTCACATACGGAAGTCACTGGACTCTCTGAGTCCAAGAGGGCCTGTGCTGGGCAGTCACTTACAACCACCGGGGACCCCTGTGGTCCAGTCTCTTCGGCTGAGGTGGACACACACACAGGTTCTGCGCAGAGAGAGAGGGATCTGCCATCATCACAACACATAGGCTCCCCTCTATTGGACAGTTGGCTGCAATTTCACGCCAGCTCCAACACTGTCCATCACACTCTCCCACCCACATGTCCCCTCGGGCCTGAACCCGCTTATCAGCATACCCCATGTCCCCAACAGCTGGAACGCTCTTACCGCGAGAGTTCAGCGTCCGGGAACTCCGAAGTGACGACCTCTCAGACGGCTGTACCTCAGGAGGACGTGCTTGGGTGTAGCGGTCCACTATCACCTTTTCAACTCCATAATCAGGCCTGCTGACTGCAGACTCCCAACTGTATCTCCAGTCATGGACTCTCCTGGCACGGGCTGCAACCGTAACACCCAGCCGGGTAAGAATCGCCGCTTTCAACTTGGCATAGTCTTCGCTGTCCTGCTTGCTCAGGTCAGCCCAGACTTTTTGGGGTTCCCCAATCAGATAGGGTACGACCGCCATGGCCCATTCAGATAGTGGCAGATTCTCCTTCTCTGCCAGTCTCTCAAACCTAGTAAGATATACCTCCACATCATCACGAGGTGTCATTTTTCTCAAGGACCGTCTTACCGCCTTCTTTATAGCGGACAACGCCGGTGCCTTCACAACATTACTTCGGGACGAGGTGCTGAGAGCTGCAATCTGCTCCAACACCCGGTTATTCTCCTTCTGCTGCTGCAGGAATTGCTGCCGATGCTGCAGGCGCTGCTGCTCCATGCTCTGCTGCATGCTTCGCTGGGCCTGGACCAGGTACTCAATGAGCTCCTCCATACTGCCGGACTCATCTGTCTCAATCACAGCAGTCTTATGTTGCACATTAACTTTCGCCATTTGTTCAAACAGCGCCTCCATGCTGTCATCCATGCTGTCAGACTTCTCTGTCTTCACAACTGTAGTCTTCACTCAAGACATACACACTACACAGCTTTTTTCCACAGAAAATTCAGCCTTGCTGTGCAAACACTTTTTTTTTTTTTTTTTTTCCTTTGCAAAGTCTATTAGGGCTACTGTCTCTTTAAGACTGCTCCACAAACTTTTCCTTTGCTGCTGCACATTCCACAGTCATTTTCACAACAAGTTCAGCTTTGCTGTGCATACATTTTCTCTCTCCAGACCCTATCAGGGCCACTGTCTCTCCAAGACTGCTCCAAACAGACGTTTCTGCTGACACACACTTTTTTTTTTCTGTTGCTATTTCAATAGACTTCACCTTTAATGCTGTCTCTTGCCACTGTGCTGCATGCACACTCCAGCACTAACTGTACCAGGCCCTGCGCTGCCCCAGCATTCTCCGCCAATTGTAGCCTTCCGGGGGTTTAGCTCTAGGATCGCTGTCTGGGTAGACAGAATGGCACGGAAACAGTTCATTCAGACAGCAGTTTGGTGAAAACTGGCCGCAACCAGTTTTATTAAAGTCCACAGCACACAGATAAAACCAAATCATAAACAGAAAACCTGGGCTTGTCTAGCCACTAAATTACACTTAGATAGATGGCCCTCTCTATCCGGGACCCAGACTCTACCAGTCTGTGCCCAAAACAACACATATCACATATGTTACCAGTATGGAGTTTCACAGACACTCCTCTTTATGTCCGAAGGCAACTCCAATGTCCAGACTTGAGAGAGGTCACCTCCTATTCAGTCGCTATTCGCACGGATTCTCACTGCGACTACTCCTGTGTCCGGGGTACTTCCTGCACCCAGACTGAGATAGCTCACACTCTTAGAGACTGCTTCCTTGTGCCAGGACACCTCCCTGTGTCCGGGCTAAAGACAGCTCCCACACTCTTGGAGACACCTTCTGTGTCTGGACCCCTTGTCCAGACTGAATGAGCTCCCTGACTGTGCTCACAAGCACCTACTTCTGGCTTCCTAATCAACACCTGAGTGGATTCAGGTCTGAGCTGCAAGCGTGTACTGAATGGCAGGTGCAGTGACCCTTCCCTACCACCAGGTCTACAAAGCCACACATTTCGCTCATACCAGTCAGCAAGGTACTTAGGTGAAATATACACCTCATTCACCACATATTCCTTCACTGTCTCACAACATATATATATATCTGCTATACAGCGTGACAATATGGGGCATAAGCTGTGGAACATATGGGGCATAATCTGGAGCATATGGGGGCATAATCTGGAGCATATGGGGGCATAAGCTGTGGAACATATGGGGCATAATCTGGAGCATATGGGGCATAATCTGGAGCATATGGGGGCATAATCTGGAGCATATGGGGGCATAATCTGGAGCATATGGGGCATAAGCTGTGGAACATATGGGGCATAATCTGGAGCATATGGGGGCATAATCTGGAGCATATGGTGGCATAAACTGTGGAACATATGGGGCATAATCTGGAGCATATGGGGCATAATCTGGAGCATATGGGGGCATAATCTGGAGCATATGGGGGCATAAGCTGTGGAACATATGGGGGCATAATATGGAGCATATGGGGCATAATCTGGAGCATATGGGGGCATAATCTGGAGCATATGGGGGCATAAGCTGTGGAACATATGGGGGCATAATATGGAGCATACGGGGGCATAATCTGTGGAACATATGAGGGCATAAACTGTGGAACATATGGGGGCATAATATGGAGCATATGGGGGCATAAGATGTGGAACATATGGGGCATAATCTGGAGCATATGGGAGCATAAACTGTGGAACATATGGGGGCATAATCTGGAGCATATGGGGGCATAAACTGTGGAACATATGAGGGCATAAACTGTGGAACATATGGGGGCATAATATGGAGCATATGGGGGCATAAGATGTGGAACATATGGGGCATAATCTGGAGCATATGGGAGCATAATCTGTGGAACATATGGGGGCATAATCTGGAGCATACGGGGGCATAATCTGTAGATCATACGGGCATAATCTGTGGAATATATGGGGGCATAATCTGGAGCATATGGGGCATAATCTCTGAAGCATATTGGGCATAATCTGGAGCATATGGAGGCATAATCTGTGGAGCATATTGGGCAAAATCTGTGCAGCATATTGGGGCATAATCTGTGGAGCATCATATGGGGGCATAATCATTTTTCACCCTAGGCTTATACGCGAGTCAATAAGTTTTCCCAGTTTTTTGTGGCAAAATTAGGGGGGTCGGCTTATACACGGGTCGGCTTATACATGAGTATATACGGTAAATGGTCTTATTCAAAACTACAACTCGTCCCCCAAAAAACAAGACCTTCTGTGACTACGACGATGGAAAAATGCATAAGTTGTGGCTCTTGGAAAAAGGAGAGGAAATATTAAAATAGCAAAAATGAAAATTGGTTGCGTCATTAAGGAGATATTTTCAATTAAAGCTTGGTCTTGCATTTTAAGTGGTTTGAGGATATTTTTTTTTCATTGGGTCACCATGTAAATCAATGTAATTGAGCTTTGCCTTCCACACAGAACAGATCGTAATATCATGTTGGCCTCCTTATTGTTAACCGTTTTAATGGTTTTGGCTGCAGCTCAGACTCTAGAACATGACTCAGAGAGAGAGAGAATGTGTTATGTAAGCAAATCTTCATAGAAAATATGGTCTTATCAATTCCAGCTGCACCTTCTTCTTTTTTTATTTTTTTAATATTTGATGTACATCAAGAAATATTATTTTATTTTCTTCTCTAATCCCAATGTAGATCATATATTCGGCTGACAAGTGATATTAAAATATTCAGACTGAGTGGTGGGAGCCGTGCTTCTGTGACCCCCGCTGATCGCTCACCTCCACCCCCAATTGGGCAACAAAGTCGCATAATACCCCACTCTGTCTGGTCTGTGCGCTCAGATAGGAGCTTTGTCCTCCTGTTACCCGAACTGTACACCTCTAAGGCAGGGCCGGCCCGAGAGATTACGGCGCCCTAGGCGAAACTATTTTGTTGCGCCCCTACTATTAAGTATTAGTGTTGAGCATTCCTATACTGCAAATATCGGGTATCGGTCGATATTCGCTGTATTGGACTTCCGATTCTGAGTTCCGATATTTTGTCATATCGGATACCGGAATCTGAGTTTTCCGACAAAGTCTATGGGAGTTCCTGTGTCACAGAACGAAGTACGTGACACAGGAACTTCCCGAAAGTGTCACTGTCAGTGTCGGTCGGGTCTGTCAGGTGTCAGCAGCACTTACCTGGCAGAAGATCCCCGGCGGTCACGTCCATCCAGGCCGGCCATTACCCTCTCCCTGGCGGTCACGTGCAGCATCTCGCGATAACTGCACGGGCTGCCGGGTACTGGGTAATCTCGGCCAGCTGTACTCTCGCGACAGCTGGCCGTAAACCAGTCCGGATGATGTCACCGCCGGGGAAGCAGCAATGGTAAGCAGCTCTGCTCCATGTGGATGTCAGGCTCAGCCTGGCATCCAGATGTAGCAGAGCTGGACTCGTCGTGGGCCACTCGTGATTTTGGACTGCATCGGACAGGGAGTATTTGTGTTGGTTTGTTATTTTTGTTTTTTTTACAGGAGAACGATGGCGTCGCAGGATGAGCGTGGAATAAAAATAATGAAAACTGTGTTGTGTTTTATTTCATTAAAAGACTTTATTCAGGCTGTGTATTTTTTTAAAAAATTTACAAACTATGATTAATAGTGGATCGGTGTCTTATTGACGCCTCTCCATTATTAACCGGGCTTATTGTCACCGATCAATCAAAGGTGACATTAACCCTTTATTACCCCGCTTGCCACCGCTACAGGGCAAGTGGGAAGAGCCGGGTCAAGTGCCACAATTGGCACATCTTTGGATGCGCCAATTGTGGGGCTGCTGCTGCCTGGTATTTTTAGGCTGTTGAGGGCCAAAATCCATGGGCCTTGACAGTCTTTTAATACCAGGCCGCAGCAGTCTGCTTTTTACTTGTCTGGTTAACAAAAATAGGGGGACCCCCACGCCATTTTTTTTTCGAGGGGATCCCCTATTTTTGTTAACCAGCCAAGATAAGCAGACTGCTGTGGCCTGGTATTATCAGTCTTGCAAGGTTCATGGATATTGGATCCTTACCAGCCTGAAAAACCAGGCCTCAGCAGTCTGCTTCATCTGGCTGGTTAACAAAAATAGGGGGACCCCACGCCATTTTTTTCCGAGGGGATCCCCTAATTTTGTTAACCAGCCAAGATAAGCAGACTACTGTGGCCTGGTATTATCAGGCTTGCAAGGTCCATGGATATTGGCTCCTTAACAGCCTGAAAAACCAGGCCTCAGTAGTCTGCTTTATCAGGCTGGTTAACAAAAATAGGGGGACCCCACGCCATTTTTTTTTTCGAGGGGATCCCCTATTTTTGTTAATCAGTTCACTTCAGGTCAGCCGGGATTCCCTCTGACGTCACTGATGCTGTGCGGTGTCCCTGGCTGACCTGAAGTGACAGTGGGAAGCAATCAATTATGCTAACCACTTCCTCTCCTGTCAGCCATTTTTGGTTGTTTGCTTTGCTTTGCCAACATTTGAAAACTTAGGAGCAAAATAAACGCGCGGGATCAAACACCTGTCAGCAGACGATGCAAACGACTCATGTCCATAGTTTAGCGCCTCCTTTCTGTGCGTAAATTGAAGCTCAATGGTTTTTCTTTTAAATTTATGGTAAAAAAATTTATGTACACTTTTCTTTCCATCCCTAAAACTTTTTGCCTTTTGAAAAGATTTTTTATAATTTTTTCTATTTTTTCTCTGGCGCCCCCTTAGGTTCGGCGCCCTAGGCGGCCTCCTAGTTCGCCTATACGTTCGGGCCGGCCCTGCTCTAAGGGGTAAAAAGTGGGCTCTGAGTGAATGGGGAGAGTCTAGTGAGCCGGACCACCACCGATCTGCTTGTAATCAATTATAAGGGCGCCGAAATATGAAAAAAAACCTTGTAAGGTTTAGTTACTATTTAACTAGTATCTAGTATTTATCTGTGTGTTGCCAAAATATGGAAGCAGATCTGCCAATTGTAAGTTTGCTGTAATTCCCTGACAATTGAAGGGGATAGAGCTGAGTTGCGCGACTACTGATATGTCTGGCACCGTTTTTGGAAGAAAGCAGCCATAATTTCAAATTTTGTACATTCCCTTTAAGATTTCCTAAATTAACGCTTCATGAAGATGTAATAAATTGTATGTGGTAACCCGTAAAGCAGGTAAACCTGTGAAATTATTTCTGTGTGTACGTTTATATGTACCAGTGTGGGAAAGAAAATAGCAGTAAAAAAAATTAGCTGCTGCGTATCGTATACTACTAATACGTGCATGCTTCTGATTTATTACGACCTTTGTTGGTAATAATGTGACCTCCATGTAAAATACTTCAAGGTCTCTAGAATTTACAATATGGGATCTTCACTTTCGACCTACAGTGTCCTGCTGTTTCCTGCAACTGGGAAGCCTCAGATTGTGATCTCGGCACCACTTTTCCCTCAGCTTAGCTTCAATATCTCGTATTTATATTGCATCTGTGAAGACGTGAACAGAGGATTTTTGGGTTTTAGAATTTGTGACGTTAACATTAGATGGCGGAAACTTCATTCTGATTGATTGTACAGAAGTGACTGATGAAAAGGGATGTTTCAGCTGCAGATGAAGGAAGGGAGACACAGTCATTACTAGTGGGTAGGCGGAGCCCACACAGGATAAACACACCTCAGATTAAAAAAGTGTTGACCGGCCCCTCCAGCTATATAGGGCTCCTCCTACTCCAGCTCTCCAGTCTAAAATTTGAGGTCACAGAGGATAGTCGCTGCTGGAAGCAGCTCCTCAGAAGATTTTTTTATTTTAGTCGGACAGAGACTTGGACCGCCAATGGTCTAGAAGTCTCAGGGGTCTCAGCGCTGCTGGACTCCCACCTCTCCCTTGGCGGATCTGTATTACCCTATAAGGTGGTCCCTGCAGAACCCTGCCGGCCCTGGGGGATGAGGATTGCTTCCCTGGCGGGGAAGGTCACTGCGTTCCCCGCCCTGGGGGGAAGCTACGGGCACAGCGCCACAAATCTCTGAGGGGTCCCTGTGGCGCTCAGCTGGGTGAGTACTCCACATTTTAATGTGTTTGAGTGCTTCAGCGGCCGCTGCGGCAGCCGCTGCTACATATATTCGGTATGGTGATTGTGTACTTTTGTCCGCAGGTGGATGCCTGCAGGACATGGGAGCGGAGAGGGAGTGAGTCGCGCGCTTTTTTGAAACCGGTGGGGGGCGTGGCTTCGCGCGCTCCCATTTTTTTTCACGGGCAGGAAGCGCTCTGAGCGCATGCCTTATCCTGCCTTTTTTCTTCCGGTTTAGATCTCCTCTAGCGCGGCGGCCATTACTGACGGCCTCCTCGGGCTCCTCACTCTCCGCTCTCCCCGACCGACCGAAAGGAGACACTACACCACGGCCAGCTGGGTGAGTCGCCTCTACCTGTCACGGCAGAAGCTTGACCCCCTCAGCGCAGGACAAGGTATTGTCACACAGAACGCACCCGCTGCGATCACAATGGCGACGAATAGTTTTGCGGTCGTTTTTCTTTTGTGATCGTTTTTTTTTTATGTCGCTAGTAGCTTCCACGGTGGGCGATCTTATTGACGACTCATAAGTGGTTAGCGATCTCTTTAGCGACTTTGGTATTGCGATATACAATTCAGCGCAATATGTTAGCGATCTCTTTGGCGTTCTTGTTTAATGTGGCATATTTTTGAACACTGTCCTGCAGCTGTTACCTCATAAGAGGCACCTGCGGCTCGCACACCCTTTTCATTAAATAAGGGTTGTGGAAAGTCTGCAACATTAACCCCTTCTTTGGTGGTTAACCCTTTATTGGGAGACAAAAGCTGGGGTAGCTCTCTATTTAAGAAGCTTAACCCTTCAGCGTTCATTTTGCCTTTGAAAACCACACTGTTCTGGTGCTGACAGGTTTTTACCTGCCATATACTGTGTGAGGGCATGTCGGATCAGGGTCCAGGAGCGGACCGTCTCCCAGATCCGCTACAGGATCAGCCTCGCGTATCTGACACGCAGACCTCGTCGGCGTCAAGAGCAACGGTCGGAGGTTACAGTGACGCCAAAATGGATGCCCTCGCTCGTTCTATTGATGGCCTGTCTGACCTTCTAGGTTATTGGGTGTCAGCTAGATCCTCTCATGGCAGGAAGCGACACAGGCCGGTGCCATCTTTCTCGCGTAGCGACTCAGAGATTTCTGATATGGAGGGTTCCCCTCCAAGCTCAGATGGTGAGATATTCGATTCGGATAAAGAGGATCGGCAGGGACAATCTGCCTCTCTTTTGAGCCGTACAGAGGCTTTTATTGGAGCCATGAGGGAGGCGTTACAGTTACCGGAGGAGGTAACTAGACGTCCTGGTAAGTCGGCCCGGATGTTTCAGGAGCCGCATAGGTCGCGATCAGCCTTACCATCTCTGGATGAGCTTAATGAGGCAGTGGAGAAGGAACGCCTGTGTCCAGATAAACGTTTTCAGGGGACACGGTTTTTTGAGACGTTGTATCCGTGTACTACGGAGTTGATTGCTAATTGGATTCCTTCTCCTGAAGTGGATGTCCCTTTATCCCAGCTTAGCAAATCCTCATTACTTCCTGTTAAAGGGAAGGCGAGTCTGCAGGATCCGCTGGACAGAAAAACGGAGATGGCGGCGAAATCCATCTACGAGGCCGTGGGTCATGGATTCAGAGCTGTGCTAGGATCCATGTGTGCTTGTAAAGCCTCCTTGAGCTGGTTAGACCGTCTACAGACGGCGTGGCAAGATGGATCCCCACTATCCGAGGTAGAGGGGCTTTTCAAGTCATTGGAGGATGCAGCTCGATATGGCAGTGATGCAGGTTTGGATACTGCCTCCATGCTGTCCAGGGCACAATCCTCGGCGATCACAGTCAGGAGAGCTCTGTGGCTTAGACAGTGGACCGGAGACGCGGTTTCCAAGCAAGGTTTGCTTTTTTTAGCTTACAAAGGTGGTCAGCTATTTGGATCTGGCCTCACGGACCTGATTGCCAAAGCAAAGGCAAAAGAAACGGCAGTAGTATAGGAACCCCAGTATTCGTCAAACTCAATTTGACAGGTCGACACGCCCCCTATCATTTAATCCGTCTCCCTGTCAGCTTGATCCAGGTCGTCACGCCCTCTGGCTGAACTTTGCTCAGGCTGGGAAATCTGTGGCTGAACTTTGCTCAGGCTGTGAAATCTGGTCCACCCAGTAAATGTCTGTATTAGAATCCATCAGTAAATGTAAAGCTATTTTCTAGCAGAGGAGAGAAACTTTTAAGGACCCAGTAATTGTATAAGGAGTTCTAGTTAAATACAGACTTCTGTATATAACTAGTATATAAGGATTTTTAGTGAAATAAAGAGTGAATCTTGATTTTATACTGTTGTTAGAAGTCTAAATATTTTTCTATCTACTGGCTAACATGGTACAAAGATATACATCTTTACAGCACCATAGAGGTAATTTATCTATGTGTGTGTTTCACACAGGACAAGTTCTGTGATCCGTCTTTTGTGTGGGAAAAGTCAACAATTTTTATTAAGGTCTAAAATACATTATCATGGATAAAAATCCAAAAGAGTGGGATATACAGCATGCAGAAAAATAGCCAAATGCAGACAGGTATGAACTACATTCAAATCAATATATAATAGTGCACATCTCCATATCTTATATGTTATAACGATAATAGCAGTCTATGTAACTCACAATATCCCCCAATAGGCAGACATATATGCACTATATATAGGATTATAAGTATCTCAATGAAGCATGTATATCAATAAAGTAACTTCCCCATCAAGATGCTAATATAATGATGTTAGCATGCAAGTGCAGGGCTCACAATACATACTGTGCGTGCATATGAAGTCAATTAGCACATCCATATGAGGGGCTATATTAAAAAGCAGTTGTGTATAGTTGGCCAATCAAATATTAGTTATGCGTTAGCTATCAGTGTCAACCATAGCAGCTCTCAGAGTTTTACTGTATTAAAGGGTAGTTTTAACTCCATCCGTAGATGTAAAGCTATTTTCTAGCAGAGAGTGCCCTATTTGTGCACTGACATGAACTGTAAAGGGTTTGTATTAGAAGCACCCAGTAAATGTCTGTATTAGAATCCATCAGTAAATGTATGTAAAGCTCATTTCTAGCAGGCTTGTATAAATGTCCCCCAGTAAATGTGTAAAAGTTTGGAACTGATATGGCTGAATGTAAAGGTGATTTCTAACACTCTCTGTTAGAGATGTCTGGAACAACATTCAAATCAATATATAATAGTGCACATCTCCATATCTTATATGTTATAACGATAATAGCAGTCTATGTAACTCACAATACCCCCCCACCCCCAATAGGCAGACATATATGCACTATATATAGGATTATAAGTATCTCAATGAAGCATGTATATCAATAAAGTAACTTCTCCATCACAGATGCTAATATAATGATGTTAGCATGCGAGTGCAGAGCTCACAATACATACTGGGCGGGCATATGAAGTCAATTAGCACATCCATATGAGGAACTATATTAAAAAAGCAGCGCCATAGATGTGAGATCATACCTGAATGCTGCTTGGCACCCCTTGTGTATAGCCCTCATTTCTAACAGTGTTTTTCACAGATAGATCACTTCAAGAAAACTGTCCTTCATCCCTATAGTGTAGTTTAATGTATCAAGGTGTGTGTACAAGGTTTGGAATTGTCAGAATGAGTGAAGGTCGATGCTACGGTAATTCAGGCAAACAGTAAATAGTATTGCATTGTGTATAGTCAGTGGGATCTTTTAAAACCAACACATTTATGTGTATTCTGATAGCAGTGCCCATAGAATGAGTGAAGGTCGATGCTATTGTGACATGTTAGAAACCACATATACTAAATAGCCCATTCAGGCAAACAGTAAATAGTATTGCATTGTGTATAGTCAGTGGGATCTTTTAAAACCAACACATTTATGTGTATTCTGATAGCAGTGCCCATAAAACCGAAGGTCTCTAGCAAATATAATATGCACTAATGTGATTTTAAAACAATGGGTTTCTGAAGGGTCTTCCCACACTACCACTCTGTGGGAAGCTGTGTGGAAATGACAGGCATAAGAGATCATTCATATTAAAAACGTTTATTGCCAGAAATAATCATGATTTTACTGTAATAAATAAATACAGCTCAAAGACATTTCAAGCATTGAACTAATTGTGAAACCAAAACGATATTGAACTAATTGTGACACCAAAACGTTTACTGACAGGGAATACATAGTGGGGAGAGACCTTTTGCAGTGGTGACCTGACTGTGAGACACCATATTTTTCAACATTTTTGCTCCTTCACAGATTTATTTTGCATTATATATATTTTTTTTTATTTTGCTTAAGGATCGTGTACAGAGGTGTTTTTATGTTTTAATACTGATAGACATATTGTGAACTGACATATAGGGTCCATGTGAGACACCATATTTTTCAACATTTTTGCTCCTTTACAGATTTATTTTGCATTATATATTTTTTTTTATTTTGCTTAAGGATCATGTACAGAGGAGTTTTTATGGTTTAATACTGATAGACATACTGTGAACTGACATATAGGGTCCATGTGAGACACCATATTTTTCAACATTTTTGCTCCTTCAAAGATTTATTTTGCATTATATTTTTTATTTTGCTTAAGGATCATGTACAGAGGAGTTTTTATGGTTTAATACTGCTAGACATATTGTGAACTGACATAGGGTCCATGTGAGACACCATATTTTCAACATTTTTGCTCCTTCACAGATTTATTTTGCATTATATTTTTTATTTTTCAACATTTTTGCTCCTTCACAGATTTATTTTACATTATATTTTTTTATTTTGCTTAAGGATCATGTACAGAGGAGTTTTTATATTTTAATACTGATAGACATATTGTGAACTGACATATAGGGTCCATGTGAGACACCATATTTTTCAACATTTTTGCTCCTTCAAAGATTTATTTTGCATTATATTTTTTTATTTTGCTTAAGGATCATGTACAGAGGAGTTTTTATGGTTTAATACTGCTAGACATATTGTGAACTGACATAGGGTCCATGTGAGACACCTTATTTTTCAACATTTTTGCTCCTTCACAGATTTATTTTGCATTATATTTTTTTATTTTGCTTAAGGATCGTGTACAGAGGAGTTTTTATGTTTTAATACTGATAGACATATTGTGAACTGCCATATAGGGTCCATGTGAGACACCATATTTTTCAAATATTAGTTATGCGTACGCTACCACTATCATCCATAGCAGCTCTCATGATGCTAGCTATTCTGAGCAGCTTATCATATCAACCATGAAGCCTCTTTTAACCCCTTCACAATAATGTACAGAGGAGTTTTTATGTTTTAATACTGATAGACATATTGTGAACTGACATAGGGTCCATGTGAGACACCATATTTTTCAACATTTTTGCTCCTTCACAGATTTATTTTGCATTATATTTTTTTATTTTGCTTAAGGATCGTGTACAGAGGAGTTTTTATGGTTTAATACTGCTAGACATATTGTGAACGGCCATATAGGGTCCATGTGAGACACCATATTTTTCAAATATTAGTTATGCGTTCGCTACCACTATCAACCATAGCAGCTCTCATGATGCTAGCTATTCTGATCAGCTTATCATATCAACCATGAAGCCTCTTTTAACCCCTTCACAATAATGTACAGAGGAGTTTTTATGTTTTAATACTGATAGACATATTGTGAACTGACATATAGGGTCCATGTGAGACACCATATTTTTCAACATTTTTGCTCCTTTACAGATTTATTTTGCATTATATTTTTTATTTTTCAACATTTTTGCTCCTTCACAGATTTATTTTACATTATATTTTTTATTTTGCTTAAGGATCATGTACAGAGGAGTTTTTTATATTTTAATACTGATAGACATATTGTGAACTGACATATAGGGACCATGTGAGACATGCCTGGACAAGTCCGGGCATGTCCGGGCATGCCTGGACAAGTCCTGGTCACGGGACAGCCGTGGAAAAAACAATAGTGAAATTCAAAACTATGTGCTGGCCGTTAACACACGCATAGTCATCTAGAAAATATTGAGCGAGTTGCTTCACAAACCCTCTCAAGGCATGTTGAATGTTAACGTTCCCGCTATGAGCTACACACATGACCAACTGTATAGCCTGGGATGCGCAGCGTTCTTGTTGCACATGACTATTTTTAAAGACGCTAAGCCCCTCAGATATAAAAGACAGACCTGTTGGGACGTGTCCCGGCCTATTTTGGCACATGCCCACTCCTATGCATCGATATTGAGCATCGTTCAACAAAAATCAGGTACATAGTTTTAACCATAGCTGTGTTTCTGACTCTCATGCCATGCCAGAAAGGCCTATTTTGGCACTGGCCCGCACCTATGCAACGATTTTGATCAGCATTCAACAAAAAATTGCGTGCAAACTTTTTAGCATACCTGTACAAACTTTTTTAACATACCTGTGTTTCGGACCTGTACAACTTTTTAACACCTGTGTTTCGGACTCTCATGTCGTACCAGAAGCACCCAGTGCCATGTACTCTAGCTCATAATATGTGAATGCTGACATTTCCAGGGTCATTATAGTTGTGTAAATGCGCTGGGGGCTCGTGTATCGGCCCTAGGGTGTAATGCGTGATCATTTTAATTATTTTCAATTCATAACCACACGTTCTCAGGCAGACAGGTTTATTTCACAGAAGTTGACTGTACAGTTGCATAATTTTTGTTTAAAATCATACATTTGCATAATTTTGTTTAAAATCGCACAGTTCTGCGATAATGTCGGGTGTTGGACACGCACTTATCAGTCTTTCATACGTGTCGCAGAAAGATTTTAGCCTGTTCTGCGAGAGTTTATTATGCACGTACTGTGCAGACATGTCAAGAAACATTTTGGTGTGTTCACCAGTCCATACGGGTGTTGATGTGTAAGGCGATCGACCAGCATCCTTCTGCTTCTTACTTACACGACGGCGCGATACCGCGCGTTTCTTTGACGCTAATGCATCGGCTGAATTGGCAGCTGCTGCTTCCACGTTGCTATTTGCAGATTCTGTAGGTTGACACAGACGTATATTCTTAAGCCGACTACTCTCACCATTCCCGGGGTGCTCGGTTGGCGCGTCGTTTTCTTCACGATCTGCGACACACCCGTGTGAAAGAGGCTCAGTTCTCACCTCCGTTCTGTTCTCAAATCCATAATTGCGCTGCTGCAAAACTCGCGAATGACGATCCTCCGTAACTAAAGAAAAGATACGTGGTGTAGTTAACCGCTAAGTGGGGGAGATATAGGAAGAGCTACATGAGCCACATGGCTCTGATTCAACGCGATATTTGTAAAGCTACTAGCACCGATTATCTGTGAAACCGATGCATGATTGTTTGTATAAGTACAGTATAGAGCGGCCTAGACATATATACTTACAAGTATGCCCGGGTGCTGATCTACAGAGAATGCTGAATTAACAGACATCTCGCTGCTGGGGCGCCGCCGTATGGGGCTGTTTTCTCCCTCAAACTGCAACCTCACGGGCGATACTCTAGCAGCTGTAAATAAAATATAGCATACATGAATGCGCACAACACACTCACAAAGCTAACTTGACACAGGTAAATAAAACTAGTTACCGCAGAAATTTTTATCTGCGTGTATAACTACACTATAGAACTGCGTAGACATATATGCTTACAAGTATGAGACGTGTAGTGTAGTTCAGAGATTGGTGAATTAAACGGTGTGGAGGTGCTCGGACGTTTTCGTATGGGTGTGTTTTCTTTTTCAAGCTGCAGCCTCCTGCTCGTTAGTTTAACATCTGTAAATAAAATATAACTATTACTAGCCACAGAGATGATATCTACGCGTGCCACACGCACAAAGCTAAATTCGCAAAGCTATCGTAACGCGCGTAAATAAAATATACCCACTAGTTATCGGTGGGGTCACAGGGTACAGAGGATACAAACACACATATCACCCGGGTTTCAAGGACCCGCTACCTTTTCTATTCCAGAGCCGTGTGCTTAGCGAATCACCCCATCTTTTAGGAGCGTTGGGAGGATTATAGTCCGGTTCTACGAACTCGACATCTGAATCCTGGGGGTCCTCCACGATCTCAACATCGGAATCGCGATGCTCGAGCGGCTCAGTCGCCACAGGGTTACCAACCGTCCAGTCCGCTACAGCTGTATCTGTATGAGAAAATGTTTATATTATTAAAACATGTCTAGCTAACGACCCAGTCAGCTAAAATAAATTAACTGTATGGATTTTAACGGCAGTCTATATTAATTATTAATATTAATAGTAGACGTTATAAATTTACAGCTTCCACGTTTACCCGTCTAGATACATAGGTTTAAAACATATGATATAGCTATAGGTTTCTTGCCTGTGACAGACTGGTGAGAGCTTGAATCTCGTAGCCCGCTAGCAGAGTTGCCATCCTCTAACAGGTTCTGCGTAATGAACCGGTTCTCGTAGGAGTAGTCTGAATGGACTCCCTCTTCTTAAATAAGAATGAAATATATCGTTTATATATACAAAACGCAGACTCAGACAGCCCGACACAATACGACGTACACTATATACGGTGTAAAATTTACCCGATTGTTCTGGTGAAAGCAAAGCAGAATATTGAACGCGAGAATATCTGGACTCCATCTTGAATAAAAAGGGTCCGCTATTAAATTAAAGCAAATAAAGATCAAGTATGAAAACACGACTAAGCTGTTCATGCAAATACTACACAAACTTAAATATAATTGAAACAAACGTGGATATTCACGAGACATAAAAATACGCACTTTAGCTCTAAAGATCAACTATGAAAACACACTTAACCTATTCATGCAAATACTACACAAACTTAAATATAATTGAAACAAACGTGGATATTCACGAGACATAAAAATATGCACTTTAGCTCTAAAGATCAACTATGAAAACACGCTTAACCTATTCATGCAAATACTACACAAACTTAAATATAGCTGAAACAAAAGACATAAAAATACGCACTTTAGCTCTAAAGACCAACTATGAAAACACGGATAAGTTATTCATGCAATTACTACACAGACTTAAATATAATTGAAACGAAATCCGTAAAAATACTCACTATAGTCCTGTTCAGATCGGGGTTGTGGTCTGTGAGTTGTGAACAAGTGCGAACTGTATTGCTTGTGAGCTGCCTGTATTTATTAGGGGCTAACAGAGAGAACACGCCCTCTATCACTGCCCCCCATGCTAGATAGAAAAAAAATCTATTAATGTTTTACAGAGACATCATGTCTGCTAAGCACCTTGAAACAATATTTCACACCCGAAGCGTCACCATCATGTAATAGTTATATTTTATTTACAGATGTTAAACTAACGAGCAGGGGCTGCAGCTTGAAAAAGAAAACACACCCATACGAAAACGTCCGAGCACCTCCACACCGTTTAATTCACCAATCTCTGAACTACACTACACGTCTCATACTTGTAAGCATATATGTCTACGCAGTTCTATAGTGTAGTTATACACGCAGATAAAAATTTCTGCGGTAACTAGTTTTATTTACCTGTGTCAAGTTAGCTTTGTGAGTGTGTTGTGCGCATTCATGTATGCTATATTTATTTACAGCTGCTAGAGTATCGCCCGTGGGTTGCAGTTTGAGGGAGAAAACAGCCCCATAACGGCGGCGCCCAGCAGCGAGATGTCTGTTAATTCAGCATTCTCTGTAGATCAGCACCCGGGGCATACTTGTAAGTATATATGTCTAGGCCGCTCTATACTGTACTTATACAAACAATCATGCATCGGTTTCACAGATAATCGGTGCTAGTAGCTTTACAAATATCGCGTTGAATCAGAGCCATGTGGCTCATGTAGCTCTTCCTATATCTCCCCCACTTAGCGGTTAACTACACCACGTATCTTTTCTTTAGTTACGGAGGATCGTCATTCGCGAGTTTTGCAGCAGCGCAATTATGGATTTGAGAACAGAACGGAGGTGAGAACTGAGCCTCTTTCACACGGGTGTGTCGCAGATCGTGAAGAAAACGACGCGCCAACCGAGCACCCCGGGAATGGTGAGAGTAGTCGGCTTAAGAATATACGTCTGTGTCAACCTACAGAATCTGCAAATAGCAACGTGGAAGCAGCAGCTGCCAATTCAGCCGATGCATTAGCGTCAAAGAAACGCGCGGTATCGCGCCGTCGTGTAAGTAAGAAGCAGAAGGATGCTGGTCGATCGCCTTACACATCAACACCCGTATGGACTGGTGAACACACCAAAATGTTTCTTGACATGTCTGCACAGTACGTGCATAATAAACTCTCGCAGAACAGGCTAAAATCTTTCTGCGACACGTATGAAAGACTGATAAGTGCGTGTCCAACACCCGACATTATCGCAGAACTGTGCGATTTTAAACAAAATTATGCAAATGTATGATTTTAAACAAAAATTATGCAACTGTACAGTCAACTTCTGTGAAATAAACCTGTCTGCCTGAGAACGTGTGGTTATGAATTGAAAAATAATTAAAATGATCACGCATTACACCCTAGGGGCCGATACACGAGCCCCCAGCGCATTTACACAACTATAATGACCCTGGAAATGTCAGCATTCACATATTTTGAGCTAGAGTACATGGCACTGGGTGCTTCTGGTACGACATGAGAGTCCGAAACACAGGTGTTAAAAAGTTTGTACAGGTCCGAAACACAGGTATGTTAAAAAAGTTTGTACAGGTATGCTAAAAAGTTTGCACGCAATTTTTTGTTGAATGCTGATCAAAATCGTTGCATAGGTGCGGGCCAGTGCCAAAATAGGCCTTTCTGGCATGGCATGAGAGTCAGAAACACAGCTATGGTTAAAACTATGTACCTGATTTTTGTTGAACGATGCTCAATATCGATGCATAGGAGTGGGCATGTGCCAAAATAGGCCGGGACACGTCCCAACAGGTCTGTCTTTTATATCTGAGGGCTTAGCGTCTTTAAAAATAGTCATGTGCAACAAGAACGCTGCGCATCCCAGGCTATACAGTTGGTCATGTGTGTAGCTCATAGCGGGAACGTTAACATTCAACATGCCTTGAGAGGGTTTGTGAAGCAACTCGCTCAATATTTTCTAGATGACTATGCGTGTGTTAACGGCCAGCACATAGTTTTTGAATTTCACTATTGTTTTTTCCACGGCTGTCCCGTGACCAGGACTTGTCCAGGCATGCCCGGACATGCCCGGACTTGTCCAGGCATGTCTCACATGGTCCCTATATGTCAGTTCACAATATGTCTATCAGTATTAAAATATAAAAACTCCTCTGTACATGATCCTTAAGCAAAATAAAAAATATAATGTAAAATAAATCTGTGAAGGAGCAAAAATGTTGAAAAATAAAAAATATAATGCAAAATAAATCTGTAAAGGAGCAAAAATGTTGAAAAATATGGTGTCTCACATGGACCCTATAGTCAGTTCACAATATGTCTATCAGTATTAAAACATAAAAACTCCTCTGTACTTATTTTGTGAAGGGGTTTAAAAGAGGCTTCATGGTTGATATGATAAGCTGATCAGAATAGCTAGCATCATGAGAGCTGCTATGGTTGATAGTGGTAGCGAACGCATAACTAATATTTGAAAAATATGGGTCTCACATGGACCTATATGGCCGTTCACATATGTCTAGCAGTATTAAACCATAAAAACTCCTCTGTACACGATCCTTAAGCAAAATAAAAAAATATAATGCAAAATAAATCTGTGAAGGAGCAAAAATGTTGAAAATTATGGTGTCTCACATGGACCCTATGTCAGTTCACAATATGTCTATCAGTATTAAAACATAAAAAACTCCTCTGTACATTATTGTGAAGGGGTTAAAAGAGGCTTCATGGTTGATATGATAAGCTGCTCAGAATAGCTAGCATCATGAGAGCTGCTATTGGATGATAGTGGTAGCGTTCGCATAACTAATATTTGAAAAATATGGTGTCTACAATGGACCCTATATGGCAGTTCACAATATGTCTATCAGTATTAAAACATAAAAACTCCTCTGTACACGATCCTTAAGCAAAATAAAAAAATATAATGCAAAATAAATCTGTGAAGGAGCAAAAATGTTGAAAAATAAGGTGTCTCACATGGACCCTATGTCAGTTCACAATATGTCTAGCAGTATTAAACCATAAAAACTCCTCTGTACATGATCCTTAAGCAAAATAAAAAATATAATGCAAAATAAATCTTTGAAGGAGCAAAATGTTTGAAAAATATGGTGTCTCACATGGACCCTATATGTCAGTTCACAATATGTCTATCAGTATTAAAATATAAAAACTCCTCTGTACATGATCCTTAAGCAAAATAAAAAAATATAATGTAAAATAAATCTGTGAAGGAGCAAAAATGTTGAAAAATAAAAAATATAATGCAAAATAAATCTGTGAAGGAGCAAAAATGTTGAAAAATATGGTGTCTCACATGGACCCTATGTCAGTTCACAATATTGTCTAGCAGTATTAAACCATAAAAATCCTCTGTACAGATCCTTAAGCAAAATAAAAAAATATAATGCAAAATAAATCTTTGAAGGAGCAAAAATGTTGAAAAATATGGTGTCTCACATGGACCCTATATGTCAGTTCACAGTATGTCTATCAGTATTAAACCATAAAAACTCCTCTGTACATGATCCTTAAGCAAAATAAAAAAAAATTTATAATGCAAAATAAATCTGTAAAGGAGCAAAAATGTTGAAAAATATGGTGTCTCACATGGACCCTATATGTCAGTTCACAATATGTCTATCAGTATTAAAACATAAAAACACCTCTGTACACGATCCTTAAGAAAAATAAAAAAAAATATATATAATGCAAAATAAATCTGTGAAGGAGCAAAAATGTTGAAAAAATATGGTGTCTCACAGTCAGGTCACCACTGCAAAGGTCTCTCCCCACTATGTACTCCCTGTCAGTAAACGTTTTGGTGTCACAATTAGTTCAATATCGTTTTGGTTTCACAATTAGTTCAATGCTTGAAATTGTCTTTGAGCTGTATTTATTTATTACAGTAAAATCATGATTATTTCTGGCAATAAACGTTTTTAATATGAATGATCTCTTATGCCTGTCATTTCCACACAGCTTCCCACAGAGTGGTAGTGTGGGAAGACCTTCAGAAACCCATTGTTTTAAAATCACATTAGTGCATATTATATTTGCTAGAGACCTTCGGTTTTATGGGCATGCTATCAGAATACAATAAATGTGTTGGTTTTAAAAGATCCCATGACTATACACAATGCAATACTATTTACTGTTTGCCTGAATGGGCTATTTAGTATATGTGGTTTCTAACATGTCACAATAGCATCGACCCTTTACTCATTCTATGGGCACTGCTATCAGAATACACATAAATGTGTTGGTTTTAAAAGATCCCACTGACTATACACAATGCAATACTATTTACTGTTTGCCTGAATTACCCTAGCATCGACCTTCACTCATTCTGACAATTCCAAACCTTGTACACACACCTTGATACATTAAACTACACTATAGGGATGAAGGACAGTTTTCTTGAAGTGATCTATCTGTGAAAACACTGTTAGAAATGAGGGCTATACACAAGGGGTGCCAAGCAGCATTCAGGTATGATCTCACATCTATGGCGCTGCTTTTTAATATAGTTCCTCATATGGATGTGCTAATTGACTTCATATGCCCGCCCAGTATGTATTGTGAGCTCTGCACTCGCATGCTAACATCATTATATTAGCATCTGTGATGGAGAAGTTACTTTATTGATATACATGCTTCATTGAGATACTTATAATCCTATATATAGTGATATATGTCTGCCTATTGGGGGTGGGGGGTATTGTGAGTTACATAGACTGCTATTATCGTTATAACATATAAGATATGGAGATGTGCACTATTATATATTGATTTGAATGTTGTTCCAGACATCTCTAACAGAGAGTGTTAGAAATCACCTTTACATTCAGCCATATCGTTCCAAACTTTTACACATTTACTGGGGGACATTTATACAAGCCTGCTAGAAATGAGCTTTACATACATTTACTGATGGATTCTAATACAGACATTTACTGGGTGCTTCTAATACAAACCCTTTACAGTTCATGTCAGTGCACAAATAGGGCACTCTCTGCTAGAAAATAGCTTTACATCTACGGATGGAGTTAAAACTACCCTTTAATACAGTAAAACTCTGAGAGCTGCTATGGTTGACATGATAGCTAACGCATAAACTAATATTTGATTGGCCAAACTATACACAACTGCTTTTTAATATAGCCCCTCATATGGATGTGCTAATTGACTTCATATGCACGCACAGTATGTATTGTGAGCCCTGCACTTGCATGCTAACATCATTATATTAGCATCTTGATGGGGGAAGTTACTTTATTGATATACATGCTTCATTGAGATACTTATAATCCTATTATAGTGATATATGTCTGCCTATTGGGGGATATTGTGAGTTACATAGACTGCTATTATCGTTATAAACATATAAGATATGGAGATGTGCACTATTATATATTGATTTGAATGTAGTTCATACCTGTCTGCATTTGGCTATTTTTCTGCATGCTGTATATCCCACTCTTTTGGATTTTTATCCATGATAATGTATTTTAGACCTTAATAAAAATTGTTGACTTTTCCCACACAAAAGACGGATCACAGAACTTGTCCTGTGTGAAACACACACATAGATAAATTACCTCTATGGTGCTGTAAAGATGTATATCTTTGTACCATGTTAGCCAGTAGATAGAAAAATATTTAGACTTCTAACAACAGTATAAAATCAAGATTCACTCTTTATTTCACTAAAAATCCTTATATACTAGTTATATACAGAAGTCTGTATTTAACTAGAACTCCTTATACAATTACTGGGTCCTTAAAAGTTTCTCTCCTCTGCTAGAAAATAGCTTTACATTTACTGATGGATTCTAATACAGACATTTACTGGGTGGACCAGATTTCACAGCCTGAGCAAAGTTCAGCCACAGATTTCCCAGCCTGAGCAAAGTTCAGCCAGAGGGCGTGACGACCTGGATCAAGCTGACAGGGAGACGGATTAAATGATAGGGGGCGTGTCGACCTGTCAAATTGAGTTTGACGAATACTGGGGTTCCTATACTACTAACGGCTTTACCGCAACGAAGAGCTGTGGCTTCTGCGTCTGGCAGGCCTAGTGCCGGTGGTAGCCGGCGGTCCTTTCGGTCCAGGGGACGGTTTGGTCAGCCCTCTTGGGGATCGGGTCGTCCCTCTTTTTCAGGGAAAAAGAGCGCTCAGAAATCTCGCACTCCCTGGAAACAGAGCTTCCGCCAAGACAAGCGGGAAGCTGACAAAAAGCCCGCTAAAGCGGACTGACGCCAGGGTATCACTCGAGGGGTCTCGAGTGGGAGGTCGCCTACTCCAATTCAAGCCGACTTGGGCTTCCCGCGTGTCGGACACCTGGGTGACGCGGGTCGTGTCGGCAGGCTACTTCATAGAGTTTCTTTCTCGACCCCCAAACAGTTTTTGCCTATCCCGCATTCCGTCAGAGCCCGGGCTTATTGCCGCTCTACTGCAGGAGGTCGATTCCCTTCTACAGAAGGGTGTGGTGGTACCAGTTCCACCGGAGGACCGGGGAAGAGGGTTTTATTCCAACCTCTTTGTAGTCCCCAAAAAGGAGGACAAATTTCGTCCCATTCTGGATCTCAAAAGATTGAATCGGCATGTCCGCACCCGAAAATTCCGCATGGAATCACTTCGCTCCGTTGTGGCGGCCTTGTCACAGAACGATTTTTTGGTGTCAATCGACATTCGCGACGCTTATTTGCATGTCCCCATCGGAAGGGCCCACCAACGCTTCCTGCGTTTTGCCATAGGTCAGGACCATTACCAGTTTGTGGCCCTGCCATTCGGTCTGGCCTCAGCACCCAGAGTTTTTACAAAAATTCTGGCTCCTCTCATAGCGATTCTGCGAAGACAGGGGATTACGATTCTTCCCTATCTGGACGACCTTTTGATTGTGGCGTCCTCAAAGGAGGAGGCGGTGACGGCTCGCGATTTATCCCTTCAGCTCCTGGAGGACTTTGGGTGGCTGATCAATTGGGAGAAGTCGTCCCTGGAACCGTCGCAGTCAATCCTGTTTTTGGGAATGCAGTTCGACACGGTACGAGCAGTGGTGTCTCTGCCCTCAGACAAGCAAGCGAGTCTTCTTCACCATGTGCAGGGTATGAAGTCTGCGACAACAATGTCCCTTCGAAGGTGTATGCGCCTTCTGGGTTTGATGGTGGCGTCAATGGAAGCAATTCCGTTTGCCCAATTTCATTCCAGGGCTCTCCAAATGCTCATCTTGAACCGTTGGGATCGATCACGGTTTTCACTGGATTGCAGTGTCATCATCTCCCACAGGGTGAGAGAGTCGCTAGAATGGTGGTTACGTCCGGAAGCGTTATCCCTGGGGAAGTCCTTCCTTCCTCCAAGGTGGTCGATCATAACCACCGATGCCAGCCTGACGGGCTGGGGGGGCGTCTGGAACGGTCTCTGTATTCAGGGAGTATGGTCATTGGAAGAGTCTGTCTTGCCGATCAACATCCTGGAATTGAGGGCAATTTTCCTTTGCCTCCAACACTGGACGGTCCCTTTAAGCGGTCTACCAGTCCGAGTGCAGACAGACAACGCGACGGCGGTCGCGTATATCAACCATCAAGGTGGAACGAGGAGCTTCAGGCTCATGATGGAAGTGTCTCAAATCCTGGTATGGGCCGAGGCCAGGGTGCCAGCCATCTCTGCGATTCACATACCTGGAGTTCAGAATATCACATTGGACTTCCTGAGTCGCTAAAAGATGGATCCCGGAGAATGGAGTCTTCATCCGGAAATTTTTGCGCTGCTGTGCTCCCGTTGGGGGACTCCCCAAGTGGATGTGATGGCATCCAGGGTCAATGCCAAGTTACCGACATTCATGTCCAGGTACAAGGACTCGAAGGCTGTGGCGGTGGATGCTCTGGTGGCTCCTTGGGACCATTTCGAGCTAATTTATGTGTTCCCGCCGATATCCTTACTTCCTCTGGTTTTACGTCGGATCAGACTGGAGAGAGTCCCGGCTATATTGATAGCCCCAGATTGGCCAAGGAGGACGTGGTTCTCAACGCTGGTGTCGCTTCTGGCAGCGCCTCCACTTCCACTCCCTCTTCGTCCCGACCTGTTAACCCAAGGGCCCATTCGGCACCCGGACCTGAAGTCTGTGCGTTTGACGACGTGGCTCTTGAGACCGAAATCTTGACCCGTCAAGGTTTTTCAGCCGAAGTCATTGCCACTCTGCGAGCTGCCAGAGGTCCGGCTACCACTAGAATTTATCATAAGACTTGGGAAGCCTTCTTTTCGTGGTGTTCGGGTTCTTCTAGGAACCCGAGGAGTTTTTCCATTCCCAATTTGTTGGCCTTTTTGCAGTACCGGCTGGACAGGGGTTTGGCAGTTAGCACTTGGAAGGGACAAGTTTCTGCTCTGTCCTTGCTATTTCGGAAGGCTATCGCTTCGCATAGGGATGTACGTTCCTTTTTTCGCGGAGTAACCCGTCAGTTTCCGCCGCGGAAGGCGCCTGTGTCTCCCTGGCGGCTCAATCTTGTCTTGGAGGCTCTTCAACATGGGCCTTTTGAGCCTATGGACTCTGTTAGCCTTTCTTTGCTTTCTTGGAAGGTTGCCTTCTTAGTGGCGGTCACTTCTTTGAGAAGGGTTTCTGAGTTGGCGGCTCTCTCTTGCTCGCTTCCTTTTCTGGAGTTTCTCCCAGATCGCGTAGTGCTTCGCACACGTGGCGACTTTCTACCTAAAGTAGTATCACAGTTTCATGTTAACCAGGATATTGTGTTGCCCTCGCTCTGTCCGGAGCCAAGGAATGCGAAAGAACGAGCCTTGCACACTTTGGATTTGGTGCGGGCTTTAAAGTTCTATTTGTCCATTACTCAAAATTTTCGGAAGTCGGATTCTCTGTTTGTGATTCCAGCAGGTCATCGACGTGGGCAACGAGCTTCCAAGGATTCTATAGTTCGTTGGATTCGGTCAGCCATTTTAGAGGCTTACCGACTTAAGGGCGAACCTTGCCCGATTAAGATTCGAGCTCACTCCACAAGGGCTGTGGGTTCATCGTGGGCTTTTTATCAAGGAGCCTCGGCAGCTCAGCTCTGCCGGGCGGCGACCTGGCGATCCGTCCACACATTTACAAAATTTTATAAGGTGGACGTTAGTGCTTCCGCTGATGCGGCCTTAGGACGTAGGGTCCTGCAGGCGGCTGTAGTTTAAAAGTTCTTGTGAACTTATAGTTAGCGCTATTTGCGCATTTATCTACAGTCATGGCCAAAAGTTTTGAGAATGACACAAATATTAATTTTTACAAAGTCTACTGCTTCACTTTTTCTAATGGCAATTTGCATATACTCCAGAATGTTATAAAGAGTGATCAGCTTAACAGCAATTACTTGCAAAGTCAATATTTGGCTAGAAAATGAATTTTATCCCCAAAACACATTTTACCATCATTGCAGCCCTGCCTTATAAGGACCAGCTAACCTCTTTTCAGTGATTGCTCCGTTAACACAGGTGTGGGTGTTAATGAGGACATGGCTGGAGATCAATCTGTCATGATTAAGTAAGAATGACACCACTGGACACTTTAAAAGGAGACTGGTGCTTGGCATTATTGTTTCTCTTCTGTTAACCATGGTTATCTCTAAAGAAACACGTGCAGTCATCATTGCAATGCACAAAAATGGCCTAACAGGGAAGAGTATCGCAGCTAGAAAGATTGCCCCTCAGTCAACAATCTATCGCATCATCAAGAACTTCAAGGAGAGAGGTTCCATTGTTGCCAAAAAGGCTTCAGGGCGCCCAAGAAAGACCAGCAAGCGCCAGGACCGTCTCTTAAAAGTGTTTCAGCTGCGGGATCGGGCTACCAGCAGTGCAGAGCTTGCTCAGGAATGGCAGCAGGCAGGTGTGAGTGCACTGTGAGGCGGAGACTCTTGGCGCAAGGCCTGGTCTCAAGGAGGGCAGCAAAGAAGCCACTTCTCTCCAGAAAAAACATCATGGACAGACTGATATTCTGCAAAAGGTACAGGCAGTGGACTGCTGTGGACTGGGGTAAAGTTATTTTCTCTGATGAATCTCCTTTTCGATTGTTTGGGACATCAGGAAAACGCCTCATTCGGAGAAGACAAGGTGAGCGCTACCACCAGTCTTGGCTCATGCCAACTGTTAAGCATCCTGAAACCATTCATGTCTGGGGTTGCTTCTCAGCCAAGGGAATAGGCTATCTCACTGTCTTGCCTAAAAACACAGCCATGAATAAAGAATGGTACCAGAATGTCCTCCAAGAGCAACTTCTCCCAACCCTCCAAGAGCAGTTTGGCGATCAACAGTGCCTTTTCCAGCATGATGGAGCACCTTGCCATAAAGCAAATGCGATAACTAAATTGCTCAGGGAACAAAACATAGAGATTTTGGGTCCATGGCCTGGAAACTCCCCAGATCTTAATCCCATTGAGAACTTGTGGTCAATCATCAAGAGATGGGTGGACAAACAAAAAGCTAAAAATTCTGACAAAACGAAAGCATTGATTGTGCAAGAATGGACTGCTATCAGTCAGGATTTGGTCCAGAAGTTGATTGAGAGCATGCCAGGGAGAATTACAGAGGTCCTGAAGAAGAAGGATCAACACTGCAAATATTGACTTGCTGCATTAACTCATTCTAACTGTCAATATAAGCTTTTGTTACTCATATGTTTGCAATTATTATATTTCTGTCTGTAATAAAAACATCTGTCAAACACACATAAAAACCAGAGGGCAGCAGATCATGTGAAAATATAATATTTGTGTCATTCTCAAAACTTTTGGCCATGACTGTAGGTCGTGGGCATCTGCCTTTTTTTTTTTTTTTTTTTTACTTTCCTGCCCACCCTTATTTTTGGACTGCTTTGGGACGTCCCACTAGTAATGACTGTGTCTCCCTTCCTTCATCTGCAGCTGAAACACGGATTTTGGTAAGAACTTACCTGTAAAATCCTTTTCAGCGAAGAAGGAAGGGAGACACAGATCCCTCCCATGGCAGAAGTGTGTTGTGTTTTCAGATGCGGCGTGACCCTTCTCTGATAGCGATTATCTGGGCTGAGGTCGGCGCGCTAAGGCTCTGTTCCAGCATTGCCAGCTCATCGCAGTGGTCAGGTTCAGTGAGTAGTACCTGGACTGTGTGGTTGTTTCGGCTATATGCATAACCTGTCTTCTTGTTTTTTTCTCTGACTTCCTTCAGAAGGGGTTATGTTGCTACGCTGGTGATATTTGCTCTTCCTTAAGCTTGGGTACGACTGGAGAGCTGGAGTAGGAGGAGCCCTATATAGCTGGAGGGGCCGGTCAACACTTTTTTAATCTGAGGTGTGTTTATCCTGTGTGGGCTCCGCCTACCCACTAGTAATGACTGTGTCTCCCTTCCTTCTTCGCTGAAAAGGATTTTACAGGTAAGTTCTTACCAAAATCCGTGTTTTTTTTATTATAAAACACAGTATGAAGTCTGGATCATTAAAAAAAATAAATAAATAACTGTGAGCCCTGGCACCATATCAGTGGTGGACTAAATGCCATATAACACCACATACACAAAAAGAAAAAAAAAGACAAAGAATACACATGCAAACAAGCTTTTATTTCCTTGAGACATCATCTGTAGTGCAGCACAGACAAATGGTTAATACAAGATAATAAAATTGAGGTGATGCCCCTTGGAGCTGATCTATTTCTCTGGACAAAATTAAGAGACCACAGCACAGTTTTATAAAAATCAGCTTCTCTCCATGTCTGACAGCCATTCCATTCCAGTCTCAGTTGAATTCCAACCAGAGTACACCTCATTCTACTTAATGTGCTTCTGATTAGGTGATCACCTGAACCAAATCTTATGTAACGAAGGAAAGTATAAAAAACACTGCTGTGGTGTTCACAATCCTCTTTCAATAGGACAAGCTGGATGGCAAAACAAGTGCTAGTAATATCCCAAAAGTAATAGGAATGAAAAATTTACTTTTAACCATGCCAAAGGAGTTGAAACAAGAAGTCTAGAGTTAGGAAAAGAAGGTCTCATTTCTGGCTTTACTAGCAGAGGAATACAGTGAGCGTCATGTTGCCTCCATCCTGAAAATTTCTAAGACGCAGTCCATTACAACAAGGTCAAGCAGCAGACATTGGGGACAACAAAGCTACAGACCGACAGAGGACGAAAACGACTCTCCACTGACCAGGATGACCGTCATCTTATTCAAATGTCACTCCGCAACCGCAGGATGACATCAAGTGACCTACAAAAGGAATGGCAAATAGCAGCTGGGGTGAAGTGCACGGCAAGAACAGTTCGTAACAGGCTACTAGAGGCAGGGCTCAAGTCATGTAAAGCTAGAAAAAAGCCTTTCATCAATGAGAAGCAAAGGAGAGCCAGGCTGAAGTTTGCCAAAGACCATAAGGATTGGACCATAGCGGACTGGAGTAAGGTAATCTTCTTTGATGAGTCTAATTTTCAGCTTTGCCCAACACCTGGTCATCTAATGGTTAGACGGAGACCAGGAGAGGCGTAGAAGCCACAGTGTCTTGCACCCACTGTGAAATTTGGTGGAGGATCAGTGATGATCTGGGGATGCTTCAGTAAGGCTGGAATTGGGCAGGTTAATCTTTGCGAAGGACGTATGAATCAAGCCGCATAAAAGGTTGTCCTGTAAAAACAGTTGATTCCTTCTGCTCAAGCAATGTTCCCCAACTCTGAGGACTGGTTTTTCCAGCAGGACAATGTGCCATGCCACACAGCTAGGTCAATCAATGTGTGGATGAAGGACCACCACATCAAATCCCTGTCATGGCCAGCCCAATCTCCAGACCTGAACCCCATTGAAAACCTCTGGATTGTAATCAAGAGGAAAATGGATAGTCACAAGCCATCAAACAAAGAAGAACTGCTTAAATTCTTGTACCAGGAGTGGCATAAGGTCACCCAAAAAGCAGTGTGAAAGACTTGTGAAAAGCATGCCACGACGCATGAAAGCTGTGATTTAAAAATCATGGTTATTCCACAAAATATGGATTTCTCAACTCTTCCTGAGTTAAAACATTAGTATTGTTGTTTCTAAATGATTATAAACTTGTTTTCTTAGCATTATTTGAGGTCTGCAAACACTGCATTTTTTTGTTATTTTGACTATTTCTCATTTTCTGTAAATAAATACAAAATTTATTGCTTTGAAATTCGGAGACAAGTTGTCAGTAGTTTATAGAATAAAAGAGCAATTTACATTTTACTAAAAAATATACCGTACCTATAAAGAGAAAAATCAGACAAACTGAAAATGTTGCAGTGGTTTCTTAATTTTTGCCAGAGCTGTATGTGGGGTTGGTCATAAAAATGGGTAGGTGGACCCTACGTAATTTTTTTTTTTGTGGGTCCCCCATTTTAATAGTAAAGGCTAAGTAAAGAGCTGTGAGCTGATATTAATAGCCTGGGAAGTTCCATGGGTATTATCCCCTTCCCAGGCTATAAACATCTGCCCCCAGGTGTCCGCTTTCCCTCTGCTGGTTAATAAAATGTCGGGGCTCCCATGCCATTTTTATTCAGAAAATTTAGTATGTAAAAAAAATACATGTACAGTAAGCTATGCAAACACTACACTAGTTATATATTTGTCTGACATCTTTATATCTAATCTATGTATATATATATCTATGGCACTACACAGCCTATGATCCGTACATACTAAAGAACTTTAAGGCAATAAATATCAATATAATAAAATACACAGGACACGTTGACTTTTAAAGGTTTTGGCCACGGCGTTTATTAAATTTAAATATATAACTCAATAACTTATAAACCATACGGCAGCATAGTCAAAGCTCAAACCCTGTTTACCATTTACCATCATGCTGTCCATTCAGTTACCTGAATGACTTACCCAAAGGCCCGTGACCAAATAAATATAAGGTAGGTAGGGAGGGCGGAGCAGCGCTTTAGGTATGACAGTGATTAGCAATGACAACTTCCCCCATGGCTGCCCCCTCTTTATCCCTTCAGCCCATAGATTGTTTACATCAGCCTGTCCTATCTGCGCACGTCAGCGCATCTACACTTCACCCAGGGACGAGCAGCTGGCTGGACAGGCCCACCACCAATGTCTGTACTCAACAAAAAAATATATATATATATATATAGATAGATATAAAAATAAATACCGGGAACAAGTGGGCAGGAAAACTCTATTCCACCACAAATTAACCCTTAAGGGAAGCTATACCTGTGGCCTGGTAATGCCATGCATTACCCTCCAAAGAGTCCGGGTCCTGCCATTCTCGTCTGTCAGGTCACGCTGTGATTTTACTGTACACGACAGATGAATTGCCGTCTTTTCAAAGTGTGTGTAAAAATCGGACTGCACTTGCATTTTTTTTTATCGCACCCATGGACTTGCATTGGCGAGTTTTGTCCGATAATACAAGGACAATCGCAGCATGCTGCGATTTTTTTTTTTTTTTCTCAGTCCGAATTTGGCTGAGGAAAAAATCGCAAATAAGCTTTGACTCAAATTAACATTGGTCAGAGTGCAATCTCTAAGTATGAGCCCTTAGAGATAGCAACAGGGAGGGGTTTTATACAGATCTTTAAGTCATGCATATAGTGAAAACATCTGAAGGAGGCTTAAGGTACTGCCACACTACACAATCCCGCTAGCGATCTCGTTAGCGTCGCATACTAATGAGATCGCTAGCGGGATTGTTTCTATATCGCTAGTAGCTACCTAACTTAGCGATGTCGTTAAGGACGCTATCGCGGTTAGCGATCTCCTTAACGACTTTAGCGGTACAAAAGTACCGCTAAATCGCTAAGAAAAGGTGCTACACTTAGCGATTATACTTACCCAGCGGGAGCGCCGGCGATAAAATAGGGTCCGGAATGATTCCAGCGACGAGCGAGATCACAGCAGGATCTCAGCAGGGAGCTCGTCGCTGGTAGATGCCGCACACAACAACATCGCTAACGGGATCGCTAAATAGTGACGTTTTTTAGCGATCCAGTTAGCGATGTTGTTTAGTGTGGCATACCCTTTAGAAAACAATGTATGGATATAGAGGGAAGCACATGAAGAGAAAATTGCACTGTAGCTATGAAAACCCTCAGCACCCTGGATACACAGCTCATATCCAGCCTATATTATTGACAAGAGACCCTAAAAAAATATCAGAATGTGGAAGTTGGATCAGGCTGCAAAGTGCTTATTATGGGGGCTGAACATGATCGAGGATTGTATACTGAAAGTTAATGCAAATTTATTAACTAAAACTAATCACTAACATCTGTAAAAATATTTATTTCATGTCAAAGGCAAACATAATTTTAAATCTTCCCCCCGGACCACCCATGGATAAGTAAGGTTTGCATAAACCTCAACAGTTTACTGTTGAGGTTACAGAATTCCCTCAAAATGAGAAATTTTTGAAAGTGTGTGGTTGTTAATATAGTTTCAAGCTGATATGGACTTGCGTTTAGTAGGAAAATGCATTGAAAACCTATTTATGCTACTGGCTGTATAATGGAAGAGAAAGGTCCATTACCTTATTCAGTTATTCGATCTTATATTCATGGCAACTGCAAAACTGATTTGTTTACATTCAGAGGAAACACGAATTTGACAAGTTGGATTTTTCCAACCTGAAATAAGTAGCGTCAGACGAATCTGGCAGCTCCTTATCTCCTCAACCACTTGAAATAACAAGCATATTTAGCTTGGCTAAGGCCTCTTTCACACTTCAGTCGTGCGACGTCAGTCAAAATCCGTCAAAATGTGAAAAAAACGGATCCGCCAATTTTTTTTGGCGGATCCGTTTTTTTTCCCATAGACTTGCATTAGTGAGGGATTTTGACGGATGGTCGTCCGTTAGGTCCGTTTTTGGACGGATCCGCCAAAAAATTGGCGTCCGTCATTTTAAAAAAACGTCCAATGCAACGTTTTTTTTGACCGCCAAAATGGCGGATCCGCCGCATCCGCCATTTTGTATAATGGCCACCTATGGCGGCAGATCCGCCAGCATCCATTTTTCACGGAATCCGCGGCGGATCCGTCGCCTCTATTGAAAACCATAGTAAATGCAGAAAACATGTCCGGTGTGTCTCTCTTCCTCTCTCACTCTCCTCTCTCCTCTCTCCTCTCTCCTCCTCTCTCCTCTTCTCTCTCTCTCTCCTCTCTCCTCTCTCTACTCCTCATCCTCTCTCCTCTCTCCTCTCTCCTCACCCTCTCTCCTCTCCTCTCTCCTCTCCTCTCTCCTCTCTCTCTCTCTCTCCTCTCCTCCTCTCTCTCTCTCTCTCTCTCTCTGTCTCTCTCTCTCTCTCTCTCTCTCTCTCTCTCTCTCATCTCTTTTCTCTATATCAGCTGCACAATTCGATTTTATCAGGATGCCCTTCATTATTGGATTTTCTCTTTTATTTGTGTCTGCCACATGTGAATCTTCCTTATAGACCGGGGTCAGACTTGCAAGAAACTCGCACGAGTCTCATGCGAGTCTCTCGCATCAACACGTGGAACTGCCGCTGGCACTCGGACCGGAGCTTGCGGCTCCATAGAACTACATGCAGCCGCACGCTCAGGTCCGAGTGCCGGCGGCAATGCCGGGTGTTGATGCGAAAAACTCATGTGAGTTTCTCGCATCACACTCGCAAGTGTGACTCCGGACATAGTAAAAGTTAAAATACTGATGAAAAAAAATTACAGATGTGAAACTTTGCACATCTAGCAGGAAATAAATAACATTTTTATACAAATTTTGTTAAAATTTTTCTCAGGCCATTTGTGGAAAAATTACCTCTGATTACAACCGGGAACAGCTCTGGATGGCAAACGAAAACCTAATTACTGTGCTGCAAGCTCACATGAAGGGCTACCTGACCAGGAGGGCATATCGGGAGAGAAAAGCTTATCTACACCAGCAAGAGCCATATGCTGTTAAAATACAGGTAAGACTAGGGTAAGGCAAATAAGGACATTTGTTATCTTTCTTGTCATAGAACATTAAATAAGAGTTGTATAGCTTTAAACATATTATATAAGTTAAAAGGGTTTTCCCATGAGCAGAGTACATTTTAATCGCTAGATCTTGGAATAAAAATTAGTTCCACAATTGGATGGATTTAAATAAAATGTTCCTGTGCTGAGATAATCTTATAAATGTGACCCTGATGTGTACTGTGTAATGGCCGTGTCTGACCGTACAGGGACATGGTCTGATCTTACCACAGCTCCTGGGCAGGGGGGAAACAAAACAGAGTATACAGACAGGACAGCACGGGATCACAACTGATTTTCTGTGAGGTAAAGCATTTACTGCTTGTTTTTAAGCAGGCAGGGAAATGTTTTACCTCACAGAAAGCATCATCTGTGAACCAATGAAGTATCTCAACATTCATGTAACAATCTACCAAGTGTATTATATAGAAGGTGTAAATTTTACAAGTTGCTGCTGTTTTCTTCTCAAACCCTTTCTTCATCTTCTTATGACCCACTGCCAGCAATCAATAATTTTTTCACATTGTCCAACTTATATAATGGTAAAGAAAAGTAATCTACCAACAGATGGAACATGAGGTCCTGTTTAGGTGGAATTGGGTTTTAATATTGATGTTTATCCCTGACCTCTGGTATATGCCATGGTTTACCTGTACAGCATATTTGGTGATTTATAACGTACCTTGTTTTATTATCACTTCACAGTCCTCTTGGAAAGGATACAAGCAAAGAAAATCCTACACAGACAGAATAAAACTGCTACAAGGAAACATTGTCGGCATTGTCAAGGTATGAAATTGTAATGAAAATCCAATAACACAAAGATAAAAAAAAAAAATTTTCCTAATTGTTTCATGGATGAAATAGATTTATGTTCTATTCAAGAAAAATGGGCAAGTCTATTATGATCCCTATACTAGTACCTACTGTTACTTACCTGTCACTAATGATCCACAAATGTGAAACTGGATTAATACAACAAATGAGTTCAACAAAAATGTTCCAATAAGTAAGGAGAAAAATAAGACCTACAATATCTACTTTCAAAGCTTTGATGCATTACCCCGATCCTCCAAAGCCATCTCCTTTTAAAAAATATTGCACATGCAAAATTTCAGTTAGAGGAGATGGGTCAGGCCACCCACTCCTCCATCAGCTGCATTTTCATAAAGAGGAGAACTGTGCAGTCTGTGAGGAAGGCTGCCCAAACAAGTACAGGAGGAGAACCTGTAATACTTAAAATTGTTTCTATTACTAACCTATAAGTCCCCAACACATTTGCTAACAAGAAAAGATAAAGTGGCAAAACCCGTAAAGCTTTTTGTCAGAATTTTGTCTCTTCAAAAGTATAAAGAAAAATCAGATCCCATACGGGACATCCGTATTGCATTTGATTTTTACTCATACATTTTTATTATTACCCTAGAAAACTGTAATAGATCTTGTACATTATAAGATATATAAATGTAGATGCTCCATGGGATGTGATGCATATGTAAAATAATGGCACATGGATGAAAATTGTCTGTTTTCTGGTTGAAAATCTGACAAATTTTCATCTCTTGTCTGAACCCGGCCGAAGTCTAAAAAGAGGATGTTATGACACCCTATTTTGGGGTTGAAACCAGTCCATAGTCACAGCACCCTCTTTTCACTTTGAAATCAGTCTATTAGCTGGTTGGTGAGTTTATCTTCATCTGGTATTGCCAACCACTGCAGAGGAAATGTGGAGACCACCATCTAAATCAGCATAATATCAGCCACACATGAACCGTTCGAAGCCGTTAGGATTTTCTGAGGTAAAAAGGCTGAAAGCCAGCTACTTAAGTCTTGCCTTGAGAACATTGAGTTGAGTTGCCATCTTTGGTGCTTTAGAA
Organism: Oophaga sylvatica; assembly: GCA_033576555.1. Classification (NCBI taxonomy): domain Eukaryota; kingdom Metazoa; phylum Chordata; class Amphibia; order Anura; family Dendrobatidae; genus Oophaga; species Oophaga sylvatica. The sequence continues at coordinate 920,016,362 of JARQOD010000001.1, read as the reverse complement.
CGTACCATACGTGATCAGACACATGAATCATCCATTACTTCCTGATGTGTGATTTGTCGTTTAGATTCAGGCTTGGTACCGGATGATAAAAGCCAGAAGAGAATACAAGAAGAGACAGAAGTTTTACAAGGACCATGTATGTTATTTCTTTACCACAAGACTTAAAAACACATGATAAATCAGGACGTTAGAATAACAGCTGCTTTCCTCTGTTTAGGAAAAAGAGATAGTTAAAATCCAAGCATTTCTGAAGGCCAACAAAGCAAGGGAGGACTACCGGACGTTAAGTAAGTAGCAGCATAGATTGTGCATGCGATGGGATCACCAAATGAAGAAAGGGGACAAATTAAAACCAAAATATTAAGGTCCATAATAAGACTAAAACTTATCCTTCCCATTCTTCTTCTGACTTCAACTCCTGAGGAAGTCACAACACAGATGGCGATACACATGGGGTCCTTACCTCATCTTATATTTCTTTGCCTCAATTCACAGGTTTCCCTTTCATACATATCCTGCATCTTTTAAATCTCTTACTTTGGTGGTCATCATTATGGCAACATGTCTTGACCTAGGTTTACAGTATAATGCTTTGTGTACACTGAATATTATATTGGTGTGCACCTCATTTTACTGACAGGCAGATGATGATAGGTGTTAGTCCTATTTTGGACGCACCTAGTCCTAGCACTTAGTTTCCAAGTAGCCTATTGGCTTTTTAAAATGTTTTTAATATTTTTTTTATTTGCCCCTTGTTATAATACAGGTTATTTCTTAATTTGGTGATCCCATCACTTTTTTGCAAATTTTTATTTTTCTTGTATTGTTGGTATTTTTATATGTTTTGACTAATCCCGACTTATTAGTTATTGCCCTCAGAATGATCATTTCTAAGGATTGTGCATGTAATACGAAAGAAGGCAAGTGAACCTGCTGCCATATTTTAAGTCCATAAAGTCACTATGCCAATCTACCTGAAAGAAATCGGTTTCTGAGGTTAATCTGTCCTTTACAGAATAAAGTTTAAAATGGAGTTCTAAAATGGCACATGCTGAATATTGATTTATCTGGGCAGAAGGGTGGCCAACTTGAATTTTTATTTTTTTCCAGACTGTAGTCAGACCACAAACGTTTTTTAGGGGCACATAAGAAAGTCAAAATAAATCATTAAGATTTTAAGTAGAGATAAGCGAATCTGGCAAAAATTCAACTTCACCAATTTTTGAGGATTTTCTCAGGAAATTCAATTTGCAGTAAAGCTATATCTGCAAATTGGATGGTACAAAAATACGGCAGATTCAAAGTTTACAAAAATCCATATTCTACAGAGTATGTGTTTTTTTTTTTTTTGTTTTTTTTATACTCCAAGCTAGAGTTGAGTGAATTTTTCAAAATTCGGTTTCGATTATGATCGGCAGCGTGTTTTGCAGTATTCACCGAACACAGCCGAATGCCATTGGAGTCAATGGGAGTAGAAATGACCGAATATGTTCGGTACCGATCATCAAACATAAGTTCGGCACGAATAGGGTAACAACAAGGAACAAATATTGGCAAATTCAGATTCGGCGACCGATTCCGAACATATTCGGTCAACTCTACTCCAAGCTAATTCGGCTAAATGGCTCATGTCATGATCTTTAGCTATATTCGCTCGGAGCGAATTACAAAAAGTACATATGCTGGAAAATGCGGATTATTGTACAATTCGTGTAGAATTCAGTTTCACTTTAATAAATTGTCGCTAAGTGATACATGGCTATAGCCTATAATCCTGACTTAACGACATTATCTGTACTCACATGAACTGTAATTTGATGACAACAAAATTTCTCCAGCTTCTAAAAAAAAAAAAATAAACAACAAAGAAAGGACACATCAATTTTTTCATGGGTGGGGAAAAAGGACTGTATATCTACAGACTTTCCAGGAATTTCTTTGATATGACGATGAATAACAGTGGTGAACAGAGAAAAATCTGTCCTCAAGGCCAGCGTATTTCCAACAGATATTTAATGTTTTATGTTTGTTGGCAGGAGAAACTCTGCTTAAAATATATGCATTTTTGTGTGATTTGTTTTTTTTCCCCATTTATTTGAATGGGTGAAAAACGCTGCAAAGCCACTGAAAGAATTCACATGTTCTAGTTCTGAAATGCTTCAAATCTGCAAGGAACAAGTAAGCAGCATGTGCATGAGATTTCAGAAATCTGATTCACTTTGCTGGTATAATAAATCGTTGCGTTTTTTCGTGGCAAAAATGAAGTGTATGGACAAGTCCTCAGTCTGATCGTTAAGTTTTTGTTTCTGACTTACCGTATTTTATTATTATTATTATTTTGCTTTTTTCTTGCCTTAGTTTGCTCAGAAAACCCACCCCTGAACGTCGTGCGGAAATTTGTCTATCTCTTGGACCAAAGTGATTTAGACTTTCAAGAAGAGCTGGAAGTGACCAGACTAAGAGAAGAAGTAGTCACCAAGATTAGGTCAAATGCACAACTGGAAAAAGATCTCAGCCTCATGGATATTAAAATTGGCTTGTTGGTGAAAAACAGGATCACTCTCCAGGTTCGTGTTATTGGAATTTTTTTTATTTCTGGGAAATTCAGGAAACAGGATGGCACTCCCATAATATGTCTGGAGAACGTCGGAAAAAGTGTAACCATACATCCTCCCCCTGGAAATATACCCTGCAGGATCAGCTCACTGGTCAGACATAGGTGTGCTGGAAGTTGTAGTTCATTGTCATAGCCTTTCATTATTTAGACTTTTGGAAAGGTATATTCATCTTCTGGAGTTAAAGGGTTTGTACAGGATTAGTAAAGTCTGCCTGAGTTGGGTCACACTTTGCTGTCCTGTGGTCATAGATTTCTGATCAGGAAAAACCACGTAGCGTGAGGCATGTTTTATGTATTTACCAGTACCTGCCATGTTCGAACGAGCGCCTTCTGCAAACAGTGCCACACCTGTCTGTAGGTTGCATTTAGTAGTGCAGTTGAGCTCTGTTAAGGTGAGTGTGGCACCATCCTCGAAAGAAAGTGGCAATATTTTTTTTTCCAATACAGAAAAGTGAAACAAAGCAAGAAATAAAGAATATTAAACATTAGAGGAATTTGTATACCATGTAGATATGTACTCGCCAAAGGCCTATCCAGGGCAGCCTAGCCATCTCACGTGATAGTGCTTAACAACACTGAGCAAGACAATTTGCAGCATCCTGGTCTGGCGACCACATCGGCATCCATGGTGGCAGCTCAACCAAAGCCTGTGAACATCTTACCACCTGCCGCCATTACTGGTGTCTCTTCTGATTATTACCCCCTTACAACATCATAACTATGGCATGACAAGCCATTATATCACGGGGTCTACAAACCCGAAATGGCATACGATAGGAAAGTCCTCTAACAGTGAGGGTATGGACACATGGGTCGGATACATGGTGATTTTACCGAAAATTTCACTGGCTCCGCTGCACGATGCCAGACTAAATATGACATGCTGCAGATTGCTGATCCCTGGTATAGAGGAACTGTATATTTAGGCTGGAGAATGTACAAGTGATTTATTAAGTCAAGATGTTTAAAAGTAAAAAAAGGGGATTTTTTTTTAATTAGAGGAAATGTGTCAGTTAAGAAAGTTCCTCTCTGAACTTAATGACTGTTGTGTACATGAATATCGCTTAACATAGGGATCTGTGTATCTGTCCGCAGGATGTAGTGTCCACAGCAAGAAGCTGAACAAGAAGAGCAAAGGGCAAGTAGAGGAGATGCTGACGGTCGATAAGCAGGGTATTAAAGGGCTCAGCAAAGAGAAAAGGAAGAAACTGGAAGCCTACCAGCATCTGTTTTATCTGCTTCAGGTATGTGAATCAAGACAAAATAAAATCGAAGGAAATCAAATGTGGGATACGTAAAAAGTGACAAATTTAGGAAAAAAGGTCTCCTATTTTCTGGCACCTTGTCAGAGAGCTGCGACTAGAATTGTAGAGCAACCTTATACAGCTAATAGATAATGTCACCACAGACTAAGCCATAGCAAACACTCGGTTCTGCTTGTTTAACTTGCTTTCCCTCCCTCCTGGGCAATGCTTTCTTCTACATCTCTTGTAATTCGCCAGTTTCCACAATGACATTTCGACCTAAACATAGATGAGTCTCATTAGCCACGACTTATGGAAATCAGGTTGTAAAACATTACGGTTTCTCTGGGAACTTCAGCAACGCAACTACACTGCTCAAAAAAATAAAGGGAACACTTAACAGAATATAACTCCAAGTAAATCAAACTTCTGTGAAATCAAACTGTCCACTTAGGAAGCAACACTGATTGACAATCAATTTCACATGCTGTTGTGCAAATGGAATAGACAACAGATGGAAATTATTGGCAATTATCAAGACACACTCAATAAAGGAGTGGTTCTGCAGGTGGGGAACACAGACCACTTCTCAGTACCAATGCTTTCTGGCTGATGTTTTGCTCAC
>JARQOD010000001.1:919970190-920011776 GCA_033576555.1 Oophaga sylvatica | reverse complement strand
AAAGTACAATTTACATGCCTCCCGGAAAGTAAAAAATTTGTCCCGCCCACCAGTGAACCTGTCCGGGAGAGCAACCTTAGGTTCAGATCTGGTTTGCTCCGGGGGGAACAAAACCTTGGACTTAATGTCTGCAAACTCCATGGACAACCCCTGCAACTGCCGGGCCAGCTGGGCTACTGGATCCATGACAGCTGGAGAGAATCTTTAGTAAGGCCGGTGAAAATGTCACGCTGTATAGCAGATATATATGTATGTGATGACAGTAATCTATATCAAAAGGGCAACATACAATATAACATGCGCATAGATATATGATAACATAGAATTACCTGACAGAAAGTCCAGTGGGTCAATACGGAATCCGTTATACGCTGTCTCCAGCTAGAGGGTGACCGGGGTCTATGCTGACCCTAAACTGGGGTCCTAACTAATCCCTCTACCTGGAGGTACTGTTAAAGGTACAGAGGTCCAGGCCACCAGCGTAAACCCTGTCTCCTATCAATCCCTGCCAACTGTAATCTAGTCCTAAGAAGGACCCTGATTACCACCAAAGGGAATGAACAGGTAACGGTTAATGAACAGAAAGACATACAAGAAAGACAAGAAATAAAGTAAATAAAGTCTTACATACAACACTCACACACAGTAGGAACACCTAAGGTCTCAGAGATAAACTATAAGCTATAAGAGTAAAAACAACTAAGGAGCTCTTAGCTTAAGTATTCTCAGAACCGATCCAGTCTGCTAGACTACATAAAGGCTTTCACCGGCATCTAACAAGCAGACTGGCAGGTATATGAAGGAATCTAATTAGAACATAATCAAAAGCAGCCGGGCGAGGCTGGACCTAGTCTTAGCAAAGAGCTAGGTAAAATTAACTCCCTCATTACCAAACACAAAGAAACAGCAACTCAGCTGTGAGAAGTCAGAGTGTGTAATCGCGACGATCCTTGTGGCGATACACCCATGACACATATGCTCTAGATTATGCCCCCATATGCTCCAGATTATGCCCCCATATGCTGCACAATTATGCTCCATAGTATACAGTCATGGCCAAAAGTTTTGAGAATGACACAAATATAAATTTTTACAAATCTACTGCTACACTTTTTCTAATGGCAATTTGCATATACTCCAGAATGTTATAAAGAGTGATCAGCTTAACAGCAATTACTTGCAAAGTCAATATTTGGCTAGAAAATGAACTTTATCCCCCAAAACACATTTCAACATCATTGCAGCCCTGCCTTAAAAGGACCAGCTAACCTCTTTTCAGTGTTTGCTCCATTAACACAGGTGTGGGTGTTGATGAGGACATGGCTGGAGATCAATCTGTCATGATTAAGTAAGAATGACACCACTGGACACTTTAAAAGGAGGCTGGTGCTTGGCATCATTGTTTCTCTTCTGTTAACCATGGTTATCTCTAAAGAAACATGTGCAGTCATCATTGCAATGCACAAAAATGGCCTAACAGGGAAGAGTATCGCAGCTAGAAAGATTGCACCTCAGTCAACAATCTATCGCATCATCAAGAACTTCAAGGAGAGAGGTTCCATTGTTGCCAAAAAGGCTTCAGGGCGCCCAAGAAAGACTAGCAAGCGCCAGGACCGTCTCTTAAAAGTGTTTCAGCCGCGGGATTGGGCTACCAGCAATGCAGAGCTTGCTCAGGAATGGCAGAAGGCAGGTGTGAGTGCATCTGCACGCACTGTGAGGCGGAGACTCTTGGAGCAAGGCCTGGTCTCAAGGAGGGCAGCAAAGAAGACACTTCTCTCCAGAAAAAACATCATGGACAGACTGATATTCTGCAAAAGGTACAGGCAGTGGACTGCTGAGGACTGGGGTAAAGTTATTTTCTCTGATGAATCCCCTTTTCGATTGTTTGGGACATCAGGAAAACGCCTCATTCAGAGAAGACAAGGTGAGCGCTACCACCAGTCTTGTCTCATGCCAACTGTTAAACATCCTAAAACCATTCATGTGTGGGGTTGCTTCTCAGCCAAGCGAATCGGCTCTCTCACAGTCTTGCCTAAAAACACAGCCATGAATAAAGAATGGTACCAGAATGTCCTCCAAGAGCAACTTCTCCCACCCCTCCAAGAGCAGTTTGGCGATCAACAATGCCTTTTCCAGCATGATGGAGCACCTTGCCATAAAGCAAAGGTGATAACTAAATGGCTCAGGGAACAAAACATAGAGATTTTGGGTCCATGGCCTGGAAACTCCCCAGATCTTAATCCCATTGAGAACTTGTGGTCAATCATCAAGAGACGGGTGGACAAACAAAAACCTAAAAATTCTGACAAAATGAAAGCATTGATTGTGCAAGAATGGACTGCTATCAGTCAGGATTTGGTCCAGAAGTTGATTGAGAGCATGCCAGGGAGAATTGCAGAGGTCCTGAAGAAGAAGGGTCAACACTGCAAATATTGACTTGCTGCATTAACTCATTCTAACTGTCAATATAAGCTTTTTTTACTCATATGTTTGCAATTATTATATTTCTGTCTGTGATAAAAACATTTGTCAAACACACATAAAAAACAGAGGGCAGCAGATCATGTGAAAATATAATATTTGTCTCATTCTCAAAACTTTTGGCCATGACTGTAGGCCTCATATGCTGCTGCTGCTGCAAAAAAAAAAATATATATATACTCACCTCTCGTCGCTGGGGGCCAGGTGCCGGTGTCCTGAGCAGGCGGGGACACCGGCGCGCTATGGGGGACAGGTGCCGGTGTCACCGCTTGCTCAGGACCCCGGCACCTGAGATATTTACCTGTCCTCTCTGCACCGCTGCGCTGCTCCTCGGTCTGACTCCTCTGGCTGTGAATGATCTGGCAGGGGGCGTGGCGCACACTAACGACGTCATCGCGCCCTCTGCCTGAACATTCACAGCCAGAGGAGTCAGACCGAGGGAGCAGCGCGCAACGATGGCAAGGGGACAGGTAAATATAGCTATACTCACCCCTCCGCCGCGCGTCTCTGCAGCCTCTCCTCTTTCCCGGCGCTCTCCGCAGCGCTTCAGTTCTGCAGCGGTCACGTGCTACCGCTCATTAAAGTCATGAATATGTGCATATTCATGACTTTAATGAGCGGTGCCATGTGACTGCTGCAGGAAAGAGCCGGAGATCGTGGGAGAAGCAGGGGGCTGCAGAGACCGCGCCGGCGGAGAGGTGAGTATGATCCGACACCCCCGCTCCCCCTCCCCCACCGACCCCCGTACATGACCCGCGTATAAGCCGAGAGGGGGACTTTCAGCCCTAAAAAATGGGCTGAAAATCTCGGCTTATACATGGGTATATACGGTACTTTACAATAAAAATGTACTGGAAAATATGAGCAAAAATTCAAGGTAGGGCAAAACGGTGAAAAATCAATTAGACCATTTTTTTGGGGAAGAAGGATTGATTTTGTGGTCTTTTTTTATGCGGTAAAAAATTATGACGACAGTTTTTGTATTACTTTAGTGGCTTCAAAAATTCAGAACTTTAAGAGAAAATATATATGTTGTATGTCACAATTTTTCAAGATCTTTTTGTGTTTAATTGTTTTATGTTTAGGTCTATTAAGCTGCGTTAAGGGTTGTTTTTTTCGCGTGCATGCTACACTTTTAATTGGTATAGTTTGGGGCCCTTTTTTACATTTTTTTATTGCATTTTTTGGAGGAAATGCAAAAACCAAAAAACAAATTACCGTAGGTTTCTTTCTTTCCAGCATTTTCCTTTTGGGTTAAATAATTTTATATCTCGATGGACTGAACTTTTACCAATTATGATTTTTTTAAAAATTGGGAGCAATTTTTAATTTTTACTGTCTTTTCTTGTCTACTCTATTCTTTTATCCCCCCATAGGCAAATTAAACCGGCAATCATTTGTTCACTTGACCACTGACAGCAAGATTCCATCTAGGTTAGTTGAAGATAAAAAAAAAAAAGAACCCAAGACAAATGTTAGGATTATTCAAGAAAAATGCCTAAACCAAACTACTATTGAGATTGATTTCCTAAAGTACCTGGATATCTTCTCGACTAAGCCAAATGGTTTTTGGAGTAATTCCTTCTGGAGGAAACCAGCAGCCTTCACTTGTTTCAGTATTATAATAGTAGTCAAATTTATCTTTTAACCTTATTTTCAGCCATGAACTCTCTTCTGTCTCCACAGGACCTAAATGTTTAAAATTGGTAGAGTTAAGGGAGAGAAACCATACAGCTATTCAGACTACAGACCAAATGTGTCCCCCAACCCCACAGCGAATCCCGTGTAAGAATGATACCAGTATATAAGAGTTAAATGGGATCTGACTGCACAAAGCTTTCAGGCTCCACCTAGTGGTGGCGGAAGGCAGCCAGAATAAAAGGTTAAAACCCATCAAAAAATTGTTTCATAAACCATCAACAATGCTGTAAAATAATAAAGTATACTTACCTTATCCATCCCCCACACATGGTCTTTCAGTGCTGCTTTGTTGCAGCATTTATATGCATATCCGGACCAAAAAGTAAGTGCAGACACCGGCAGGGGATCCAAGCAGTGTTGATAGAACAGTGGCAAGTGATTGGCAAGATTAGTATAATTTTTTAATATTTTATAGTATCATTGATGGGTTTTTAGTATTTTAGGGGTGAACAGCCACTTTTATTTTTAGTCTATGTGAAAAGAAGCAGAGAATTTGGAGGTGTCTAAAGGGAAACAAAGCTCCAAATGGAGATAATTGGTACCAAGGTTTGGACCTATTTAGATTCAAATAAAAATGATTAAATGATGGACATTTATCACCAGTGACGGGGGAAGTGAGTGTCCACACTGAGGGTGGATGGGCGAAGCAGGTAGGAAGCCCCCTTATGGGTACTAGACCCATGAGACAGCAGCTCCTTTGTTGACACCAACTATAACCCTGTGGCAAAAGGGGGGAATTAATAAAGAAGGGTAATGTTTTTCCTTCTTTTGCTAGAGTTTGTTCTTATATTGTTGTAGCCTTATAGTCTCCGATTCAAGGATTTTATACTTCTTATCTCATATGAAATGTTTTCAAGAGTCTGCAAAAACATGTTCTGGGTACATGGTAAATAAAGGTCATCATGACCTGGGTAACAGGGGGGGGCTACAAAAGTGACTTGCTCACAACCAGTGTGCAAGCTTTCCTCCGAGCACTCGTTGTCTGAGGGCCTAATCTCTTAATTCGGCCTCACTGGTGATCCAGCATATCCGACTTTGGGTCAGAATGAAAACCGCTACGACACCAGGGACATTGATTTCATATTCTTTAGATATACCATCAGTGAGTGAACAGCAGTAATCAGACTGCTGACATGCTAAATAAAGGAGTGTCACAAAAATCGCAAGATGTCCCCTAACCTACTGATCGCTTGGGCTCAAGCTGTCAGATCTACAGCAATCAGCAAGTTATCCTTCAGAGTCCAGTTCTTGGCACTCAAGAACTCCGACAACAGGGCTCTAATACTCTCAGCTAGATTATTTCCATCAATCCTATGGACAATTAATGCAGAGGAGGTCGAGCATGTGGTTCTGGGAGTAGCTTTCACAAAATCAGGAGGTGTGGTTCCCAGAAGTTGGACCTCTATTAGTGATGAGCGAACATGCTCTGATAAGGTGTTATCTGAGCATGCTCGTGTGCTAACTGAGTGTCTTCCACGTGCTCGAAAAATATGTTAAGCCCCCGACACACACAGCGATCTCGCTAGCGATTGCTGCTGAGTCACTAGTTTTGTGACGCAACAGCGATCTCCCCAGCGATATCGCTGTGTGACATTCAGCGACGATCAGCCCCCCTGCTGGGTATCGCTAATCATCGCTGAATGTCCTGGACATTTTTTTGATCGTTGGTCTCCCACTGGCCAGCACGCATCGCTGCGTGTGGCAGGCGGGAGACCAGCGATCAGCTGGTAACCAAGGTACACATCGGGTTTCCAGGCGCGGGGCTGTGCCTGGAAACCGATGTGTACGTTGGATACCAGCGCGCTGCTGCAGGGGAGCTGGTAACCAAGGTACACATCGGGTTTCCAGGCACTGCATCAGCGGGCTGGTATCCAACGTACACTGCTGGTAACTAAGCGACGTTACCCGCAGTGTCACTGTCCTGATTGCTGCCTGTTTGGCAGCTCAGCAGCGATCTTGTACCGACACACCAGCGATCCTGACAAGTGCATATCGTTGTCAGGATCTGACAAGTGCATATCGTTGTCGGAATCGCTGGTGTGTCACTATGTGTGACGGGGCCCTTAGAGTCCCCGCATTTGTATTGCTTTGCACTGCAGATATCTAACAGCCGCGAGACATGCAGCCGCAGGGACTTGAACATACAAGGATTGCCTAACAAACAGCCATGTGTTGTGGGTGTTTGACAGACGCAACACAAGCAAGGATTGCCTATTCAACAGGAAATCACTGTATGTGTTGCGGCTGTCAAACAACCGAGAGACATGCAGCCGCAGGGACTTGAAAAATATGCTGTTCGACAGCTGCGACACAAGCAGGGATTGCCTAAGAAATAATACCGCCGCAGGAACTCAAACATATTTTTCTAGGACGCCGAAGACACTCGTTTAGCACCCAAGCATGCCCTGATAACACCTTATCCGAGCACATTCGTTCATCACTAACGTCTATCAATCAGCAAGTTATTGCTTATCATTAGCTTAGAGTATAACTTATAATTTTTTGAAAACCTCTTTAATTCTGCTGTCCTATCAAGGTGTATATTGGTAAAAGAAGAGCTCTGCTTTACACAAGATGATTGCAGAAAAACTGGAAGCTTCCACTGCACTTAATTCCAGAAATTGGTGGGGCGTCCCAGGTTTTGAGAATACCTTCATCTGCCTTCTTTTGCTTCCCCTCATCAGGTCTTTGTGGTACACCTCCGCACACTCCGGTATAATTCCCTTCAGTCCAGCATCAGATGACTGCAGCGCTTGCAATGTATGCTGAGACTCATCCTTTTCCAAAGCCAGGTTAATTTCTGCCACACAAGCCGCCACTGAAGGCAAATTTTAAAAAGTTTCAAAAACAGTCGATTATTTTTGTGCTGTAACATTTCACGATACACATTTATGACACGCTGTATATTTTATGTATACAACAATTCTAACAATACAAAATAATAAAAGCGCAACAGAAAGGTCAATAAAGCTCCAAGAAATGTGACCGAGGGAATCCATTATGTGGCCATAATCAGTTCTTGTAAATGCTCCGATGGGTGACCATAATGGTTTATATTGTGCGGATCACTCAATTTCTAGAATGTATTACTCATCAGATGTTGTAAAATTCTGACCACGCTGGAACAATCGGTCCTACACGTGATCTACGGGACCGAGAGAGAATCTCCATCCAACAGCTTTGTATATAGCATCTCAGTAGGAATGTGATGGATATAAATGGTCAGATACATTCCCCATAGCTGAACATGACCCGCAGAACAGAAGTAACATGTTTATAGGTGACAGCATAAAATACAAGAATACATCTTACTGCCCATACAATGAAATGGATGAGACCCATGGATCTAATGTGTACGGGACATTAGGAGTGCTGATCTCAATGACCGATCCTTTAGTTCTCTTAAGGGCTCCCTCACACCACGGCCCAGTGCTATGCGAAAAACATTGGCCCAGTTTTACTCTTTGGGGCAGCTCAGACCTGCGATTATTTTCTCATGCCGATTTGGCATGAGAAAACAAGCTCGGCATGCTGCAAGTGCATTCGAGTATTGGTAACACACACCCATACAAGTCTATGGGTGTGTGTGTGAAACATCGGACTGCACTCGGAAGCCATAAAAATGCAGTGGAATTCCTGCGAACGCCAGCAATAGAGGAGATGGAGAAATTAAATTAAATGAAAGTGGCCACTTGCAAGTTGTTCTCCTGTTTGAATCTCCTCTGAAGAGTGGCATCATGGGCTCCTCAAAACAACTGTCAAATGATCTGAAAACAAAGATTATTCAACATAGTTGTTCAGGGGAAGGATACAAAAAGCTGTCTCAGAGATTTAACCTGTCAGTTTCCACTGTGAGGAACATAGTAAGGAAATGGAAGAACACAGGGACAGTTCTTGTTAAGGCCAGAAGTGGCAGGCCAAGAAAAACATCAGAAAGGCAGAGAAGAAGAATGGTGAGATCAGTCAAGGGGCAATCCTCAGACCACCTCCAGAGAGCTGCAGCATCAACTTGCTGCAGATGGTGTCACTGTGCATCGGTCAACTATACAACGCACTTTGCACAAGGAGAAGCTGTATGGGAGAGTAATGCGAAAGAAGCCGTTTCTGCAAGCACGCCACAAACAGTCGGCTGAGGTATGCAAAAGAACATTTGGAGAAGCCAATTTCTTTTTGGAAGAAGGTCCTGTGGACTGATGAAACCAAGATTGAGTTGTTTGGTCATACAAAAAGGCGTTATGCATGGCGTCAAGAAAACACAGCATTCCAAGAAAAACACTTGCTACCCACAGTAAAATTTGGTGGAGGTTCCATCATGCTTTGGGGCTGTGTGGCCAATGCCGGCACCGGGAATCTTGTTAAAGTTGAGGGACGCATGGATTCCACTCAGTATCAGCAGATTCTTGACAATAATATTCAAGAATCAGTGACAAAGTTGAAGTTACGCAGGGGATGGATCTTTCAGCAAGACAATGATCCAAAACACCGCTCCAAATCTACTCAGGCATTCATGCAGAGGAACAATTACAATGTTCTGGAATGGCCATCCCAGTCCCCAGACCTGAATATCATTGAACATCTGTGGGATCATTTGTAGAGGGCTGTCCATGCTCGGCGACCATCAAACTGAACTGAATTGTTTTGTAAAGAGGAATGGTCAAAAATACCTTCATCCAGGATCCAGGAACTCATTAAAAGCTACAGGAAGCGACTAGAGGCTGTTATTTTTGCAAAAGGAGGATCTACTAAATATTAATGTCACTTTTCTGGTGAGGTGCCCATACTTATGCACCTGTCAAATTTTGTTTGGATGCAGATTGCACATTTTCTGTTAGTACAATAAACCTCATTTCAGGCAGAAACATTACTGTGTCCAATAGTTAGTAGATATATCAAACTGAAATAGCTGTTGCAAAAACACCAATTTTTATAAAACATTAAGCTTAAGATTAATAGGGGTGCCCAAACTTTTTCATATAACTGTATATATATATTGCACTGGGACCAATGTTATACAGTAAGGGTGGGTGAGAATAGGACCGATTATTTTATACACTCATGTGACCCCAGTCTAAGAGGCAGTCACGATTTGGACCAGAAAATTTATACAAATTGTAGAAAGCTATTAGGTCTGCAGATCACGGAAATGGTAAGGAATGAAATGAATAATACAATAAAAAAGTAGATTATATAAGGCAGTAATGTCGGATTAGTTCGGCGTACCGAAGGTGGCATGTAAAGTCTGGGAACCCCTGGTCAAAATTACTGTTATTGTGAGCAGTTAAGCAATTTGAAGATGAACGCATCTCTAAAGATCTAAAGATCAAAATGACATATTTCCTTTTTTTTTTTTTAGGGAATTTTTTTTTTATATATTACCGTATATCATATTTGCATCTTTTAAATTTTAAAAATTTCAAAACGGAAAATGCTCCGATGCAAAAGTTTGGGCACCCTGCATGGTTAGTACTTAGTAGCACCCCGTTTTGCTTGTGTCACGGCTTGTGAACTCTTTTTTTAGCCAGCTAAGAAAGTCTTTCAATTCTTGTTTGAGGTACTGTCATCCATTATTTTTTGGAAAATTCTTCCAATTGTGTGAGTCCTGTGTTGTCTTGCATACACTGCTATTTTGAAGTCTAGCCACAGATTTTCAGTGATGTTCAGATCAGGGGACTGTGAGGGTCATTGTAAAACCTTCAGCTTGCATCTTTTGAGGTCGTCTATTATGGATTTTGATGTGTGTTTAGAATCATTATCCATGTGGAGAAGCCATCCTCTTTTCAACTTCAGGTTTTTACAGATAGTGTTATGTTTGCATTAAGAATTTGTTGAAATTTCCTTGAATCCATTCTTCCCTCACCCTGTGAAATCTTCCCCGTGCCATTGGCTGCAACATAACACCAAAGCATGATTGATCCACTCTCATGCTGAATAGTTGGCAAGATGTTCTTTTCCTGAAATTCTGTGCCCTTTTTTCTTTACAAATACCTTTGATTACTGTGGTCAAAGAGAAACTATTTCAACCTCATCGGTCCCAGGATTTGTTTCCACAATGCCTCAGGCTTGTTTGGATGTTCTTTTGCATAGTTCTGACACTGAATTTTATGGTGCGGACACAGGAGAGGTTATCTTCAGATGACTACTCTTCCATGAAGGCCATATTTGTGCAGGTGTCTGTGAACAGTATAGCAATGTACCACAGCTCCAGACTCTGCTATAAACTTTCCGATGGTCCTTGAAGTCAAGCGGGGGTTCTGATTTGCCTCTCCTACCAGCACCTCTCACTGAAATTTTTATTTTTGCTTGGTCTTCCAGACCTTATCTTGACCTGTTCCTGTTAACTGTCTCAAATACTTTTCAAACCAAGGAAAGTGCACTTGAAAACGTTTTGCTATCTTCCTGTAGCCTCCTCTGGCTTTGTGTGCATCCACCATTTTTAAATTGCTAGGCAGCTGCTTAGAAGAACCCATGTCTGCTGTTTTTTTGCACAAGGTTACAGGAGGCTGTACTTTTATAAAGCTGGGATATTTGTATCACCTGGTCTTTTCTAACGATGATGGTGAACAAATCATAAAACAAACAGGCTATTTAAGGTCTGAAACCTTGGTCAAAGTTATCTGATCATGCAAATCTCCAAGGGTGCCCAAACTTTTGCAATAGCCCATTTTGATTTTTATAATTTTTAAAATGTAAAAGATGCTATTTTTTTGCCTAAAAGGAAATGTGTCATCTTTAACTTTAGCCCTTTTAAAGATCATTTCATCTTCAACTTAGTTAACTGTTCACAATAATAGTAATTTTGACCAGGGGTGCCCAAACTTTTACATGCCACTGCATATACACTGCTCAAAAAATAAAGGGAACACTCAAATAACACATCCTAGATTTGAATGAATGAAATATTATCATTGAATACTTTGTTCTGTACAAAGTTGAATGTGCTGACAACAAAATCACACAAAAATCATCAATGGAAATCAAATTTATTAACCAATGGAGGCCTGGATTTGGAGTTACACACAAAATTAAAGAGGAATGTAATGTCCTTAAAACAATTCAAAATGATGCTCAATAGTGTGTGTGGCCTCCACGTGTCTGTATGACCTACCTGTGCCTGTATGACCTCTCTACAATGCCTGGGCATGCTCCTGATGAGGCGGCGGATGGTCTCCTGAGGGATCTCCTCCCAGACCTGGACTAAAGCATCCGCCAACTACCTGGACAGTCTGTTGTGCAACGTGACATTGGTGGATGGAGCGAGACATGATGTCCCAGATGTGCTCAATCGGATTCAGGTCTGGGAACAGGGGGCCAGTCCATAGCTTCAATGCCTTCATCTTGCAGGAACTGCTGACACACTCCAGCCACATGAGGTCTGGCATTGTCCGGCATTAGGAGGAACCCAGGGCCAACCGCACCAGCATATGGTCTCACAAGGGGTCTGAGGATCTCATCTCAGTACCTAATGGCAGTCAGGCTACCTCTGGCGAGCACATGGAGGGCTGTGGGCCCTCCAAAGAAATGCCACCCCATACCATTACTGACCCACTGCCAAACCGGTCATGCTGAAGGATGTAGCAGGCAGCAGATCGCTCTCCATGGCGTCTTCAGACTCTGTCACGTCTGTCACATGTGCTCAGTGTGAACCTGCTTTCATCTTTGAAGAGCACAGGGGCCAGTGGCGAATTTGCCAATCCTGGTGTTCTGTGGCAAATGCTAAGCGTCCTGCACGGTGTTGGGCTGTGAGCACAACCCCCATCTGTGGACATCGGGTGTTATGTTTTGGTAGCTGAGGGGGCAGGAGCAAAAAACCACATAGGCAGCCAAACACCAGAGAGGTTGGGAAACTAATAGGTTGCAGATCCCTAAACTAACCGCACAACTAGAAGCAGCCGTGGGACGTTCCTATGGTGCCCTAGATGCCTCGTCACAGCCGGAGAGATAGCTATCCCTGAAGATGGAAAGAGGAAAGCTAACTGCCCCGGAGTAGAGCCCCAAAAGAATAGGAAGCCCCCAAACATATAATGGCGATTAGACAAGATGAAAACACGAACACAGACAGAAAATAGACTGAGCAAACGCTGAGGCCCAAAACTGTCTAGACAGGACAACACAGGAGAGAATAATTCTGCAACCCAGAAAAACCCTAGGAAAAACTCCAACACTTCTGAATCCAAAAATACTGAGACCACACGGTCTTGACCACCTATATCAGATCTCTGGTGTGGACACGTAGCTACCCAGCAGTAAAATATCACAAGAACTGAGCAAATGATCAAATACAAAAAGAGAGCGGAGACCAGCCCAAGCCCCCCAAAGGGGACCCGGCTGAACTCAAAAAAAGCAATGCAGCAAAAAACAAGGAAATTCCAACAACAGTAAAAAAAAAACTGAAAGAGACTTATCTGAATGCAAGCAGGAGACAGCAGAAAAGCAAGCTGAATTCCAACTACCAAGAAGAACAATTGCTCACCGGCAAGGACCATGAGAGGTCAGCTCACTTATATCAGGCCAGTCTGTCCCACCTGATAACCAATCGTCAGTTTCAGGTGGTGGATTTTTGCTGTACAACATAGGTTCAATACTCTCAGCAACCACCAGAGGGAGCCTAAGCTCCGAAGTCGTCTCCAACATGTTCACATCAGTCGGGCACTCAGACCATCCTCATGGAGTCAGTTTCTAACCATTTGTGCAGACATATGGACATTTGTGGCTTGCTGGAGGTCATTTTGCAGGGCTCTGGCAGTGCTCCTCCTGTTTTCCTCCTTGCACAAAGGGGAGGCAGCAGTCCTGCTGCTGGGTTGTTGCCCTCCTATGGCCCCGTCCACGTCTCTTGGTGTACTGGCCTGTCTCCTGGTAGCGCCTCCAGCATCTGGACACTACGCTGACAGACACAGCAAACCTTCTTGCCACAGCTCGCATTGATGTGCCATCCTGGAGGAGCTGCACTACTGAGCCACTTGTGTGGGTTGTAGAGTCCGTCTCATGCTACCACGAGTGTGAAAGACAACAACATTCAAAAGTGACCAAAACATCAGCCAGAAAGCATTGGTACTGAGATGTGGTCTGTGGTCCCCACCTGCAGAACCACTCCTTTATTGAGTGTGTCTTGATAATTGCCAATAATTTCCATCTGTTGTCTATTCCATTTGCACAACAGCATGTGAAATTGATTGTCAATCAGTGTTGCTTCCTAAGTGGACAGTTTTTTGTTTAAGGGTCGCTGAAACGTCACCGATTTTGTGACGTAGCAGCGACCTAGCCAGCGATCTCGCTTAGTGTGACACTCAGCGACGATCAGCCCCCCTGCTGGGTGTCGCAGATCGTCGCTGAATGTCTGGACCATTTTTTGATCGCTGGTCTCCTGCTGGCCAGCGTGCATCGCTGCGTGTGACAGGCGGGACACCAGCGATAAGCAAGCTGGAGCTGGTAACAAAGGCAAACATCGGGTTTCCAGGCGCCGCCCCGATGTGTACGTTAGACACCAGCGCTTGTGAAGGGGAGCTGGTAACCAAGGTACACAGCGGGTTACTAAGCGCCGAGCGGCGCCTGAAAACCCGATGTGTACCTTGGTTACCAGCTCCCTGCACAAGCGCGCTGGTATCTAAGGTACACTGTGGGTAACTAAGCGACATGCATCGCTTGTTACCCGCATAGTCGCTGTCCTGATCGCTGCTGAGAGCTGCCTGTTTGGCAGCTCAGCAGCGATCATGTAGCGACACACCAGCGATCCTAACAAGTGCATATCGTTGTCGGGATCGCTGGTGAGTCGCTATGTGTGACTGGGACCCTAAGTGTTCCCTTTATTTTTTTGAGCAGTGTATATATCAGTGATTTGTCCATGTGAGAATCACCACCATAGGATCCTATGGCTCTGGCTCCCTCTTCTGAAGATGAAAGCTTAGAAATCAGAGCAGGGAGATTTTTAGTTGAACAGGTTGTCCAGGATTATAAAACATGGCTGACTATGGGCTGTGTGCAGTATTGCAGCTCAGCTTCTTTCACTTTAAAGGGGCTGTTCTGCTGTATCAGACAACCATGGACAGGGATCGCATGATTTCTGAAAGAAAGCAGCCATGTTTTTCCAAACCTGGACAACCTTTATAAGTGCAGCAAGTTAGGCAAGTGCAATTAATTAAAACAAAAAACAATGAGATTGGAAAGACCAGAACTATGTATGTATATATATTTTTTCTTTTTTTTTTTTTTGGGGGGGGGGGGGAGGTAAACTTTACATTTTAGGGTTCAAGTTCAGCAACTCAATCAACAGATTTATGTAAATGGAAATGATCATAGCAAAAAACAGGAAAATGTGACAGGTTCCTCCTAGTGGACAGGTTACAATTGTGTCCCATAGGCAGAATGTATAAAAAGAAACGTACGTAGCCTATATATGCAGGAAAAAACAAACAAATGGCCTCTATATAATGAAAAGCGCCCCCTACCTCTGTCTGCATCTTGTCTGTCCTGATTGGCGCCATTAACTCCATTCTGTATTTCATCCAGCCACAGAGCAGCTGACTCGTCTTTGGAGTCCTGAAAGTACACAAAATTAACATGATAGTCATATACAGAATATTGAGTGGAGCCAGTATAATAATAAAATGCCAGCTACGCTGTAGCCACGTTGGTAGTCCGTGGCCACTAAAACAGAGCACTGCGAGCCTTGTCCTACCCACAGCATCCATGGCGCCTTTTCTGATCATTAACTACAAGACTTGGCACTCTGATGTGATGAAAAGATGAAAATTATTAAATAACAGCAATCCAAAAATGTAGACATTTCGGTCTTTACAGTGGACCGTCATTGGCATACGGATCTCCTTTCCTTTGTATACAGGGGTAGATACCGCTCGTCTGCCTCTGATGTTCTGGTTCAAGCATTTATCTGGACAATCAGTATACTGATGAAGGTTTATTATACAGACCCAAAAATCGACATTTTTGGATTACTGTTATTTAATAAATTTCATCTTTTCATCAGATCCAAGTGCCAAGTCTTGTATGAGTGTTACGGGATAGGATCCTACTTTAGCACCATTGACCCCCGAAGTGCCGTGTTCTTCCTTATCTCTTCGGATTAGTAGGCCCATGTGACGTCATGTGTGCATCTCTCCTCCATGTAATTACATCACAGGACCTAATAATCAGGAGCGGTGCTGGGTATATAGGAGGTTGGCATTGATATAGTCTGGCAGCCACGGACCACCCATGTGACCACTGGACCAGGATCCTACAAATCTTTTCGCACAACTCTAAAAATATTGATACCCTTCTATCATCTTTCAGCACCTATCTTGCTTTATTTCCGAAAACGGAGTAGTGCTGGCGGGATCTAGGAGCAAACACTACCAGCACCAGGATCTGTCACCAGACTTCACATTACTAACTACATACATGATTAACTAGATCCCTTAGACCTGGCAATGCTGGGGTACTTACTTTGTATGTCCATGTCTGAATGGCTCTACAAACCTTTTTAAAACTCACTGATAGCAGACACCGTGTGCGAGTGCGGGGACTGCATAAATCGAGATGTTTGGAGAATTTTGTTTCCATCTTTTCAACATTTGCAGATCACTAATGTCAATTCACTCTGTGATTTCCATAGTTCCACAACTTTTCCTCTGCTTGCTAAACTCGGTTTTGGGATTTCACACCTCCATTCACCTAGCACCATTGTATCGAATTTTATTTTTTTTTTATTTCTACTGTGGCAAAAATTCTTCTTGCTGCCCAGTCCTGCATCTAAATACCTTGGTCAGACAACATTAATTTTTGCCTTTGTAGGCTAAAGTACATCAGTCACTAAATTTCTTAACGCAAACTGAATATATTATTAAATAGCTCCTTAGACCTGATGAGACTGGTGTACTTGCTTTGAAATGTCATCAGAATAGCTGTGAAACCCTTTGAAGTAAGTACACCGGCCTCATTAGGGCTAAAGGATCTCTTTAAAAATATATGCAGTTTTCATTGCAAAATAAAGAACCCCCTTAAGACATTCCTATTAATGACTCCTTGTGAAAATGGAAAAGCCCCCTAAATAAGACCCATACAAAGGACGCAGTGCACACCAGCAGAATGAGAACATGATGGATTAGATTTAGATTTCAATGCGAGTCAAGGTGACATATCTTTTTTTTCATCGCTTGTGTTGTTACACAGCGTCAAGAGGATTGTGGCGCAGGGGCCTCGGATTTCAGGTATGTTTCGGCATGTTACTTCCGGTTTGGACATGACAGATTACGGGAATTCACAATCAGTTTTCACATGCTCCAAGCTGAAAAAGTCCCAAGGCAAATATCTCTACGTTTCAACATGAATTTCTGAGAGGCCCCACTTAAAAGCCCATAATAAAAGGAAGACAGCGGGGATAACGGCGCTATCCAGATAGACGTTCAGGAGATTGGAGAGGGGATATCCTGTTTACAGCTTTCCCAATTACAGAATGAGTAATGGATTAAAGAATTAGAAAAAAAATAAAACAGCAGATTTCCTGTGAACGCAGTAAAACCACCCACTAAGCATCACATCCATGTCCAGCCTTACAAGAGCGACTTTCCAGTAAGAAGTCTACATAAGACTAAGACTAATAAGTAAGAAACCAGGGGAGGAGTCCCTAGGAGATAATTTGCAAATTCCCAGTGCCTTCTGTTTTGGCTTATATTTCACCGCTTGATTATCTCTTGAACAATAAGAACATGGAAGAGGCTAGGAGCCATGTGGTGAGCTGCATTTCTTGCTACATGTTCATAGACTTACCAGTGGAAAAGCCAAACTTCACATGCCAGAAATGCAAGCTTGTGTCCCTGTTGGAGGAAAAGTTGCAAAATCTGGAAGAGAGGTTATCTACATTGAAGACCATTAAGGAAGGTGAAGAGTTCTTAGACAGAGCAGAATTATCTCTTCATGGTACAGAAAGAGAAGAAATTCGAAGTGCAACTGAAGAAACAGAGGAATGGAAGCATGTGACCCAGAGAAGCAGGAGGATCAGGAGGCAGTCAGCACCAATTCTGCTCAGGAACCAATACCAGGCTCTTACACAGGAGAACGATGAAGAAATACATCAGGATAAGACTTTGCCCACAAACAACCTTGTACGCCCTCAGAGTCCTCCTGAATGGAGAAAGAAAACTGTTGTGAAGAAGAAACGGAGAGTTGTTGTCATGGGCGATTCCCTGTTGAGAGGAACAGAGGCCGCTATCTGCAGACCGGATATAACCTCAAGAGAAATGTGCTGTCTTCCAGGTGCAAAAATTAAAGATGTGTCTGACAGGATATCAGGACTCTTCAGACCTAAAGATGACTACCCATTCCTGCTAATACATGTGGGGACAAATGACACCGCTAGAAACGACCTGGAAACCATCTGCAGTGACTTTGAAAACTTAGGTAAGAAAGTGAAAGAACTGGGAGCGCAGGTGGTCTTCTCTTCCATCCTCCCAGTGGATGGCCATGGAACAAGGAGGTGGAATAAGATTCTGCAGGTGAACAACTGGCTACGTCGATGGTGCCGTCAGCAAGGATTTGGATTTCTGGATCACGGAGTGAATTACCTATACGATGGACTACTTGCTAGAGATGGGGTGCACCTTACGAAGACTGGAAAACATGTATTTGGAAGTCGCCTTGCTACACTCATCAGGAGAGCTTTAAACTAGAACAATGTGGGAAGGGAAGCAAAACGCCAGCAAAAGCCATACACTTGACAAATACTATTGAGATTTCTGCTATTAGAAGTGAAGGGGAAGAACAAAGACAAAAAAAATTTACATAATAAAAATATTGAAGGAAGAGAAACCAATCACAAACTAAAGTGTTTCTATACGAATGCACAAAGCATGGGCAACAAACAAGGAGAACTGGAGCTACTAACGCAGGAGAAGAAATATGATGTCATTGGAATCACTGAGACTTGGTGGGACGATACACATGATTGGAATACAAGGCTAGAAGGATACAACTTATTTGCAAGAAACAGACTTGATAAACGAGGAGGAGGTGTTGCATTGTTGTTTAGAAAAGCGTATATCTGCACAGAGATTGACGCTTCAGAGACTGGGAGTTCTGTGGAAACTGTTTGGGTAAGAATACAAGGACAGAACAATGGAAAGGACACCATTGTAGGCATTTACTACAGGCCCCTATGCAAGCTGAAGATATAGATGAACTCTTTATGCATCAAATGGCCAAGTTCTCCAAAAAATATGACATAGTGGTCATGGAAGATTTCAACTATCCAGACATTTGTTGGGAATCTCTCTCAGGCAAAACTAACAGGTCCAGGAAATTCTTATCCTCTCTTGCTGACAACTTTATCTTCCAAAAGGTAATGGAGAAAACAAGGGGATCTGCTACCTTGGATCTAATCCTCATAAACAGGGAGGAAATGGTGGAGGAGGTAAGAGTGGCTGGGACTCTAGGAGGTAGTGACCATGCTATTTTAGAATTTTGGATAACAAGAGGAGGAAGACCTGTGAAGACTCAGACGTCAAGGTTAGATTTCAGAAAGGCAGATTTTAAGGAACTCAGAAAGAGAATTGGAGGGATCCAATGGCTGGATATCCTTAAGGACAAAAATGTCCAGGAAGGATGGAAAATCTTGAAAAATGAGATTCTCAAAGCACAATCGTTAACAATTCCGAAAAGAGGGAAGAATGGGAAGCATTTAAGGAAACCAGGATGGATGAACATAGAACTTAAACACATGCTAAAAAGGAAGAAAGAAATGTTTATCAAATGGAAAGAGGGAGGCATATCTAAAGAAGAATATAATGCCGTCTGCAGAACCTGCAGGGCACAAATCAGATTATCTAAAGCTGACAATGAATTAAGGCTTGCAAGTGACGTCAAAAGCAACAAAAAAGGATTTTGGGGATACGTCAAAAGTAAAAGAAAAGTCAAAGATGCTATAGGATTTTTACAGGATGAAAATGATGAAATGGTAAGTCAGGATGTTGAGAAGGCTGAACTTTTAAATTCCTATTTTGCATCTGTTTTCTCTCAGAAAGGAAATGTAACATCAACTGATCTTCACTGTCCTATTAAAGGAATAGAAGAATCCAGGATATCTATAAACAGAAAGACAGTGAGGAAACACTTAGCTAACATAAATGAATTCAAGTCTCCAGGTCCAGATGAATTACACCCCAGGGTACTGAAGGAGATAGCAGAAGAAATTCTTGAACCACTGTCCATAATCTTTGAAAATTCTTGGAGAACAGAAGTCCCAGAAGACTGGAGAAGAGCAAATGTTGTTCCTATCTTCAAAAAGGGGAAGAAGGTGGACCCAGGGAACTACAGGCCGGTGAGTCTGACTTCTATACCAGGAAAGATCTTTGAACAAATTATTAAAGAACATGTATGCAAGTACCTGGATAAGAATGAAGTGATTAAACAGAGTCAGCATGGGTTTTTAACTAATAAGTCATGTCAGACTAACTTAATTTCCTTCTATGACAGAATCACTGATTGGGTGGATCAGGGAAATGCTGTAGATATAGTATATCTTGACTTCAGCAAAGCATTTGACAAAGTATCTCACACAATCCTTATTGAAAAAATGACTAAGTATGGAATGGACAAGGCAACTGTTAGGTGGATTCATAACTGGCTTAGTGATCGGACCCAAAGAGTGGTTGTAAATGGCTGCACATCCAGTTGGAAGAATGTCTCAAGTGGGGTACCACAAGGCTCTGTTTTGGGCCCTGTATTGTTCAACATCTTTATCAATGATTTAGATGAAGGAATTGAGGGTAAACTGATCAAATTTGCTGATGACACAAAGCTAGGAGGGGTAGCTAATACTAGAGAAGAGAGAGAGAGGATTCAAAAAGATATACATAAACTGGAGCAGTGGGCAGCAACTAACAGAATGGATTTTAACAGGGAAAAATGCAAAGTACTACATCTGGGCAATAAAAATGTAAAAAGCATATACAAAATGGGAGGAATAGGGCTAAGTAACAGCACATGTGAAAAAGACTTGGGTATACTAATTGATCACAGACTTAACATGAGTCAACAGTGTGATGCAGCAGCAAAAAAGGCAAATGCAATTCTAGGATGTATCAACAGAAGCATACAGTCTAGATCACGTGAGGTCATTATTGCCCTCTACTCCTCTTTGGTCAGACCTCATCTGGAATACTGTGTCCAGTTTTGGGCACCACATTTTAAAAAAGACATCAACAAACTGGAGCAAGTTCAGAGAAGAGCCACCAGAATGGTGACCGGTCTGCAAACCATGTCCTATGAGGAACGGTTGCAGGATTTGGGAATGTTTAGCTTGCAAAAAAGAAGACTGAGAGGAGACTTAATAGCTGTCTACAAATATCTCAAGGGCTGTCACATTGTAGAAGGATCATCTTTATTCTCATTTGCACAAGGAAAGACTAGAAGCAATGGGATGAAACTGAATGGGAGGAGACACAGATTAGATATTAGAAAAAACTTTTTGACAGTTAGGGTGATCAATGAGTGGAACAGGCTGCCACAAGAGGTGGTGAGTTCTCCTTCAATGGAAGTCTTCAAACAGAGGCTGGATAGACATCTGTCTGGGATGATTTAGAGAATCCTGCTTTGAGCAGGGGGTTGGACCAGAAGGCCCAGGAGGTCCCTTCCAACTCTACCATTCTATGATTCTATAATACACAGTAGATGTGAACAAACAGGAAATGGAAGGCTAACACAACTTCTGGTCAACTCGCGGCTGCAGAAAACAGAAGAAAAGTTTGTGAGTACGGCAGATGCCCTTACAGCAATATTTGCCGTATTAACAACCCTACAAGATCATTTCCTATAGGAGCCGTCCGATGATACAGTTGCACAGCTATCTGAAGCTAAAAGGGGTTGTCCAATGTGAACAAGTTATCGCCTAACCAAAGGATAAGTTATAACCTGCTGATTGGCGGGTGACCGACCGGCAGATCGCGGGATGCTGTATAAAATGGTGCAGCAGGTCAAACATCTGACCGCTGCTTAATTCATTCTCTATGGGGTTGTGGGAGAAAAAACACTAGGTCAAAGCTTGGCCGCCCCACAGGGAATGAATGAAGCAGGCCCCATGTGTGCACTGCAGCCCCATTGTAATGGGGATAAAAGTTCCTTGTTTAGCCAAGTGTGGGTCCGAGAGGACCAACAACTCATCTCCGCTCTGGATAGCCGATTATGTGTGGCTTCACGAGCCAGGCAAGGAAATCAGACAGTGAGCTATCAATCAAGCTAACGCGGCTGATGTTGGTCAGTGAAAAAACCTCAGGAGGCAGATAGTGGTAGGGGTGTAACTATTGTGGTTGCAGTGGATGTGACCAGCCCCTGCTGGAAGGGGACCTGCCAACACCAATTTCACCTGGATGTGCGTCCTCGGCCCTCGCTCTGCGTTGCAATATACGCCACCGGCCAATCAGAGGCCAGCAGCTTGTTTCTGTGCTAGCTACAGAAGAGGACGCTGCAAGTCGTGGGAACAGAGGATGGCGAGTAGAATTGTTTGTTTCTTTTTGAAATGTACATTATACCAGGATGGAGAACATGATACCAGGATGGGGGACATGACACCAAAATGGGGGACATGATACCAGAACAAGGGACAGTATAACAAGAATGGAGGACACTATACCAAGAATGGAGGACATTATACTAAGAATGAGCCCAGGACATTATTATATGCACTGTAGGGATGTGGTCTCGCTTGTGTGCGACCGGAGGTAAGCAGGAGGGCGACTCTTCCTGGTTCTTTAAGCAAGTTTATTAAGACTTCATAAACTTGCTGTCAAACAGAAAACAAAACAGCCTTCTCTGGCACAAAGTAAAAAAAAACAGCTATAACGGCCTGGTACTCTAACTGAGTAGTCTCTTCAGCACACACACTGGATGTCTCCTCAGAACTCCCACACTGGAGGTTTCCACACCTCCAGCCACTCACACCTGAGGTCAGCAGTAGGCTCATTTATATCGCAGACATCCAGCTAACACAGACCACATGACTGGTCATGTGGCAATGACCTCATCACAGGTCCTCAAACCCCATACAAAGGTATAGTGATGCCCTTCTCTCCCATCTGTCTATGTGTTCATAATATCGCTACATACCTCCCCCCTCTGCCTAAAGCCGTGGGCTTGGCACATTTCATTCACCGACTAGAAACTCTTTTCAGTCGTCTCCACAATTAACCGGTCTGTCACAGTTTGGCTTAGGTCACTGAGTCCTGAGCTAATTGAGGTGTCACTGCCTCTACCTCTCATTTCAGGCCATCTATGTCCTGTCTTAGTTCCACTTCGATGACTTTCACTCTGAAGCGAACTTCTGCGCCTCTCTATATTGCGGGTTGAAGGTGGCTGCCTTTTTTCCCCCAACTCTTGCAACTGTCTGTTGATCTGCTCCTCCTCAATTCTTAGCTGTTCTATTCTTCCCTGGTGCACCTCCAGGAGCATCCGGATCTTCCCAAGGTTTTCCACCAACCCCCTCCGACTTGGAGGTTTTCTTGTTGTCTCCCGACGTCTCTGCTTCTCGCGGAGGCCATCTGGGTGTCGGTTCCCTTGCTGACTTTCTTCCTCCGTTGAGGCCTCTTCTTTGGTCATTTCTCCAGTTCACTCTCCTCCCGTACGCTCGGACCAGGAGAGCGCAACCGTTCGGTTTCCCGGACTGTCGTGGATTTCCTGAGCTGGGCATTAGCTTCCTTCTCTATTTGGAGTTCTTTGAGAATTTTCTCTTGCTCCTCTGCCCAGCAGCGGTACTCCTCCTCTCTCCGTAGAAGTTCCTGCTGATGCTTCTCCTGGGCCGCTCTGAACATCTCCGTATCTTTCACTAGGATTTGGTTCGCCATCTGGCACGCTGACAGTTGACCTTGAACTTTAGAGACTTCCTTCTCCAGGTCCTCCACTCGTTGCTCAATCCTTTGTCTCCGTATCCTTTCTCGCCCGACTGTCTCTTTAAGCAGCTCCATCTCATGGACTTGCTCTCTTTTATCCAGTACAGGTGGCACCATCCTTTCCTCCTTATTTCTCTTCTTAGAGCGTATAGGCTGTCTGGCCTTCCTGCAGCCCCTGTCGGTGATGAGGAGAACTGCCACTTGTACCCGACTCCACCTTGCTGCAATCGCTTTCACTTGCGGTTAAGTTACAGTCTGCATAGGATTCATTCCCACTCCCCCTGTAATCTTGGAACAGCAAGTCCCCACTTAACCAGGGGTCGGCCCCTATTCCTGGAGCTACCCAGTTTCCTTCGGTCCTATATATTGGTCACCCCAAAGTCCCCACTTTGGTATGAGCCACACTTTCTTACGGTCACCAGGCACTGGGTATCTTTGACTTTAGGGGTTGCTACCTCTGTTTTTCCCACCACACTATCAGCAACCACTACAGCCGCCTGCAGGGATGGGCCGCTCCTAGGGTCATTCTGGTTCCCTTCTGCGCAATCAGCCAGTCCTTCGTCCCATACCTCCCAAAACCGCTTAAAATCCTGGCCTATTATTATAGGGTATGGTAAGTCGGAGACTACAGGGACATCATGGGTAGAAATAATAGTGGACGTCTCAATGATTACCCTGGATACCGGATACTCCCTAGTGACCCCATGAATGCAAGGGACTTCCATCTTCCTTCCGGGAATCAGATAGACAGGGAGTGTGTCGCTCAGCAGAGTCACCTGGCTTCCTGAGTCTAGAAGTCCACTCACACACTCTCCATTCACTATTAGAGAACAGTTCAGTGCCCCCCGGTCAGATGTAAAGTCAGTACACCATTCGCGACATACGCTGTTCAAACCCTGAACCCGGCAATAGTTCCTCGGCTCATCCGCCGCCACCTCTTTTCTCCTCATCGACTCAGTTTTGGACTCTGCCCCTTCTGAATGTGGCAGTAGTTTGTTAGGGTTTACTGGTTCCCCATTCTCGCTAGGGACCTCAGAGCCTTTTCTCCACAGATCCCAAAACAGACAGAAATCCCGGCCTATAATTATAGGACGCACCAAGTCCCGAACGACGCCTACTTCATGGGACTCAGTGCCATGCGTCGTTTCAATGTCCACTCTGGCCATAGGGTAGTCCTTTACATCACCATGTATGCATTGAACACCGACTTTTTTTCCTGGTAGTATGTTGAGAGGAAAAGTGGCCCTAATCAAGGTCACTAAGCTCCCAGAGTCTAGCAGCGCCGTTACTGCTTCACCGTTCACCTTCACGGGACATACTTGAGGACCCTGATTGGGGAACGGGTTTCCACTGCAGGCTGGATATGCATACCATGAAATACGGTGTCCTATGCTGCAGTCCATCTGCTCAGTGGTCTGCGGACACCGGGCAGCTATATGTCCTGGCTCGCGGCACCTCCAACAAATAATATCACCCGCAGTGACCTTGGGCACCACCTCCCCCCGCCATTTTGACCTTGGGCGCTCCACCCCTTTTTGGGACTCTGCCCCCTGTTGGGGCCGCCAGTACGTAATGGGCTGCTTCCCCAAGGATCCTTCCATCCCCTGGTACCTCTCGACCAGTCCGACCAGTTCATCAGCATTCCGGGATCACCCTGGGCAACCCAGGTCTGCAGGGGCTTTGGCAGGGAGTGCACAAACCGATCCATTATACTCTTTCTACCATCTGGGCCGGTGTAGCAGACTCTGGCTGTAGCCATTTCTGGACCAGGTGCAGCAGGTCAAACATTTGGGAGCGAGGCGGTTTGTCCCGTGATAAGCCCAGCGGTGCACTCTCTGTGCCCTGACAGTCATTGTTACCCCCATACGTGCGAGGATCTCAACCTTTAGCTTAGGATATTCCTGAGCATCCTGCACAGTCAAATCGTAGTACGCCTTCTGGGGCTCCCCTGTCAGGTATGGGGCCAGTACCTCTGCCCACTGCTCTGGGGGAAGTCTTTCCCTCTCAGCAACCCTCTCAAATACAGTCAGGAAGGCCTCCACATCATCCCCGGGGGTCATTTTCTGTAACGTGCGTCTTACCGCCTTTCTGACGTGGTTGTCATCAGCCAGACCTGGGGTTGGGGCGCTCGTCCTGCCCTGGATGGCGGTTGTCAGAAGCTGTATCTGCTGCCGATGCTCCTGCTGGCTCTGCTGTTGGTGCTCCTGCTGGCTCTGCTGCATCTGTTGCAACAGCATCCTGTTGACCTCTTGCTGCTGCACCTGTGCCTGGACCAAGTGTTTCAGCAGGTCCTCCATTCTCTCCGGCAATGCAGGCTGGCTTGCTATAGCCTTGACCCACAATATGCAGTAACCAGTCCCACTTCTCTGCTGGGAACGCTGCTCGCACGTCTCCACCAATTGTAGGGATGTGGTCTCGCTTGTGTGCGACCGGAGGTAAGCAGGAGGGCGACTCTTCCTGGTTCTTTAAGCAAGTTTATTAAGACTTCATAAACTTGCTGTCAAACAGAAAACAAAACAGCCTTCTCTGGCACAAAGTAACAAAAAACAGCTATAACGGCCTGGTACTCTAACTGAGTAGTCTCTTCAGCACACACACTGGAGGTCTCCTCAGAACTCCCACACTGGAGGTTTCCACACCTCCAGCCACTCACACCTGTGGTCAGCAGTAGGCTCATTTATATCGCAGACATCCAGCTAACACAGACCACATGACTGGTCATGTGGCAATGACCTCATCACAGGTCCTCAAACCCCATACAAAGGTATAGTGATGCCCTTCTCTCCCATCTGTCTATGTGTTCATAATATCGCTACAGCACGTACAGTTGTGGTCAAAGTTTACATACCCCGGCAGAATTTTTGCTTTCTTGGCTTTTTTTTTTTCAGAGAATATGAATGATAACACCAAAACTTTTTCTCCACTCATGGTTAGTGGTTGGGTGAAGCTATTTATTGTCAAACTACTGTGTTTTCTCTTTCTAAATCATAATGACAACCCAAAACATCTAAATGACCCTGATCAAAAGTTCACATACCCTGGTGATTTTGGCCTAATAACATGCACAGAAGTTGACACAAATGGGTTTGACTGGCTACTAAAAGTAACATCCTCACCTGTGACCTGTTTGCTTGTAATCAGTGTGTGTGCATAAAAGATGAGTGAGTTACTGAGATCCAGACAGACTCTTGCATCTGTCATCCAGCCACTGACGTTTCTGGATTGTGAGTCATGGGGAAAGCAAAAGAAATGTCAATGGATCTATGGGAAAAGGTAGTTGAACTGTATAAAACAGGAAAGGGATACAAAAAGATATCCTAGGAATTGATCAGGGCAGTTAGCAGCGTTCAAACTGTGATTAACAAATGGAAAATCAGGGGCTCTGTAAAAACAAAACCATGGTCAGGTAGACCAAGAAAAAAATTTATCCACAACTGCCAGGAAAATTGTTCGGGATACAAAGAAAAACCCACAAATAACATCAGCTAAAATACTGGACTCTTTGAAAACTAGCGGTGTGGCTGTTTCAAGATGCATAATAAGGAGGCACTTGAAGAAAAATGGGCTGCATGGCCGAGTCGCCAGAAGAAAGCCATTAATGCGCAAATGCCACAAAGTATCTCGCCTGCAAAACAGTACAGAGACAAGCCTCAAAACTTCTGGAACAAGGTAATTTGAAATGATGAGACCAAAATTTAACTTTTTGGCCACAATCATAAAAGTTATATTTGGAAAGAGGTCAACAAGGTCTATGATGAAAGGAACACCATTCCTACTGTAAAGCACGGAGGTGGATTGCTGATGTTTTCGGGATGTGTGAGCTACAGAGGCACAGGAAACTTGGTCAAAGTTGAAGAGGAAAGATGAATGCAGCACATTATCAGCAAATACTGGATGCGATCATCAGCCCGGAAGCTGCGCATGGGACGTACTTGGACATTCCAACATGACGATCCAAAACACAAAGCAAAGTCAACCTGTCATTGGCTACAGTAGAACAAAGTGAAGGTTCTGGATTGACCATCTCGGTCTCCTGACCTCAATATCATTGAGCCACTCTGGGGAGATCTCAAGCGCGCAGTTCATGCTACATAGCCCAGGAATTTACAGGAAATGGAGGCTTTTTGCCAAAAAGAGTGGGCAGCTTTACCATCTGAGAAAATAAAGAACCTCATCCACAACTACCACAAAAGACTTCAAGCTGTCATCGGTGTTAGAGGGGACAATACACAGTTTTATGGGGTATGTAAACTTTTGATCACGGTCATTTGGATGTCTTGGGTTGTCATTATGATTTAAAAAAGAGAAAACACAGTAGTTTGACAATAAATGGCTTCATCCAACCACTAGCCATGAGTGGAGAAAAAGTTTTGTTATTATTCATATTCTCTGAAAAAAGGAAAGAAAAATTCTGCCGGGATATGTAAACTTTTGAGCACAATTGTATGTCTTTATAGGATCTATAATGCTACAAGAGCCCATACATCTGAGCAACATGTAGGTGTGGGCTTAAGTCCAAATTTTGCATTGGGGTCCATTGGACTCTAGTTATGAAACTGGATACACCTCATTTGCATATAATTTTAAAAAAACTACATTTCTTGGGGTTGCAACAACAGACTGAAATGTAAATTGATCGACTCCTTTATATCTTCTAAAACCTACATACCCATATATGTGGTTTGGGAGTTGATCTTATCAACAGATTCCCTTTAAGTCCGGGCAAGGTCCAACCTCACTGCTCCCCGCAAAGAACACATGCATCACGTCAATTTTTTTTTTTTAAATGGATGGCATTAATTACAATGAATCAGAAGTCAGTTGGTTCAGCCACTTACAACTAGTTTATGTTCAATAGTAAGAACACCATTGTATTTCCACGGTGCCGCATCGTAAGGGTCACACGCAGATTCCAATTAAATGAGCAGGAAGCACAAAGGGTTTTATTACTCTGTACATCTGAAGTGTTACCGGAGGCATCAGAGCCAAGCAAGAAAATCAATTATTAACCAAGATACACAAGGACATGAAAAGGAACAGTGTCAAAAAAGTTACCATGACTAATTGTGGTGTGGGATATGTGTTGCTGTGTATCTTAGAGAGACCCTATGAACAAGGAATTAATGTCTGCAGTCCTAGCACACTGCGTATTATCACATTTGTGGATGAACTAGTATTATATACTTTAGGCATGTGGTCATAGTTCATTTCGTTCTGATACGTGTGATCCCACTAATCATAACCCTGGTGTACAGTGATTTTGGTGCCAATGATGTCTGAGCCGTTTTATATTAGGTTTATGGTGATGATTAAGAACATGACTTTGGTTTGTCAGATTGGCTCTAGTTTCTGAGATATTTAATAGTTAATTACAGCAGAATTCTGGCTTCAAAAAGTCGCTTTTCTAGAATGGTAAGACTACAAATGGAAACACAAAATAATTTTATGGAATATTTCGTTACCCAACACGCTGTTAAAGAGTCAAAAGACCACAAGCTATTGCATTTGTTATCACACACAAGTCGCATTGGGGGAATGCATTATTTTCATGGATGATCATGGATTATCTCAAAAACAAGAACCAATTGAGCAAATGTAATGGAACTTTTTAATTCGGCATCCTCAATATACCCTAAATCCACTCAAGAAACCTTGGCACCTGGAAATTGTATTTTTTGTAGACCCATGTAACCCATCAAAGGTCACCTTCATGATATGATTGACAGACCTCAATGTTTGTTATGGACCTCGATGAGAAGATAATCAGAGATTGAGCATTCATAGGAAACTCGTTTCCGATTAGCTGTCCATGTAAACATGGATGTCCACCGATGAACGAGTAAAACGCTCGCTCCTTGGGTGACTGGATTGTTTATACCACAGGTGGGCACATTACAGGTGTAAACAGATGTACAGCCGATAAGGTACTGTATGGGGACAGAGTGATCAGATCAGCCATAGTTCTGTCCCCATCATCGTTTGTCGGTGGCCCGTGTGTAGACAGGCTGGTACATAAGAGCCAAACAACTTGTCATATAGTCGGTCGTCACACGTTCAGGTAAAAAGATGGGCTGAAATCAGTCTGTATAATTACTGTAGTGAGCCACGTGTCACAATTTATTACATCGTGGCTAAAAATGGCTAAATTTACTCGTCCTTGGGAAACGTGAATGTTTTTGTCTACAAAGGAAGGAAAGGGAACGCCTGCCAAACTCTTCTGAAACTGCTGGAGTTTGTGAGGACAATAGGAATCAGCAGGGAAAATCCAACCTGTCGAATGTAACAAAGGATTACTCTACAGTAAGTGCCGATTGTGAACATCCCATAAGGAAAGATCCATCTATGGGTGAATTCAAATCGGAATATTTGGGACATTTTCAATTTTTCCCATGTGTTTTTGAAGTCCTTCAGAGAAGTCTATGGGAGATCAGCAGAAAGAACACTATACACAGAACATCTGACTGTACTAGAAAAAAAAGCATGCCATGAAAAGATTTTTCTTTTATTACAAAGATGATGTACATAAAATCCATCCAATTCTTTATTCAGCATTGGAAAAAGGATCTGCTTTTCTTTTCATTTTTCCAGAGTGCTTCTCCTGCCTATGAGCTTTGATATTGCAAATTTGGTTCTATTTACTTGGAAACCTGTATTGGCTGCAATACCCAAAACAGACCACAGGCAAGAGAGGCGCTGTTACTGAAGAGTGCAGACTCTTTTTTTCCACTTCTGAATAATCCATCGCCATGAACATCTCTATCTGAAATAACCAGGAAATATTCCTGCAGATACCAGCTCATCACATATGTACATGATTGCTCCAGAGTAATTACATATCCGCTGAGCACTTATGAATGCGACATGTACCAAAGAAGTGAGTCACTTACATTATGTTTGCTCAACCAACTTGGGTCTGTCCACATTTTTGTGTTTACTCTTGGTGTCTGCACACTGAACGTGCGTCCATGGGCCCCTATGCACTCAGTGTACGCCAAAGAGTGTCCATTTGGCATACACTTGGATGATATCCCTCATCTTATCATGTATGGTAGACAATAGTAGACATATCTCTGAACATCGCCATATAGCAAAGGCAAATTTTGTGAAATAATTCTGATGTATAGCTCTAAACATATAGATTTGTGCAAGCACCTTCAGGGCCTGTGCACACATCGCGGATTTGCCTGCGGATTTTTCCGCGCCGAATCCGCACCTCTGGCAGAAAACGCATGTCCTTTTTTGACGCGGTTTTGATGCGGTTTTTGGCGCGGTTTTTCATGCTTTTTCTCATGTGGTTTGACAGTTAAATAAAGAAATGTTGTTTAACAAAAAAAAAAGATTTGTGATGTCATTTCTTGTCCAACCTCCTCTTTTACATTTGTCCAAACCACACTCCATTACACACACAGATAGAGATAGATAGATAATAGATACCGATAGAATGATAGATAGATAGATAGATAGATAGATAGATAGATAGAAAATACATAGATAGATGGATAATAGATAGTTAGAAATATATATACAAAGATAGATATATAGATAGACAGAAATATATATAGGTAGATAGATAGATGATAGATAAAATGGTACATAAATAGTTAGACACACACGCGCACAGACACACAAAATCTTAATGCAATATAGTTAATAAAAAAAAAAAATAGGAAAAAAATGGTGTGGGCTCCCGCGCAATTTTCTGCACCAGAGGGGAAAAGCCGACAGCCGGGGCCAATATTTCTAGCCTGCGAAGGGGTTAATACCCATGGATCTTCCCAGGCTATGAATATCAGCCCGCAGCTAGCCTTTTACTGGCTATTAAAATAGGGGGACCCCCCAAAAAAAATGACATGGGGTCCCCAAATAATTTATAGCCAGAAAGGCTAGGCAGACAGCTGCGGGCTGATATTCATAGCCTAGGAAGGGGCCATAGATATTGGCGCCCCCCTGGCTAAAAATACCAGCACCCAGCCGCCCCAGAATTGGCGCATCTGTACAATTCCGGCACTTAGCCCCTCTCTTCCCACTCCCCTGTAGCGGTGGGATATGGGGTAATAAGGGGTTAATATCACCTTGCTATTGTTAGGTGATATTAAGCCCGGTAAATAATAGAGAGGTGTCAATAAGACGCCTATCCATTATTAATCTTATATTAATAAAGGGTTAAAAAACAACACACGCATAAGAATAAAGTATTTTAATGAAATAAAACACAACACGATTTTCATATCTTTATTATACGCTCAGATCCAAGCGACGCTCTCGATCTCCTGTAATAAAACGTAAAAAAATAAAACAACCGTATACTCCCTGTCCGACGCAATCCAATTAATAGCGAGTGTCCCACGACAGTCTCCCCTATAGAACAATGACATCAGGTGATGCCACTGCTCTGTAGGGCCTCCCAGTGATGCACTGACAGGAGACAATGGCTCCTGCAGTGCATCACTGAGGTTACCGGAGTTCATTTTCTCACTTTATGGCAATGCTGCGTGGGAATTTTCTCACCCAGCATTGCCGTGAGACAATGAACTGTAGTGACGTCATTCTCTCCCGGTGGCAGAGTGGTACACAGATCGATGGCGTCGGGAAGAGGTGAGTATGTGCTCAATGTTATGTGTTGTATGTCATTGTATGCTCTGTATGTCATGTGTATGTTATATGTTGTATGTAATGTATGTGTTTTTTTTTTTTTTTTACATTCAGCACATTAGCCTGATGATGGGACTACTACTGTCCCATCATTAGCTAATGTGTCAGTCACTGTCACTGTAGCAGGCATCGCCGGATGGGACTTGTAGTCCCATCCGGCGATG
This sequence comes from Oophaga sylvatica, assembly GCA_033576555.1. Lineage (NCBI taxonomy): Eukaryota > Metazoa > Chordata > Amphibia > Anura > Dendrobatidae > Oophaga > Oophaga sylvatica. Next base: position 919,979,909 of record JARQOD010000001.1, on the reverse strand, counting down.
CCTGCATACACAGATCACGCACACAGCCCCGAACACCGCCGCACATACACCAATCACGCACACAGCCCCGCACATATACCGATCACGCACACAGCCCCGCACACCGCTGCACATTCACCGATCCCGCACACAGGCCCGCACATCGATCACGCAGACACCAGCACACAATCACCACCCACACACATAGTGCCGCACACTATACACGCCCACGCACCGCCCGCACACATAGCGCCGCACACTATACACGCACCGCCCACACACATAGCGCCGCACACTATACACGCCCACGCACCGCCCACACACATAGCGCCGCACACTATACACGCCCACACACTTCCCTCCTCCCGAACTGCAGCGGTTTCACCCGCAGCAAAACTGTAGATCTTTTTTAGACCTGTGGTTTTGCTGCGGAAGTGCCCGACTCAATGCAAGTCAATGGGCGCCGAACCGCTGCAGTTCCGCACAAAGAATTGACATGTTGCGGAAAATAAAGCGCGGCGAAACCGCGCATTTTTTTCCGCAGCATGTGCACAGCAGACCTGCGGTTCCCATTGGATTACATTGGTAGTGCACTGTGTTGCGGGTTGGATGCGTTTCCGCACGTGAAAAATGCAGCGGAAACGCATCTAAAAACGCAAAGTGTGCACAGGGCCTCAAGGGGTTTTCCATGGTTTGAGATGCAAGTCTGCAGTCCGCTCCCCTGAGTATTCTGGGTTTTTTTAATCCGCCATAAAGTTCCAGATTTTTATTTAGTGCTAATTTTTAGGGTCTTTACAAGGGGGTGTTGACTTACAGGGTAATAATGCAGAGCAGTCTAAAGACACGCCCCTGAGGATCCCGTGAGCCACGTCTTCTGGGTAAGGACCATAATAATTAGCACTTAATAAAAGTCCCCAATCTCTGGAACCGCATCACGGGTTTTAAGAAAATAAAAAGCAGAATACTTAGGAGGGCAGTGGGAATATAAAATAACTATCCATTTTTCATAAGGTCGCAGGTCCTCTCTAAGAATAATTTCCCCCTTTAGTAAACCTATAATTAAATCTCAAAACCATTCAAATATATATAATAATATCCATCTACTAGCCAAATATTTTTTTTACGGACAGTTCATAAATAAAGAAAGGCAAAATTGTCATGTCTTTACTCTCCCAGGCACCAATATTTTTATCACCAGTTATTTTTATATTTTAGTTTCACTTGAAAAGAAATTGCCAGTTCCATGGCTCTGGCGGTCCCTGGCCTGTCTGGCTTTACAATGTATGAGGTATGATATGCCGTACTGGCACCGGATTGCTGCAGCCACAGTAGTGTTGTCAGGAAGCACAGTATATGGCCCCTGAACCCAGTGATTAACTGCAGCGGTCACATGTCAGTACTGAACATCATTGCCCCTGAAATGGGAACAAAGAAGGGTTGTGAGTGCTTAGGTTTTTTTTTTCTTTCATTACATTTGTTCCTGATACATATAATTTTTCCTATTCTCTTTTTCATTTTTTTCTAATGCCCATATGAGTTGTAAAGAGGACCATCAAATTTAACTATTTTACTAATATAGCGCCATTAATTCCACAGCACTTTACAGACATCATCATCACTGCCTCGCAATCTAAATTCCCCATCAGTATGTCTTTGGGACCTGGGAGGAAACCGCGCAAATATAGGGCTAAGGGCTCGCTGGCGGATGTTCTCTCTTGCAAGTGAATCGGGCCGATTATGCTAATGACACTCAGCTCAAACACTGTCAGAGATTGATCCGAGTGTCATCGGAGTGTGATCCGATTCTGTCGCATGAGAGAACCACAGCCCAGGTGTGGAGAAGATGGAGAACTTTATTTCGTCATCTTCTCCATTGCCGGCATCCGCGGTAATCAGACTGCACTCGGATGACATAAGTGATCATATATTTCTAGGAAATATTAATAATCATTCATTAATTGATTGGCTGTTCAACCTTTGGGCCCCACCAATGCGAAGAATGAAGGGGCATTCACGACAGTCCAGGAAACTGCAGCGGATCTCATTCACTTGATTGGATCTTCACTGCAGCGGGTGGTGGGAAACACCCCTACGGAGAGGAAAAGTTGAGGGGATGCAGCAACCCCTTAATTTTCTCAGGATCAGTAGGGGGCGAAGGGGCTGCTTCCCCAGTAATCAGCAGGTGATGGCGTAGCCTAGTAACATATTATCACCAAAAAAGATAGAAATAACACTAATGGTTATCACTTCGAGAAACCCATGAAAGGAAATGTTCTTTAAACTACGCTTTTTATGACTGAATGGGCATGTGCCCCTGGTTGATGTCGTTTCAACATATGTTCACTAAGATAGAGTACCAGCAAAGTGGATCCAATTTTACCAAATCTCATTTACACGCTGATCAGAAAAAAAAAATTTTTTGCATGGGATTAGAAATGTGTGCAGATTTTAATTCTGTATGCGGTCAATTGATCCTGATGATTTTTACCATGGATTTCTCCGTCTGCAGTGCATATTGCAAAATCAACATCAAAATCTTCATGTAAAACAATGGGATTCAACACTGAATGCTGCAGAAAATCTTCAATGCTTATTTTACGCTAAAATTTATCAACTCTGTGGATGCCCCCCCCAACCAAAATACTTCCAATTCCTTGGATTTAGTTTTAATAGTTCTGAAATGGCCCCCATCCAGCCCACTCAGCTCCAACTGTGTGCAATTATATAATATATGTAGACTTATCATAAAGGAGCAAAAACAGAACAAAAAAATTAAATAGTTGAAAAAAACTCTTACTTTCTGTAAATAGATTACTGCATGTTTCCAATTCATTACTTTCTATGGCCGTTGTATGGCATCAGACCAGAGACTTCAGATTACAAAAAGTTGATGTTCCTTGAAAACATAATTACCAGGCAAATGGCATTCAGTAAACTGAGGGCGCCAGATCATGAAGAGTTAAGAGGCACCTTAAAAACTTTATTTCTTCCTGTAGCTTTGTCCAGTCATGTATGTTTGCATGCGTCATTATGGGTAAGGCGGAGGAAGCACATTATGCAGCCCACTGAGCTCCTGCATTGTTTGACAAAAGACATATGGCATGAAGCCACAGAGGAGACTACACTCCCTGCTCTCCAGGACATCGAAAACTATTGAGGAGTAAAGAAAAAAGGAATCCAAAACCCCTAAGAATGGAAATGGAAGCCCTGCTGGCTCTGATCCTCCTGTCCGTGACTGCCCACAGCATAACCAGTGAGTAGATAAATGTATATCTGTATATAAAATCTGATCCTCCTAAGTATCGTGTTAACACACAAGTCGTGATTGATCGCAGTAAGCATAGGAGCGCAAGATTGCAAAATCATAAAAACAAGAAAATCTGGTTTTACTGTAGGTTGTAATAGTCAAATGCACTTTATCCCCTTGTAGACTGATTAATTCTAGTGATCGTTCCCAGGTCATAGATCTTCCGACAATATAGATCTATATACATTCTGAAGAGGTTCTTCAGGATAGACCATGAATGTTTGATTAGTGATGGTCTGACCTCTAGAAAGCCCCCCTGGCAGTACAGTACATAAGTTTTCCATGTGACCAATAGTCTTCATCCATACAACTCAAGCTTAGGTTAAAGAGATATTATGCACTCTCTACTAGACAGCGTTCAATTCCTTGCAGTTTTTTAGATCTCAAGTTAATGAAAGCTTCATTGTGTACTTGCAGAGGATTAAAATTAGTCCTGTGATCATGGTATGTGGGCAGAACAGTGTCTCTCAATGGTTAGCACTGTAGCTCTGGGGTCCTGGGTTCATAATCCCCCAAGGACAACATGTTGTATTTGCATGCATTTCCTCCAGCTTCTCAGGTTTCCTCCTATACTCCATTGACATAGTGATAGGGAATTTAGACTGTGAGCCCCAATGTGGACAGTGATGAAGAGGTCAGTAAAATGCTGTGGAACATGGTGGTGCTTTCTTATAAAATAAATAATTCGCTTGTTACAGTTTCACCATGCTACACTTACTGCTCTACTACAAACATTGATCAGAGACCATAAAAGTAAGCAAAGATAAATATGATGCTTGAGATCGGAGTTGATAAAAATTGATTTACATGTCTTATTTACAAATGGGCGAATCCGAACAGTAAAGTTTGGGATCCATGCACGGACACTAGGTTACCGGTACGGACCCCGAACATTGGCTTCTCCCGACTGATTATTATCTTTGCTGGTTCTCAAAAGTAGAGGGCCCCCATGCTGCTTTTTCTTTTAATTATTTAAATAATTTAAAAAATTGGCGTGGAATACCTCCATTTTTGATAACCAGCCAAGGTAAAGCAGACAGCTGAGGGCTGGTATTCTCAGGCTGTGAAGTCCCATGGACATTTGGCCCTCCCCAGACAAAAATAGCATCTCGCAGGCGCCCAAGAAAAGGCACATCCATTAGATGCCCCAATTTGGCGTTTTGCAGGCTCTTCCTGGTGCATTAGCAAGTGAGGTAATATTTTGGGGTTGATGTCAGCTTTGTAATGTCAGCTCACATTAAGCCCAGTTGTTAGTAAAGGAGAGGTTTCTATAAGACACTACCATTACTAAACCCAGTGAAAATTAATAAAGAACCACACACAAAAAAGTCCTTTAATTGAACAAAACACTTCGACAGATATCCTCTTTTTCCCATTTATTAACATAAAAATAAAAAATTAAAGTAATCCACACCTCTCCGCCGTTAATTCATAATGATGAATTACTACGACGATCCCCAACTCTGCTACATCTGGTTGCATTGCTGAGCGGAGACATCAGTTAAATGACTGCTCAGGCCAGCAGCCAGAATAACAGAGCTTAGCGTGAGTAAGGTTATACGTAATTTTTTTTTTACGGTCCCCCTTTTTAACAACCAGTAATGGCTATGCAGACAGCTGTCAGCTGATATTAATAGCTTGGGAAGCTTTATGGATATTAACCCCCTTCCCAGAATAACAACAGCCCACTGCTGTCTGCTTTCCCTCCACTGGTTAGTAAAAATAAGGGAGATACCCCGCCATTTTTAAAATTATTTATTTATTCAATAAATACAAGCACAGGAAACCACACAATGAACTACAACCCACTAATTATATATTACAATGACATCTTTATTACTCTGCACAGACGCAGGCTGATGAATACTCTCTCATCAGCGTCACCTGCTCTAGCTGTTATTGGCGAGACGAGGCGTATGCTGATAATAGTGCTCATCAGCTGATGCCTGACTGACAGTAACCTTTTCACCACTGTTCACAACTGCTGGCTCACACTCTGTGTGACAGCGTGGGAATTGCAGCACTGCGACTGGTGGTAACTTCAGAAAAGTTACCGTCAATCAGAGCCGGTGTTTCCCGTGTTGTCACACAGATGACAGCGTGGTAACCACCTGATGACTGGGCTTCCCCATTCATTGAATGGGGTACCGGTACTGTTCTGGTATTCGAACCAAACTTTTTTAGAAAGTTCGGCCTAAACTGATGGCCCCGAACTGCCAAGGGTCTGTCCATCCCAAGTCATAGTTCATTGGCCACAACAGTGGTGTGCGGCCGCTGCACGGGAACGGGAATACTGCCTCTTATTAATTATTTTGATTGTCAATCTGGAGCAATGTCATATGTGCGTCACACCACAACGATGATGTCGCACTAGGACAGCTAATCAAAAGAAGAGCTGCAGATGACGTCAGGTAAAATAAGTTTCTCAGGGCTCTCGACCAGTAGCCACAGATTACCGTGGTGGCTGGTGGAATGGAAAGTGTGAATAAAATTTGCATCAACTCTGAGATGGGACATCTGATTTGAAGGATGTAGTTACTGCATGTTATATATGGATTATGAATAAAGCTTCTAGCTACCAAAACCCCTAGAATTAAGTTCTGGGCATTAATATTTAAGTACACCAATAATTGGCCGGAATGACAATAAAATTATCGTATGTATGTTTTAATTTCCAGGTAATGATTCAAGCGTGGAGAAAAATCAAGTTCATACCGTGGACCCAAAGACTTTTCGATTACAGGTGAAGAAACACGAGTATGAGAAGATTGATATCATCTCAGAGGACACATCAACTCGTGGAGCTTTGGAGCCTTCATCAGGACAAAGAGACTCCCAGCCTTCATCAGGACGTAAAGTCTACCAGCCTTCTTCAGGTCATAGAGCCTCACAGCCTTCTTCACGACACAGAACCCCACAGCTTTCTTCGGGACTTGGAACCTCAAAACCGTCCTCAGTACCAAGAGGCTCAGAGACATCATCAGGTCATCATGACATCTTAAAACAGCCGGTATCAAGTTCTATCTCCAACGCCGAGCTAAAAAACACTTATTTTACGGCCCCCAACGCTACTTTGTTGTACTTTAAAAGTTGTATTAGTACAAAACTAATTCCAGCCATATACATCTTGGTCACTCTCATCGGGATACCTTCTAATGCATAATCCTAAAAATGCTATTCACTAAAGCCAGAACTGTCTGCACAGCAATATTCTACACTAACCTTGCCATTTCTGACTTGCTTTTCTGCCTTGTGCTACCATTTAGAGCTGCATACCACCTGAATGGCAACAACTGGATATTTGGAGAACCAATGTGTCGCATCATGACAATTTTCTTCTATGGAAACATGTATTGTTCAATCCTCCTCCTTATGTGTATCAGCATCAGCCGCTACATTGCTATAGTCCATCCCTTCATATACAGGAGTTTACCAAAGCGGACCTGTGCCCTCCTCCTATGCGCCTCTGTGTGGATCACGGTCTTCATGTTCATGACACCATTCTTCATAAACCAACAAACGTACAATTTACAGGAGCCGTCCCGAGTCACCTGCAGTGACGTCTATGAAACCTCCGCTGATGTCTTCCAGTTCTTCTTCTTCATATCACTGGCCGTATTCGGATATCTTATTCCGTTCTCGGTGATCACATTTTGCTATATTTCAATCATAAAAACTTTAGGGACACATAACCGGAAATGGTATCTGTACCTAAAAATTACCATCCTGATTCTGGTTATATTGCCCTGTGCTTTACTCCAAGTAACATCATCCTCATCATACACCAAGTCAGATATCATTATACCAAGATGGACGACACATATGTGAGCTATCTCATCGCATTATGTTTCAGCAGTTTGAACAGTTGTCTGGATCCGTTCCTTTATTTTCTTATGTCTGAAATTACGAAGTCTTCCAACAAATATGCTAACATTATTAAAGTGCAGAAAGAAACACACATGACGCTGCTCGCGTCCTAGGCCTGGCCACCCTGCTCGTATCCGGTAACCAATATTGTTGTGCCACCTGCTGGTCAGCTGTGGAACTGATGAAAATAAAAGGGGAATGTTGCAATACAAGAAAAATACTTGGGCTCAGTAGCACTTTACAAGTATCAGCCATTGGACATAAAAGTATTGACAGTTGGATTATGTGACGTGCTGAAAGAAAATCCACATCTGGCCCCTCAACCTGCCGTCTGCCATTACCAACATTTGGGACAGAGTGGGTTCTAACGATTTCATGGATACCAGCGCGGTCCTATCATAGGAGTCACCGGTGTAACAAGTCGGCTCATGGCATTTCTTCACTCTTAAATATTTCACCATCACCTTTGAGTAGTATCATTGAAAAGTGGAAGGAACTGCAGAAACTTAGACATGGAGTGTAGACCACGTAAAGTTTCAGAACGGGGTCACTGAGTGTTGAGGAGCAGAGGGCATAAAAGTCACCAACACTCTGCTGAGTCCAAACCTCCTCGAACATTAATGTCAGCATGAGAACTTCATACTGGGAGCGCTATGACATGGATTTCCATGGACAAGCAGCTGTATAAAGCCTTACATCACCAAGCACAATACCAAGAGTCAGATGGAGTAGTGTAAAAGCGGCGACCACTGGATTCTGGAGAAGTGAAAACATGTTCTTTGTAGTGTTGAATTATGATTTTCTATCTGGCATCTGATGGATGAGTCGGGGCTTGGCGAAAGCCAGAATGTCACCTTCCTGACTGCACAGGGCCATCTGTATAGTTTGGTAAAGAAGATACAATGCTATGGTCTATTTATTAAAAGCAGTTGGCCTAGATCTCTTAGTGCCATGAAGGCAAATCGCACCAATACATTTTGGACAACTTTGGCTTCCAACTCTGTGGGAAAAGTTTGGGGGAAGGCCCTTTCTGTTCCAGTATGACTGCCCAAGGCAAGGTCTATGAAGGCCTTCTGAGAAACTGTGAAATGGGGACTAACTCCACATTAATGCCCACTGATTTAGAAATGAGATGTGATGAAAAACACCAGTAGGTGTAATGTGCAGGAGTCCAAGACTTTTGGCCATAAAGTGTAGTTCTAACACTGTCCAAATAAAGTAAAAAGGCGATTCCAGTACATTATGCACAAGAAATATATTGCTGAAGTTGAATTTATGGCCAGTTTTTGCTCTTATTTTATTCCTGCTGCTCTCACGAGTATTCTATTTTATGGTTGCAGAGATATAGGTAATAACTGTATTTTTTGGATTATAAGACACCCTTTTTTCAGAATTTTTTTTTGGGGAAAATGAGGGTGCGTCTTATAATTTGAATATACCTTACCAGCTGTGGTTGTGCGGTGTCCCTGGGTCGCTGCTGGCGGAGGCAGGAGTGGGCGATTTTGCGGGCCTTAGGTTGAAAGGAGGGGGCATTAGGAGGCGCGATGCTGGGGGTGTTCAGTGGCATGGGGCTCCGGACTATAACAAAATGTCGGTGGAGCCGCAGCCCCACTGAACACCAGCAGCGTCGCTCCTCCGAATACCTCTTCCTCCCAGCCTGGGGTCCCCAGCATCGCCCCGCTTGCTCCTGCCTCCTGGGACCCTGCTCCATTGCAGCCACCACCCACAGTAAGCAATAAGAAGCATGGATTATAAGAAGCACCACCATTTTATTAAAGTTTTTTTTTCTCCCCAAAATTTGAGTGCGTCTTTAATCCGGTGCGTCTTATGACTACAAAATACGGTATACTGTGAGCAATGCCGCCCTGGTGAAGACCATAAAAATTAGCATACTGGACAAATAAATAAAATGGCCTGTATGTCTGGAACTGTATAGTTAATATTAAAGAAAAAACTGGAATTCTCAAGGGAGCAGAAGAAAATTTAAGAAAATAAATAAAAAAAACCCTGAATCTGCAGGGGAATAGTGTGAATTATATAGGGTAAAACGGATCACTTTTGTCCTAATCACAGGTCCTCTTTAAAGGGACTTTGTGGAAAACTAAAAATCGTCCACAGAGCAGCGGCTTCTTTTCTGCCCTGCTCAGTTGACCAGGAGTGTCTTCAGACATTGTTCTGATTGACAGTCGGCTCCCCCAGTTGGCAGCGCGAATTCGACTGGAAATCAGAATGACGTCAAAGTCCCCGCCCTGTCAACAGAGTGGAGCAGAAAAGAAAGAGCCGCTCTGTCAATGTGATGTCAGCACAGGCAGCTGAGTCGCCGGGCACAACAGGCAGGTAGATAGCAACCAGTCAAAAGACGATGCTCCAACTTACTCTCCCTGCAAAAGTGACCTCTGCACATATCACAGAGCACTAATCCATAAAAGGCAATAAGTATTTTTTTTTTTTTTCTGTATGCCTTAATGCCTCCTGTAAAACAAAATCCTGGCAAAAACCAGTGGTATTTTGGCCTCCAAATCATGCAAAAATACAATAAAAACTATACAGATAGAAAAAATGTATA
>JARQOD010000001.1:919887774-919970090 GCA_033576555.1 Oophaga sylvatica | reverse complement strand
AGATGTGATAAACTATGCTGACATTTATTGCCTGTAATTATATTCAAGTAATATTATATCTACTCTAAAAACTATTTTATATTGTAATAAAAGTTTATTTATGATAATTTGATTTTTTTTTCCTTTATTTTTGATTAGTAGCAACATATATTTACTTACTGTTTGTCACATGGCGTTTTTTTGCCTTCCTCTGGATCAACATGTTAGGGCAGGTTAGGATAGGATATGGCTTGAACTAGATGGACTTAAAGTCTTCCTTCAACCTTAATAACTATGTTACTATATTTTATTGAATCTGTCTGTACATTGGAAAAATGTAATTCATCTGCACTTCTTCTAGAAATGCATGCATGTTTCTTTAGTGGCAGGGTGCTGGTGACTTTTGCATTAGATTTGTGTTGTTTTTCCCCACACTTTCCACAATTCACCTTTTTTCCTTGCTGCTCTCCCTCCACTCTAGTTGTAGGCAGTCTTGGGCTATGTGCACACTACAGCCCGTTTCATCAACACTGGCGATTTTCTCACTGGTCTTTATGAGGGGGGTGAGTTGGAATCAGACGCTCCTAACTGATGAAGAGTCACACACCTCTTAATTAGAGATGGGCAGACACCTGGATGTTTGGGTCCAGTGGATTCGGCTACCAGAAAAATACCCAGACTCGAACCCAGACCCCAATGGGGGGCCCAAACATCCAGTTTTGCCACACTATCATGTGCATGACAGCACGACAAACATCGCTTCTGATCAGCAGTGAAATTATCACTGCCGGTCAGAGAGCTGTGGTTCCCACGCTGTCAAAAGTCAGCGTCAGTATAAAGGTATAAAGTTCATCTCCGGTCACTGGTGTCAGCTGATGGGACAACTGCTCCCATCATCCGACACCTGCTGCCGCTAATTACAGTGAGAGTATTCATCAGCCGGCTCCTGCTCTGTAAATAAATAAAGAAAAAAAACCTGCGTGGGTTCCCCTGTATTTGTGATAACCAGCCAGGCAAAATTCACATCTGGAGGTTGCAACCCTCAGCTGTCAGATTCAGCAAGCTAGCACCATGAGAAATTCGGTGCAGAGCAGAGTTCACCTCAGTTCCAATTCACCGCAGTGAAATTCTTCTGGTGAACTCACCATTGCACCGTGAGACTTTCTCACCGAGGTAACCGCAGTTCAGCCCGGCTGGGAACGCAAGCCTCAGTGACTGGAGGTGACCTCGATGATGTCTTTTGTGGCACCCCTGAGGGTCCAGTCGCCACAGAGGTACTGCCCTCAGCCAGAGGTGTGGTACTTAGCTCTTGGGTAAGGAGGGGGCACTACCCGGTACTTGTTATGTGCATCCAACACCACATTACATAAGAAAGCGGGAGGAGCCCCAGTTCAGGCGGGAAGAGAGTGTGACAGTTGGAGGGAAAGTAGTGAGTTGGAGACTGGAGAGGGGGTTGTGAGGAGCAGAAGTGAGGAAAGGAGCTCCTGAGGAAAGAAGTGGTCCTAGGGGCTAGGGAAGTGAAGAATCCACCCGTGACGCCTGAATCCAGGCCGATCATGTCTGAGGGAAGGACCAGGTTGCAGTGGGGGACCGGCCCCAGACTAGTGGAGAGACTGTAGGACTGTAGGACAACTGTTACCACCATCTACATTAACTCTATAACTGCCCTGGGGCTAGCTCTACCCGTGGAGAGTTGTAACATCTCTGCTGCGCCACCAACCGCCTCAGTGGATCTGAATCGCAGAGTCGGCCATTTTCTTTTATTGCCAAGTACCCCGGGTGGTGTCACAACCTAATTCCCCTATAAACTATTCCCTATGACTTTTCTTGATATTTTATTGGATGCCCAGGGCCATGGACTGGGTCGCGGCCTCGTGACCTCCCCTGAAGAACTGTCTGATCCCCGCTGAGTGCCCCACAGCCCTGGCGGTAGCTACACTTTTACGACACTTTTTGGTCATAAAAGTTTTGATGAATTGGGGTCTACGTCATTTCAGGTGGGCACACAGTGTAACCCGCATAAAAAAGCGCTCAAATGTAAAGAACCACTGGCTGTTCATATGACTTTGAAAATTTCTTTAACCACTTCAGGTTTCCTAAGACGTGAGACCGTCAAAAGAAGTGACCGGTCCATTCTTCAGGCAGCTTTCACCTTGCCAGCCGCTCAATAAATTATATATGCACAGTAAAAAAAAAAAAAAAAAAAAAAGACAGAATGCCACCACAAAAACAATTGTAAAAACACCAGTTAAGGAAAAACATCGCCGGCATAAGCCTGAATGGTCTACCAGTAACAAAAGTTGAAGGGCTCAGACTGCTTAAAGGAACATAGTAATACCCAACTTCTCTGAGCCCCTCATTTCATAATCCAATACTTTACTGGTTGTTGTTGGTCTGTGCTTTCTGGTCCAATATCGACACACTGGAAATGTCACTTAGTCAATCACCAATAAAAGAGACAACCCATCTTAGCCTGCGATTGGCTAAGCAGGCATTTCTTGCAATATCTGGTGTGTATGAACATAACCAGTAAGATGAAACCAGCGAGGACCGAATAAGTGATGGAATGAGAGCTGCGGGGGATTGATGATTACCATTTTATTTTTTATCACTGTGAGACAATTTAATTATTTTTTTCAAAGTTATCCCTTGAGAAAACCCTTTAAATGCCTGAAAAGAATGCAACTGATTACATACAACATAGCAGTTCGCAATCATTATTTTTAGTCATATTGTGCAAAAAAAAAAAAAATTAGAATCCATGTGTGACAGATGGAAAGCGCTCTTTAAGGTTAATGATATATTCTGATGACTATGGCGCGGCATTTGTGAGATCTGAGATTCTAGTCTCGTAGGTTTATGTTCCTGGAAAACAGCAGATGGCAGCAGAAACCAAAATAAGGGTAAACTGGCCATAAAAAGTAAGAAAAACAGCATCTTCAGGAAGGGAAAGAAACATCTGCAAGTGTGAACACAACAGATGTGAAAACTATACAATATATGTCCCAAAAGATGCATCATGATATTGTATCACAGCGACTAAGTTTATTTTAATTGCGCTGGCAGTAAACAAGGGGTCCTCAACACTTCTCCTCATTATTCCAGCAAGTAAACACATCTCCGGAGCCAATAATAGGTCCTTTTTTTCCATGGAGCTCGATAGTCATGTTATGGAGACAGCTACTGAATTTTCCTTCCGTTATGAACATAAAATGTACATGATGACGTTCACAGTAATATATTATTATATAATTATATATATATATATATATATATATATATACATACACAGTACAGACCAAAAGTTTGGACACACCTTCTCTTTCAATGATTTTTCTGTATTTTCATGACTATGAAAATTGTAGAATCACACTGAAGGCATCAAAACTATGAATTAACACATGTGGAATTATACATTACACTTTACAAAAAAGTGTGAAACAACTGAAAATATGTCTTATATTCTAGGTTCTTCAAAGTAGCCACCTTTTGCTTTGATTACTGCTTTCCACGCAGAAAAGGTGAACGGATGGACTCTACATGCCTGGTTCCCATCGTGAAGCATGGAGGAGGAGGTGTGATGGTGTGGGGGTGCTTTGCTGGTGACACTGTTGGGGATTTATTCAAAATTGAAGGCATACTGAACCAGCATGGCTACCACAGCATCTTGCAGCAGCATGCTGTTCCATCCGGTTTGCGTTTAGTTGGACCATCATTTATTTTTCAACAGGACAATGACCCCAAACACACTTCCAGGCTGTGTAAGGGCTATTTGACCAAGGAGAGAGTGATGGGGTGCTAGCCAGATGACCTGGCCTCCACACTCACCAGACCTGAACCCAATCGAGATGATTTGGGGTGAGCTGGACCGCTCACCGCTTCAATTTTGAATAAATCCCCAACAGTGTCACCAGTAAAGCACCCCCACACCATCACACCACCTCCTCCATGCTTCACGGTGGGAACTAGGCATGTAGAGTCCATCCGTTCACCTTTTCTGCGTGCAAAGCAGTAATCAAAGCAAAAGGTGGCTACTTTGAGGAACCTAGAATATAAGACATATTTTCAGTTGTTTCACACTTTTTTGTAAAGTGTAATGTATAATTCCACATGTGTTAATTCATAGTTTTGATGCCTTCAGTGTGATTCTACAATTTTCATAGTCATGAAAATACAGAAAAATCTTTGAATGAGAAGGTGTGTCCAAACTTTTGGTCTGTACTGTATATAGTACAGACCAAAAGTTTGGACACACCTTCTCATTCAAAGATTTTTCTGTATTTTCATGACTATGAAAATTGTACATTCACACTGAAGGCATCAAAACTATGAATTAACACATGTGGAATTATATACTTAACAAAAAAGTGTGAAACTGAAAATATGTCTTATATTCTAGGTTCTTCAAAGTAGCCACCTTTTGCTTTGATTACTGCTTTGCACACTCTTGGCATTCTCTTGATGATCTTCAAGAGGTAGTCACTGGAAATGGTTTTCACTTCACAGGTGTGCCCTGTCAGGTTTAATAAGTGGGATTTCTGGCCTTATAAATGGGGTTGGGACCATCAGTTGTGTGGTGCAGAAGTCTGGTGGATACATAGCTGATAGTCCTACTGAATAGACTGTTAGAATTTGTATTATGGTAAGAAAAAAGCAGCTAAGTAAAGTAACGAGTGGCCATCATTACTTTAAGAAATGAAGGTCAGTCAGTCCGAAAAATTGGGAAAACTTTGAAAGTATCCCCAAGTGCAGTTGCAAAAACCATCAAGCGCTACAAAGAAACTGGCTCACATGAGGACCGGCCCAGGAAAGGAAGACCAAGAGTCACCTCTGCTTCTGAGGATAAGTTTATCCGAGTCACCAGCCTCAGAAATCGCAGGTTTACAGCAGCTCAGATTAGAAACCAGGTCAATGCCACACAGAGTTCTAGCAGCAGACACATCTCTACAACAACTGTTAAGAGGAGACTTTGTGCAGCAGGCCTTCATGGTAAAATAGCTGCTAGGAAACCACTGCTAAGGACAGGCAACAAGCAGAAGAGACTTGTTTGGGCTAAAGAACACAAGGAATGGACATTAGACCAGTGGAAATCTGTGCTTTGGTCTGATGAGTCCAAATTTGAGATCTTTGGTTCCAACCACCGTGTCTTTGTGCGACGCAGAAAAGGTGAACGGATGGACTCTACATGACTGGTTCCCACCGTGAAGCATGGAGGAGGTGGTGTGATGGTGTGGGGGTGCTTTGCTGGTGACACTGTTGGGGATTTATTCAAAATTGAAGGCATACTGTTCTGTATATATATCGGATCTTCAGTAATTCACATGAGATCTTAAGTGAAGAACAAGAAGAAAAACAAGGACAAAATGGCGCCCAAACCTACACTTGATCAATACTGAATTAAAGTGATCCTGACAGCTGATACATGCTGCCAAATAAATTCGGACAGAGCGGTCCCTGGCGGCTTCTCGTTGCCCACTCCCCTGACAGCTCCCTGCCACGTGCGCGTATAGGCAGAGACCTGTCCATCCAGGGCAGCGGGCGGGGAGAAGTCGGCAAGGACCTGCCCAGTCTCTAGTGCGGCTCCGTCACTCGGTATCTTTTAAAATATGTTTTGCTCTTAAACACCGCAGTGTTTCAGTGTCAAACATGCCTGCCTGAGATCATACGAACAGTGCCTGATATACAATGCCGATGGATTGGGCAGCAGGTGTCAGCTGTCAGGTTCACGTTAAAGGCTCTCTAATAAATAGGCCGATCACGGGGAATCTCAATGATTAAACCCTCAGTGCTCAGTTTTTTAATCCAGAGGTACCTATAAGTGTTTTAGTTCCCCTACAATACCAGCACAGGTATAATAACCTATTACAACAGCAGCAGTGTAGCGTGAGGAGCGCCACAGAGGAGCACCGGCAAGCACCAATTTTTGGAGAGGCTAAATAACTAATTCAATCAGTCAGTAGCTGATTCGTCGTCGGAGTTACTGTCACCAGTTCCTATGCAAAGCACATTAGTCCAAATGAACTGGTCTTAACCGCTGTGCTCTGCATAGGCAGAAACCAAGATGGCAGAAGCTGAGCAAGACAGCATGGAAGCATGTGCACTTCACACATGCTGCACTGTGTTATCTCGCAGCTCTCTACTTGTCCTTTTACTTGTAAATTTGGGTGACATAGACCCGCTGGGTGAGCTGTCCAAAATGAAAAAAATATGTCCTCTGTGAAAAATAAATAAATAAACCCAAAACACTTTTTCCCCAATCCTAAATAATGGTTTAGGGTTAGGGTTAGAGTTAAGGTTAGGGTTATAAATTTGTATTAAACAACACGGAAAAAAAAAAGGAAGTAAAAATAAAAAGTAAAAATAAAGTGAAAAAAAACGTTATATTGAATTTCAGCAAAATGCAGAAAAAAAATAGAGGACAAAAATGGCAAGATATCAGGGGCTCAATACTTGACAGGTGGAAGGGACTTGACCAATTCTATGTATTTTTTCAATAGTGTAACCAGAATTTTATCAAAACTCCCAGGTTACTCCATCCTAAAATTTCACCAAACCTTTGTAATGGCTACCCAAATCCTCTGGCTCTACTCAGAGCAGATAACAACACCTCCTAGAATAACACGTAGTACCGATATGACCGAGCACCAGTCTACATCAAGAAAAGGCAACATTAACCGAGTTGTAATATCTAAAATATTTAAAAATCTTCCAAAAAAACTGAATCAGTATCTACCGCTTTTACCGAGATATTGTTCTCCAGGGGATAATGCTTCTATAAATCAAACCCTTCCTAATTTAGACACCACCCCTCGGCTCTTAGGTCTCAACATCTGGAGAGTTTTTCTTACAATAACTATGTATGGTCTTATTTATTATAAAAGGAAGGTCCTCACACAGTCATCGCACAAGTTATACTCACATGGTTTTCTGCAAGTCTTACAATGATGGACTATGATCTTAGAAGTATAAAATCCACATAAACAAGCTGCATAAATCATATATATTGGATCTTTAAAGGATGGTTGTACTGCACACCATTAATTATTATTATTACAATTGTAATACATACATTACTTTCCTATAAACAATGAGTTTGGGTCCAAAATCCAAGGATTACCAAAAGAGCCTATAAAGTTTACAGTTTTAACATGTTATTGGCAATTGAGATGCATAGTTCTAAAAGGGTAATCAGTCATCAAACACTTCCTCTTTGGGAAGTAAGTAGGTCGGAGACCTGATTGCCAAATGTGCAAAATTGCAAAATGACTGTACTGTTCATAAAAAATAGGGCCCTTTTTCACATCACTAAAAAAAAGTTGGATCTGTACGGATTGTCCATGTTTCTGTATAAAATGTTGGCAGTCTGTGATAGTTTTGATAAGCAGTCCAGAAAAAAAAAATCAAGTTAGAAACTCTGATCTACAGATATTTTCCAGCTTGCATGTGTGAGCGGCAGGTATCTCGGAAGTCCAGGAATCAGAAGATATCTGTAGATGTGAAGTCAGCGGTCCTGTTCACCCACCGGCATGTGGAATAGAGAGGGTCTGGATTACCCCTTTGACTATGTTTTATACAAAATGGTTTCTGTCTGCAGGGCTATCATAAATCAAACACCCACCTTGCATTTCTGAATTTTGGCCAGCTGGAGAACATCGTGGTAATGCCAAGCGTTTTCTGGTGAAACTGCATGAAGTTTGGCACTTGGCGCCAAAAGAGCTTGCAATGTATTTTCAGGAATGCCGTGTTCAAGGGCTTCATTAATGATACCAATAGCAATAATCCCTAAAATACAATAATAATAATAAAATATCTGTCTATGATCCAGTAAGTGAACAGCAAGCCTGTAATACGGAGGGTAAATACATTTATTACTTACGCTCATTTTCTTCATGGATTTCACCATTGACTACATCAACGTAGTTCTGAATTTCATTCCAGCCTAAATATCCGTGTCCCTGTGTGGCAGCCTGCTTCTTACTGGATACCAGTGTACCGACATACCTAAAAATTAACAAAGTTTTAGTATGGAGGCAATGTACAAACTAAGAACTTCAGATTGCTAAGCATTACGACTAAGCCCTGGAGAAAAAGTGTAGACAATCTACAATCAGTGCAGTAAAGGTCCCACTGCAGACTGAAGAAAAGTCAATGATGTAGGTTCAGCAAAGTATCTATTGCGTATGAGACCTTCCAGACAGAATAAGAGAATAAGGATCGGGCATGTTGAATTTCCATGCTCAAACATTTTGTTCTCAAGGGCAAAAAGCTGCAGCCACTATCTACTGGCAACATTGATGCCAAATGTCCAGAATGAAGGCACCACAGTTTTGATTTAGCTTAGTATCTTACTCTGGTTTCTCGGCACAGCCAGGTGGCCTAGACTGGGGATGAAGTGGTTCCCTGCAGAGCACGTGTGCTAATGTATTCATTTATTATGCATTTCTTATATAAAGCCATTAATTCTGCAGACTGCGGAGTGAAACACCCCTATGACAAGGAAAATAGTAATATCTGGTTGGAAATGGATCCACAAGTATTCAGAAGGAATACCAGAGCAACGGGACAATACAAAGCTATGGGAAAGGATGTTCCAGGCTCCGTACTTATGTGCCGTGAAAATAATTACCGAAACAGGCAAGTCATCAGTATGGACAGGTCATCTTTGAAGTGACTGTCAGATGGGGTGGTCTTTTTAGATAGGAAGAAGAACAAAATTGGCAAAGAAGAGTTTTATTGGAGCTTCGTGGTCGCCTGATTACATCAATGGCCATGAACTTGAGCCGAGTACCAAGGCTTGATCGCCCCTCTAGTGTTAATGAAGGATGCCACTTAATCATTTCATCACACCTTTTCAAATGCGTGAGTCTCGCCAAAAGGCGACTCTAGTCAGGGATTGGAGGAGCATTTCTAGCATAAGAAACGCTGACACTTTGCTAAATATGAATGGTGGATGTTGCCATGCCTTGTCTTGCCCTGACTCCTCCCTAGCTCTTACCCATTTTGAAGCAGCTGCATCAAGCATGCATGAAAATGCCAAAAGTCGCAAAATCTTTGCACAAATTCGTGTTGTGCAAAAATGCTGAGATGTTTCATAGCATTTTACTATAGTTTTCTGAAGTAAAAACTTTGATGAATCAACCCCTTAAGAGTTTGGTTTTCAGTTCACTTTTGTGTCACTTGTGATTTCATTCAGACTATTGTGCTCCTGAATCATCTTTACGTAAACCATAGCGACCACATGAGATCGCAGTAGGCTTTTGGAGGTCAGTCAGCTGCAGATGAGAACAGACAGTAAATCATATAGATAGGCCTCCATATTGAGGAGAAATTATCTAATGTCTATGGCCATAATAATGGAATATCCAGTCAAAATGATCTTATGACAAGTCCTGGACATAAAAGCGGATACGTACCGCTGCATATTGTCTTCTTCCAGATTATTGAGACCTATGGAGGGACTGATAAGGTGATTCTGGATAGAGGGGACATCATTTGTCTCCAAAGCTTCATTCACCAGTGCAACAGCAGACAACATCTCTACAGCAATAAACAGCTCTTCTTGTGTCAAGTGGTTCTGCATGAGCAAAGTATAGCATCGTTAGAAGTAATACACAGCTATGTCAATAATGGCATGATATTAGAAAAGCAATAATATGGGCAGAAGTTCAACTTTCTAATAAAAGGGACAGAAGATATAAAGAATTAAGTGACCTTTACATTTAAGCACTAAAGACACTGCCAGTTATCTATATTGGATGTGGGTTCTGTGTTTGCACAGTGCTGATGTCTTCACTAGCTATCGTGTATCAGCACAGCTTCATTCCTGGAGTGACTTTCTCTTCTACCGCTGTGCTGAGATAAACAGTCCTTTCTGCTCCTGATACATTTCTTACACAGCCTACTTGTGCCCTGTGCATGCTTTTTGCAGTTTAATCTATCAGATCTGCTATTTGGATGCTTTTCCCCCTGTATATCCTCCTCCCTCTTCCTACTGTTACTACTATTACTGAAAGATGTAAGAGGCAAATCAGAGCGAGACGACAGCGCCAGTAGCAAGCTCCGTCAGATTGTGGTCAGATTTTGCTGGACTCATACCTAGACAAAGAAATTACACACAGAGCACAGGCAAAATGACAGGAAATTTGCATTGAAAACTCTTTAAAAAGCCATCAAGTTCACATTCAGAAAAAAAATAAACAATTGTTAAGTGGCAGCTAGACAGGTCCTGGATCAGGGGTACGTGTCACCGAGGTGCCAAGCCTTGGGGATGTAGGACCCGGAGAAGCAGGCTCCAGCACATATAGTGCTCAGAGGTGTTTTCAAAGGGCCAGGATTTTGGGTCTGGGTTTTAGGAGTGGTCATTAGAGCTGGGAGAATAGACCGTTCCCTTGCCTCCAGTTTCTGAACTTGGAACAGCTATTTAAAGATAACTGGTGCTGCCTCATTGGGGGGCGGTGTGTGGAAGGAGGAAAAAACCTGGGTTATACTGAGCATTCTGCTGGGGAGAGTCTGACCAGAAGTTACTGTGCTTTTAACAGGTGAGCCAGCATTTGTTGTACAGAAGACTGCTTGTTTTCGTGCCTGTACATTCCTCAACCGCTGCCAGAGCGAGGAATCCCAACACAATAAATTAGATCAGTTGTGCCCATAGCCTTAAGCTTGAACCCCAATTCCAAAAAAATTGTGACGTTGTGTAAAATGTTAAGAAAACGTTCATATGAACATTACGCAAATTGTCTCTTCAGAGAGGAAGAGGACTAGAACTCTAGCGCCAGCTATTGGAAGTAACAATCCTACAAGTCAATGTCGACCCTTTAACGAGCCTTGTTACATGACTTAGGATAAAAGCCAAGCCATATGAACATTGAACATTAGACATTGTTCCATTTAATTTGAATATTTGATGGCAGCAAAACATCTAATAAAAGTTGAGCCTGGGGAGTAAAGAATCATGAATGTTGTCTCATTCTTGACTTCTGTAGAATTCAAGCTGCTCCACAGACCTAGGTCTTCCTTGCCAGATTTTTCATTTCACAATGTGCCAAATGTTTTCTATTGGTGAATGGTCCTGGACTGCAGGCGGACAACTTAAATATTGCCCAAACTCTTCTTCTGGGAAGCTGCGCTGTATGTGGTTTAGCATGGTCTTGCTGGAATATGTCTTCCTTCAAATATTGTTCTAAAAAACTCTACATAATGCACAGCATTGATCGCGCCTTTCAGGATGTGTCCACTGCCCATGCAATAGGCACGAATACCCACCTCAGAGACTCAGGAACTGTGCCCTGATGGTCTCTTTGCTCTTCAGTCCAATCCACAGTACACAGCATCAGTGGTTTCCATTTCACACTTTGATTCATCTGAGCACAGAACAGTTTTCCATTTTGCATCAATCCATTTGAAATACGCTTTTGGCTCTGAGAAGATGGCGGCGTTCCTGTATTCTGTTGACAAATGGCTTCTTTTTCACGATACCACTTTAACTTGCAATTGTGGATTGCATGGCAAACCGTGTTCACAACAATTTCTGGATGTATTTCTGAGACCCATCATGTCCAACACATTTCTGTCTGAGGGCCCATAGATCACCAGCATCCACAATTTACAGTCAGCTTTGTCCCTTGTGCACATGAATTTCTCCAGAATCTCTGAATCTTTTGATATTACATACTGTACTGTAGTCAAAATCTTTGCAATTTTACGTTAATGGAACATTTTTCTGAAATTGTTACACAATTTTTATATGCGAAATGTTCACAGATTGGTGAAACTCTGACCATCTTTGCTTATGAAAGACTCTGCCTCTTTAACGGGTTCTTTTTATACACCATTATGTCACTTAGTTATTGATCCTCCAGCTGTTTTTCATTAGTACCACTTTTCCAAACTTTTGTCTTTACTTTTTTTGATGAACGTGATGCTGCTATCAATTTCTAAACAAGTACTTTTTTTCAAATGAAATAGAAAAATGTCTAATATTATAGATACAAGAAATTTCCAAATCATTGCATTCTTGTTTTCTTTACATTTTACAGAACATCCAAACTTTTTTATTTCTATTAGAGCTGTATTGTTAGAGTGATGAGCGAGCGTGCTTGGATGTCGTGTTATCCATGCATGCTCGGGTGTTATCCGAGTATCTCGGGAGTGCCCGAATATTAGGGTTCGAGTCCTTGCTGCTGCATGTTTCATGGCAGTTAAACAGTTGCAACACATGCGGGGACTCCCTAACAACTTCAGTATGGAGGAAAAATACAAAGTTAATAGTAGGAATAGCTGGAATTTGCAAAATCCACGTACTGAAGTATTCAAGTTCCTGCAGTATTCAACGTCTATAATTGAAGTTATTCAACAGGAACATGTCTTGGTCATATAAATGCAATAAACACAATACCGCAGCATGTTACTAGAGCAGTGTCTTCTAATCTGTGCATCTGAGTGTTCATCACATGGTTTGTATTGAATGGCAAAATCTGAGATCATGAAAATTAAAGGAATTGAAACTATATTAGAAAATTAATATAGAATTATGTTCTGGAAGATAAATGCTCCTTTTAGTGATGAAAGGACACAGAAAATTCTGTTTATGTTGACAGTGGGTCATGTTCCACTGGATTTCCAATTTTCCAAAAGGTACAACAATGGTATTTGGGCTTTGTAAAAAAAATGAAAAACCATTGTACCAAATCATAAGTCATAAATTCTGTAAGATTAAATGGGATCACAATTGAATAAGATAACAGTCATCAATCGTAAAGTTGTTTAAAAAAAAAAAAAAAAATCAAATTATTGAAAATTCAAATAAATTAGCTAGAAATAAAATATTATTAACAGTAAATAAAAAGTTATTAAGAAATGATTTCTACTTTGCATAAATACATTTCACCATGAGTTGTCTTGGACTTTTCAGTGGTCACATAGCAGATCCACACTGAAGCATATTGGCATGTCAGGTGAAGCTTAGTAAAATGGCTGCTCATGGGCGGTCCCTTACCGCTGGATTTTGTTTCTGTAGACTCAAGAGTTCATTCTGATATAATGTTTCTGCGGATGGGTAGACGGCTGGCATATGAGCCTCAGGAAGCTGCAGAGCCGCCATGGTTTGGGAGGAATCCCCACTACGAATGGCATTATTTATTTTTTCCACAGCTCCTAGTGCTAAATTATGATACACGAAAAATAAAGGTTAGCTTACTGATTGTTGTAACAGAATAAGGAGGAGACAGTTATAGTTACCGAGAGTAAAATACTATAGGTGTGGAACATGGAAATTTACTTTATAATTAACAAATCTAATCAAAAAGATGGAAGCAAAGTCAAATGTGAACCAACCACCAGTCAGAAAATAAGAAGATTGAAGTAAGTGTGAAGAGTGGGGAATGAGATACTACTCAGGGGTCTTCCAAGAGCCCTAATCATCATTACAATTTCTAGTGGAAAAAAGATCATGAAAAATGATGCTGCGCAAAGAGCAAACTAATACGTGGCTGGTAGAGAATCTACCAACAGCATTGGGATGGTCTTAGTGAGCATGAGTGAGCGAAATGAGCCTTCCAGACACTACTGGGGAGAGAGGGGGGAAAAAGAGAGAAGGGAGAGAGGAGGGAAAGAGAGAAGGGAAAGAGGGGAAAAGAGAAGGGAGAGAGAGGAAAAGAGAAGGGAGAGAGAGGAAAAGAGAGAAGGGATAGAGGGGGAAAAGAGAGAAGGGAGAGAGAGGAAAAAGGGAGAAGGGAGAGAGGGGGAAAAGAGAGAAGAGAGAGGGGGAAAGAGAAGGGAGAAAGAGGGGAAAGAGAAGGGAGAGAGAGGGGAAAAGAGAAGGGAGAGGGGAAAAGAGAAGGAGAGAGGGGAAAAGAGATAAGGGAGAGAAGGGGGAAAAGAGAAGAGAGGGGGAAAAAAGAAGGAGAGGGGGAAAAGAGAGAAGGGAGAGAGGGGGAAAAGAGAAGGGATAGAGAGGGGAAAAGAGAGAAGGGAAAAGATAAGGGATAGAGGGGGAAAAGAGAGAAGGGATAGAGGGGGAAAAGAGAGAAGGATAGAGGGGGAAAAGAGAGAAGGGATAGAGGGGGAAAGAGAAGGGAGAGAGAGGGGAAAAGAGAAGGGAGAGAGAGGGGAAAAGAGAAGGGAGAGAGGGGAAAAGAGATAAGGGATAGAGGGGGAAAAGAGAAGAGAGAGGGGGAAAAGAGAAGGGAGAGGGGGAAAAGAGAGAAGGGAGAGAGGGGGAAAAGAGAGAAGGGATAGAGAGGGGAAAAGTGAAGGGAAAGAGGGGAAAAGATAAGGGAAGAAAGGGGAAAAGAGAGAAGGGATAGAGGGGGAAAAGAGAGAAGGGATAGAGGGGGAAAAGAGAGAAGGGAAAGAGGGAGAAAAAAGAGAAGGGAGAGCAAGGGGAAAAGAGGAGAGAGAGGAAAAGAGAGAAGGGCTAGAGTTCAGGGAAAAGAGAAGGGATAGTGGGGGAAAAGAGAGAAGGGAGAGAGAGGAAAAGGGGAGAGGGGGAAAAGAGAAGAGAGAGGGGGAAAAAAGAGAATGGAGAGAGGGGAAAATAGAGAAGGGAGAGAAAAGAGAAGGGAGAGAGAGGGGAAAAAGAGAAGGGGGAAAGGAGAGACAGGAGAGAGGGGGAAAAGATAAGGGAAAGAGGAAGAGGGGAGAGGAAGGGGGTAGAGGAAGAGGGAGAGAGTGAGGGGAGAAAGGGGGAAAAAGAGGGGAAAAGAAGGGGAAAAAGAGGGAAAAAGAGGGAAAAGAGGGGGAAAAGAAGGGAAAAGAGGGTGAAAAGAGGAGGGGTGAGAAAGAGGAGGGGTGAGAAAAGGGGGAAAAGAGGGGAAGGAAAGAGGGGGAAAAAGAGGGGGAGAGATAGACTGCTCCAAAGTTCAGGTCTGCATTGATTTCTATGAGGTTCCGGTTCAGGCTCAAATGTGGGTACAGTTTTGGTACCCGAACTGAACTTTGAATTCAAGTTTGGTTGAACCCGAACTTCCACGGGTCTGCTAATCCCTACTCACTGCACATCCGCCTCATGTGCACACACAATTATAGTTCAGAAATGTAGATTAATAACAATAAAAAGTACATGTAATACTCAATTACAATCACTGGTACTTGCAGGTCCTTGATCACAGAGCCCGATAGATTCACGTTGTGACAACATGGAGGAATAATTAGATATATACAACTCAGACTCACACCCACAGCCAGACTTGCACCAAGCAGCAGATAGTGTTAATACATCCATATTAAAACACAAATTGCATGTCAGATCATGGTCAGGGAACAACGCAGAGTACGATCTTCAAGGGGACAATTACAACAATCCGCATGCAGACGCTGCACACAGGAACGGATGAGCGCAGAAGCGAGGGTTAGTCCTAAGCGCATGGTTGGCACTATGCAAGTTAGTGGAAACATGAAGACTACATTGAAAACCTTCTTTAAAAGACACAAAAATAGACATTGTACAGTAAAGTATGCCAGGGACATCACATGACCATGAAAATTCACAATTCATTTATCCACCTGAAGGACATATGATAGAAGAACAAAACAGAAAACAGGATTGGTTTCTTCACAGATTCTGTTCAATGATTAACAATTAAAGACACAAAAGTTTTATTCTGTGGTTTTACATCATTGTGAACTGTGAGAACACACTTTACATGCAACAGCAATATACTGCTCCTTTCAATCCTTCCCATTTGGGTCCCATGCGCTGACCACAGTGGAGAATATGCATATTCTGGAAGGGGGTCACCCAGCTTTGGAATCCTTCTATGGAGTTATCTGAGCTGGTGGACCCGGCGTGTCGATGTACTAATGTAAATACATTGCATACTAATCCTGAGTGCAGCTTTAGAATACACATGCAGCTGAAGTCACTATTCCATAAGCTTCAGAGCTGAAATCGACCACCATTTCCCTACTGGATTTTCCAGTGGAATTAGAATTTTTCATTAATGCTTGACCAATTGAGACTTGAAGTCTTAGGACCCCCACAGTTCAGAAGAGTAGACCGGACTGAGCGCTGCCATTGTGACTATGTAACCAATGACAGGTCAATTAGTCATTCAATTCTATACTGATCAATGGAGGTCAGTGAGACCCCCACTAGCCAAACATCGCTCACTTATCCTTGTAACAGAAGAACAATATCGAGGTCACGATGTAACAATTCGCCAGATCACCTTTTCCACATTCACTGGCTGATGGGCTCTTAAAAGTTGAGTGTGTCTACCCAATATTCTTTACCTTGGGCTACATTGGGGCTTCTTCCACACTTCTTGAGGTCTGAGTAATAGGGTGAAGTCTACTATATAGAGTCTCTTAGCGGATGTTGCAACCAGGGGATTCCCTGTGAGACCGGTCAGAATGCTTATAAGGAGTTATACGGGTTGGACCATGAACAATATTTATCACCTATTTACAGTGTAGGGGATGATTATATGATCACTATCGATGATGAGAAAATGTCCTGTTTAAATGGACTTCACTCACTGTCTATGGGACTGATGGAGAAAGCCGATTACATGGCTCAGCCATCTGTCTTTCAGTTCAATCAGCACTGCATAAAGAGGTAGGTTACATGTGTGACCATCACTCCATTCAGAGGACAAGAAACCCCTAGTCTTGCAGTCCCAGTGATGAGGCCTCTAGTAGATAATTGCTGGCCAATCATTCATCTGACTGCTCTCTCCCCTGATTCCGCCATACACTTGGCTGACCACTTATGTGTTCTCCATGGGGAGTAAGTTCTGGCTGCGACTTCTCTGCCTGCAGAACAAAAGGATAGGGCGCGTGAACAACCGACTGCCTGATACTGATCTGCCTCAAAATCAGTGGTTTCATCCAACTATTATCTAAAAACTATAGCGCCCTTTAGACTCCACTCCCTGGCATCAGCCTTAGCCCAGACCCTTTAGTTATCTAGAAGGTCCAGTCCTACTGTGAACCATTGTTACAGCCAGCAGAATTATGAATGCAGCTCTGGACTGTAACACTGACTGCATCTCACGATTCAGTAGAAGATAAGTAATACAATGTATTTACAAGTACTTATTCTATACGTAGGCTGCAAAATGACATTGAAAGGATAAAGCTCCTGCAATATGTATTTCAGGAATCACAATTTAAGAGCATGATCTTATTTTTCAGGTATGAAAGGAGCGGTAATGTTGCAAATGGCTGATGAGTGATCTGTAAAGCAATTTCAGCAGTTACTGCCACCGAACAGCTGAAAAAGCTGTACACATTGAAACGAAGAAACGTTAACTACCTGATACACAAAGAACACTCCCAACACTGCATAAAGTGGTCATTGGAGCAAGTGCAACACTGAGAAGGACAGTAACAGAGATATTTATTGGAAAAAGTGGTGCTTTATTAATCAACACACCTAGATTTTCGGCATGCACTAATTCATGGAGGTTAAGCCTCAGGTGTAGGACACACAGTCATTGCAACGGTTACTCACTAAGTACATGAGCCTCAGCTTCATTATTGGCAACACTAACTTCTTTCTGAATCTCGCTTTTGTCGAGAGAACTGGGGACACCTGCTTTCTAGGATCAGGAGGAGAGAAACCTTCAGGTTAATGTTAAACCTTTGTTAAGAACCAGTATTTGTCTTTCTACGTACATATTAGAATGACCAATAACGAGACTTCAAGACAACCATCACTTGTCATAAATGAATATTTAGTTTTTTCACGTGGTCAAAATGCTACGGCTCTCCTGAATCCGGTGAGGCTTTATCTTTGTTTCGGAATCTCTCCGTTCCTGAAATATGGTCACTTGCTCCTATATATATAAATCTAGTGTTTTATCCAAGTGGCTGTGGTCCTGACCTTTTTATGGGCATCTTCTTAAAAAGTCCCCCCTCCCTTGGCATCTTCTTAAATACCACCCCCATGGCATCTTTTTAAAGACCACCCCCTTGGGATCTTCTTAAAGACCACCCCCTTGGCATCTTCTTAAAGACCATCCCCCTTGGCATCTTCTTAAAGACCATCCCCCTTGGCATCTTCTTAAAGACCATCCCCCATGGCATCTTCTTAAAAGACCACCCCCTTAGCATTTTCTTAAAGACCACCCCCCTGGCATCTTCTTAAAGACCATCCCACATGGCATCTTCTTAAAGACCACCCCCCTTGGCATCATCTACCATGGCATCCTTTTAAAGACCACCCCCTTGGCATCTTCTTAAAGACCACCCCCTTTGGCTAATAAATGAGATCTGTAGATAGGGAAGAGAAAGAACGGAGAATCCCAGGAACTAAAGAAAAATAATGCCAGATTCAGAAGAACAGTGGAATTTACACAGGTAAAAATAATTGTTTGACAAGTGACTGGCTTTCTTTACAAACGTACCACATTTCAAGTTTACAGAGAAATTTTTATATACAATGTTGAGTAATTTTGCTAATCATTGATTTATCTATTTTGTACAAGCTGTAACAGTATTTATTTGTATCCCCCAATACATATCCAAGGTATCTTTCAATTCAATCTGTACATAAATAAGGCAGCACGTGCACCGCGGGGGAGTTTCCAATTCAAGCTAGTGCATCAATCCTCTGCATTATTCCTTACCGAGAGGCGCCCCCACGGATCTGCTGTATTCTATCAAATCATCTACTACAATGTAGCTAACCAAACCTCTCATAATATACTGCACTTTTACATTATTTTTATGAGCGATTCACTTTGAAAAGAGAACAATAAATGAAACAAAATTACTCAATATTTTAAACAGCTGTCGAATGTTCTTCAACACTGAAGCTGAACTTTAAACTACAGAACTTTGGATGCTTTTTAGAGAATCAACCAATATAGATAAAAAGGCAAATAGTAACATAATATCTGACTTACACAGAAATAACGAGTGCAAAGTTTCCCTTGGTGGTTAGTCAATATATAGGAGCGAAACCAGATTTCTAAATTTCATATTTGTCTACAAAAGGGTACATTACTTTAAAGTGATGCTCTACCTCTAGAAATGCATTACCCAAATCACTTCCAGTGAACCTTTTGATTCGGATCATGTTTTAGTAATTTATTAGACCACATGTCCGGGACACACCCATGGCTTTCTGATCACTACAGGGTAGTGTTTAAAGCTTAGTGGTTTCTTTAGGACCACTGCTTATACAACAGATACAGGCTCATAGGATGCATTATTTTTTTACCAAAAAGTATCCAGTACCATATATTATATTGCAGTAAATGGCACAACAACGTTGATCCTTTTCACTACTCCGTATGTATACTCAGACACTCCCCACAGGAAAATTGGCAAGAAAACTATTAATGACATTAAGGCCAAGAAATTGAAAGAGCAAAGTGATTAACTAAAAATTCAATCCCTTGAGTGAATCTTTCACCATTTTAGGCATGATAAATTGCCAAATCATGGAATGGTGGTTGCAGAGCTGAGTAAAACGTAGTTTTTATTTTTCTAGTTTCTCCGCTCAGTTGTGGAGATATTAGTTTGAAATATTTAGGGCATAATTTATGTTATACTTCACCCGAGTATTATTAGAGATTTGTCTCCAGGGCGTGTACTTCTTCCCCTGCACCAGCTTGACCAATCATAAGCAGGTAGTAACATATAGGGGAGAAAAGAACACGCCCTCCTCTTCCCACTGATTTCTGCAGCTACTGTGCAGAGATGCAGCACAGCAAAGTTGCGCATCGTTAGAAATATACTTCCAGAACTCATCTCACGATAGTCAGTCTTGGTGAATTGTGAACGCTGACAGAGCTTTGAGGGGAGATCTTTGAGTGTTTGTACTGATACATAACTCAGCGCTGCTGTAACTCTACACAGTAGCTGCTCATAGAAGTAAAGCGAGGAGGGTGTGTTATTTTCTCTCCTGCATATCGCTGCCTGCTTATGATTGGTCAAGCACATGCAGGAGAAGTACACGACCCCGATACAAATTTCTTATAACACCCAATTGAATTTACATAAATTACCTAAACTTTACAAGCCAATATATCCGCAACAGATGGGAGAAATTAAAAAATGAAAACAGTTTTACTAAATCCATGATGTGGCCAGTTTAACATGTTCAAATTGGAGAAAGGTTTGACTCCACTCACTTTCACATCTGAAGGTGAACGGTGTCGGAAAACATCATGTCTATTAATACCTGCTGTATGGAATCGGCAGGTATTATGCCCCTGTCTTACTCTAATGAATAGGATGGATGCACGACACCTATGATCATGCAAACAACCAGGTTGGTATCAGTAGACATGCAGTCACCTAACTCACCTCACTTCTGCATAAGAAGGGGTGTGGACTGGTAAAGTCAAATGTGCAGATTTAGTAAAGGACCTGACATCTGAGACATGCTGCTCAATCTGTGTGCAGCATATATCAGGCATAGGCGGTATGACCATAGCCAGTTATGATTGTCTCTGAAACGCTGCGTGTTTCTGAGAAAAACATACTTTAACAGCCGTCAGGAACTGAGCTGTGCAGCAGACTAGTCGAACAGGCAGATACCCGATGGCTTCTTCAAGCCCACTGCCCTGGATTGACAAGTCTCTGCCTATGTGCAAGTGCAGGCAAAGACCTGTCAATCCAGGGAAGCGGGTAGGGAAAAGTTGCTGGGGACCTGACTGCTGCATGGCTC
The DNA here is from genome assembly GCA_033576555.1 of Oophaga sylvatica. Lineage (NCBI taxonomy): Eukaryota > Metazoa > Chordata > Amphibia > Anura > Dendrobatidae > Oophaga > Oophaga sylvatica. Next base: position 919,949,491 of record JARQOD010000001.1, on the reverse strand, counting down.
AGTCTCCAGAGAATATTAAGGTATGTTTTTCTTTGAAATTCTGCAGGACTTCCCCATCACGTCCTTTTGGAGCGCATCAAAAATAATACCATGATTCTTCTTCAAGTCATGTTGTGGTCATGTTTTATGAAGTATGCTGGAACATTAGAAATAGAATTAAAGGAACATTCCAGGCAAAACACTGGTTAATGACTCAAGTATTAGAACTATTGAATGGGACAAATTTTGTCCATATATTCTCATGACAGTTCATCCTGTTAAGATTTTTTTGATGCGCATTTACTCCATGGGAACATACTCTATTGGCAAAAGTATTTCCATTGCTTAACTTAGTTTTTTGGTATTACATGTATTTTTACAAATTTTTGCTAACGCTTTTTTTTTTCAGTTCACAATTTAGATTTAAAAACTAAATTCATAATCTAGACATTTTCACAGTGGCAAAAGGGGTTAATAGTGGACTTATACTTCCTGTCCTCTCGAGAAGCGGTTTCAGCAGTCTCATCATCATCAAAGTCAGGATTACAATGACTGGTGACATGTTAAAAAGCCAATGCCACAAGATCCATCATTCACAATAGATGATGTCACATCTGACCCTGCTTCCCCTTCCTTCATAATGACCCTTTGCACACGCTAATTAGATGCTTCAATACAAAACCTAGGCTCCAAGTTCGGTCTGTTGCTGCTAATGTACAATTGATTTTCCTGAAAGAATATGAATTATGAGTCTGGATTTGCCCCAGTCCCTAGTGAAAAAGTAGGGATGCTTTGGGGGTAGGGACACTTGTATGCACACCCTACTAGACCGTCAGACTCCTCATTGCTAAGGGAAAAGAATAGCAGAGCTCATATTTGGTAAGTATGAAGCCAGTGCATCATCGCCGGGTTAGCTGTACATGCAAAGGGCGTTATAATAACATTTCACATTACCATTCATAACCTGGGAATGAAACAAACATGACATTGTTTGCAGCAACAGCAAGGAACACGTGCAGCATGTTAATGGATGATGGGCATGATGATCTCGGATGTCGCCATTACCTGCGTTTTCTGGTCTTTAGCGATACACAACTGAGACAGGTACCAGGGTGAATTTTGTGGCTGAACATCAAAAAGGCTCAGCATAGCCATCATCAGAGCCTGTAATAATCCCGCCTCATCATTCCTGTCAATGGCCTCATTTACTTGGACTAAGGCTACATTAGCTGAAACAAAAGACAAGCTTACAAAATGGCAAAGGTTATTCACAAGATCTTCTCATTACTATTCTTTAAAGCGGTCGCATCGGCTATCCTGGCATCCCGATATCCTGATAATACTCGTTATACCATATTACAATAAACCGGGAGCATCTTCTCTTAGAAAACTGCATCATTTGGTTCCTCTAGAAACTTACTGACAACTGGGTGTTACCATTCACCATACACAGCTCCATATGTTCCTATACAATCTGACAAGGGGAATGGTAAGGTCCACTTTCAATTAATTTTGACATTTCCAGGAGGCATAAAAGAGGAACTTCACAATGCAACATTATAAGAAAAGCATTTACTAAAACAGAGACTGATCATCTATAGAAGAGCATGTTCCCCTAAAATAAAAAGATATCTCTAATAAATACAATACTTTAGAGATATTGTCTTCAGTCTATCTGTTCAGCCATTTCTGAAGGGGAATGTTTGGTTTACAAAAAATAAACAAAACCCCTATAGAGGTAATAGTGGGGATTCCTTCCACTTTTAGAACCCTCATTTATTAGCTGGAGAGATATTTCTTGTTCTGGATTACACAAGGTGGCTATTGGTTTTAGTGTGAACATGTGTAATACTTCATTTCTCCTGCGGAGGTGCTGTTGGATTACTGAACACTTTCCTCTATAGATCACAATTGATTGCTTCTCCTTTAGTTTATCAAAAAAGAAATGAGAAAACAGCTTAACAAATTTTTAAAAGGAGTTGTTCTGACTTTTACGAAAGTGACCTAAGAGCAGAACGTTGCTTACCTTCCAAATCATCAACTACTGCCATTCCATTTGTCAGCATCGATCCATTAGTGACGAGAGCATGTACATCATTCACGAGGACAAAGCAGCCAATCACCGATCTCAGCAATCGCATGTCGCATATATTTGCCTAAGCAGTGATTGGCAGCAGCGGTCATGTGATTTATATATGTGATCTCAGCAGTGCAGGATCAGGAAGAAGTGCAGAGCAGCAGCGTTCGATTAGTGGAGGGTCCAACACGTTTAATTAATATTTTTGCACTTTATAGCACTTTTTGCTCCTAGGTCACTTCCCTAAAATCCTGGGCATCTTACACCATTTACGACCTATTTATCGGCGATTCTTCTCACTTTAGAATAATATGCTCTCGATCCTCTGGCTCAGTGATTTGGTATTTTATCTGTAGGTTGAGCACATCGCGGGTTATTATAGAGGGCTAAGAACGTAGAGGTTGTAAGCAAGGAGCAAGAATATTAGGTGGTTCAGCAAGCCGCGGGAAGCGTCCTTACTACAGCTGCAGGTTAAAGAGGAGCCAGTGCAGGGCAGTAATAACTCGTGCAACAAAACGGTACAATCACCCGACTATTTCTTCCGCCATTCAAATCCCATCCGTGGCCGCACTCACTGAATGTTTCTCTGTGGAATGAGCTACTTACTGTTAACCTTATTAACGTGGCCTTGTATCTCTGCCTGGGTGAGCAGCTCTTCATAGACGTCTCGCTCGTCTTCAGAAATACTATTGTTCTGTGAAAGCAGCGCAGTCATTAGCAATGCGAGTTAAACACTAACAAATCGCATATCTACAGGGTATAAAAACAGTGATGAGTGCAGAACGACAGCAGAAGAAAAATATATAATAAACAGTCAGTATGCTGATGGCAAATTCATTACTACTCAATGAATTTAAAAAAAAACAAAAAAAACAACAATCTTGTGCTAAAAAGGGGTTTTACTTTCTTCTTATCAGGAACCGCATCACTTTTGTCAATTAAATACGGTTTAACTGGTATAGCCAAACATAAAACTGCAATACCAGACATAGCGTGTGCACATGAATGGCACTATTTCTGGGGGGAAAAAAATCATGAACATCCCCTTAAATGTACTAGGATATTGTGCATATTCCCACTCTATACTATTATATTTTTTATAGTAATTGCTCCATTTGGAATATTACCATGTGCACGGAAGCACTGACTGGTAAATTCTGTAGCTTTAAAGGGAATCTGTTAGCAGGATTATGCTATGTAATCTGAAGACAGCATGCTAGGGGTTAAAACACAGATTTCAGTGATGTCTTGCTTATCAAGCTCTGAGGTTGTGTTGGCTTACAGTGATAGTTTTAGGCCCAGGAGCTTCTCATTGCTGGGACTAGATGGTATTTTGAGCCCTGTTCTGATGCTGCCCACTTCTGTGATAGGCAGGTCACTGTCTATGGACTTTGCACATACAGAGCCTTGTGTGGGCAGGGTTAGCTGTGGTGTGGGTGGGGTTTGATTTCTCAGCTCTGCTTCATTGCTAAAACTAATGATTGTGTCAGAACAGCTGCACCCAGAAATCTAAGTAATACATTGTTGGATTCAGGGTCTCTTTGCCTATATCAGGCTGCTCTCAGTCGAGATGGCAAAATCTGCTCACAGATTCCCTTTAAGACTATTTGAAATTATGAAAACCCAAAAATGATAAATGAGAGAAACAGAACTATAAGAGGAATTGAAATCCATTGTTTACCTTTAATTTTGCATTATCTTCTTTTAATTTCTTAGCTTGGTAGAGCTCGTCATGATACTGCTGGTCAAATCCCTCTGCTACATTTAACAGCATGGCATTTGGGTTCTTCATTGTCACCATGGTCTGGCTGGCTGCTCCCTTATCCACAGCTTCATTAATTGCAATTACAGCTGCATGTACTGAAAACAAAAAATCCCCAAAAAACAAAGAAATAAACTTGCTGAAAAGTAATTCTACAATGCTTTACTCCTTATTGTGCCCTCTGTGAATGGAGCCATAGTGCAGGACTACCTTCTATGGTAGAGGTGGTCAGGCATGCGCACTTACCAATGACCCATAGCACTATAGTAATGAAAGGGGTGGAGGACACGCATGTCAGGGTTGCCTACCGTACAGAAATTCTAGGACAGTCCATAAACAAAATCGAAGGCGTCAGTGATTTTATTTTAAAGGTGAAGAAACTTATACAGATTATTTTACTGTAATTATCATTTTACAATGAATGCAGCCGATGTCTTCATATCAGAATTATGGGCTGTAGACATGGATCACTTATAATCCTAATGACTTATTATGGTTTTCCAATGTGTCCATAAAAAATAGTCTGTCTGTGATTTTTTGATAAGGTGTCCAGAAAAAAAAAAAAAAAAAGTCAAGTTGGCAACCCTAGCACATGTGCATTACCTTTTCATTCACATAGGGGACTTTTTCACCTCCAATCTTGTGATCAAGGGGATTTCAGCATTTGGTCACCTAGCGATCATGCATTTAATATTGATCCTTGTGGATAGGGATAAATCTTGTTCAAAGAACATCTACACCTCGTTTCATTTTCTATAATTCTACATAAAGTGGGTATGGAAAGTATTCAGACCCCTTTAAATTTTTCACTCTGGTTCATTGCAGCCATTTGGTAAATGCAAAAAAGTTCATTTTTTTCTCATTAATGTACACTCTGCACCCCATCTTGACTGAAAAAAAACAAATGTAGAAATTTTTGCAAATTTATTAAAAAAGAAAACGGAAAAATCACATGGTCATAAGTATTCAGACCCTTTGCTCAGACACTCATATTTACGTCACATGCTGTTCCATTTCTTGTGATCCTCCTTGGATGGTTATACTCCTTGATTGGAGTCCAGCTGTGCTTAATAAAACGGATAGCACTTGATTTGTAAAGGCACACACCTGTCTATATAAGACCTCATAGTGCATGCCAAACCAAATGAGAATCATGAGGTCAAAGGAACAGGCCATGGAGCTCAGAGACAGAATTGTGGCAATGCACACATCTGGCCAAGGTTACAAAAGAATTTCTGCAGTAGTCAAGGTTCCTAAGAGCACAGTGGCCTCCATAATCCTTAAATGGAAGAAGTTTGTAACCATCAGAAGTCTTACTAGACCTGGGCGTCCAGCCTAACTGACCAATCGTGGGAGAAGAGCCTTGGTGCAAGAGGTAAAGAAGAACCCGAAGATCACTGTGGCTGAGCTCCACAGATGAAGTAGGGAGACGGGAGAAAAATCCACAAAGTGAACTATCACTGCAGCCCTCCGCCAGTCGGGCATTTATGGCAGAGTGGCCCGACGGAAGCCTGTCCTCAGTGCAAGACACATGAAAGCCCACATTGAGTTTGCTAAAAAAAACACATGAAGGACTCCCAGAGTATGAGAAATAAGATTCTCTGGTCTGATGAGACAAAGGTAGAACTTTTTGGTGATAATTCTAAGCAGCATGGTAGTGAAAACTAGGCACTGCTCATCACCTGCCTAATATAATCCCAACAGTGAAACATGGTGGTGGCAGCATCATGCTATTGGGGTGTTTTTCAGCTGCATGGACAGGACGACTGGTTGCAATTGAAGGAAACATGAATGCGGCCAAGTACAGAGATATTTTGGATGAAAACCTCTTCCAGAGTGCTCTGGACCTCAGACTTGGCTGAAGGTTCACCTTCCAACAAGACAATGACTCCAAGCACACAGCTAAAATAACAAGGAGTGGCTTCAGAACAACTCTGTGACCATTATTGATTGGCCCAGCCAGAGCCCTGACCTAAACCCAATAGAGCATCTCTGGAGAGACCTGAAAATGGCTGTGCACTAACGTTCACCATCCAACCTGATGGAACTGAAGAGATCTGCAAGGAAGAATGGCAGAGGATCCACAAATCCAGGTGTGAAAAACTTGTTCCATCATTCCCAAGAAGACTCATGGCTGTACTAACTCAAAAGGTGCTTCTACTCAATACTGAGCAAAGGGTCTGAATACTTATGACCATTTGATATTTCAGTTTTTCTTTTTTAATAAATTTGCAAAAATTTCTACATTTCTGTTTTTTTTGCAGTAAAGATGGGTGCAGAGTGTACATTAATGAGAAAAAAATGAACTTTTTTGCATTTACCAAATGGCTGCAATGAAACAAAGAGTGAAAAATTTAAAGGGGTGTGAATACTTTCCGAACCCACTGTATAGGCCAGTACATCTGCCTACAAGTTACACGTTTCGAACATGCGAGAAATTTCTGCAGTCACATGTCGACTAGACTCATCTGCATCGTTCAATGTTCTACTGAGAAAAGCAGATAAGAATCTAGTCAGCTCGTGATCGCCAGGATGCAAACTGCAAACTGGCAGTCATGTGACTATCCATTAGATGTGACAACCGAGAGGAATCCTTCACAATGCCACGAATCGCTGTCAGAAATTAACTCAAGCCCAGAAAACCTCTTTGAATGGAGCGTAAAATCAAAAAATGCCCTATTGTTAACTCCTTTAACCCCCGAGGGCTGTTTGCACGTTAATGACCAGGCCAATTTTTACAATTCCAGAGGTAATAACTCTGGAACGCTTCCATGGATCCTGGTGATTCTGACATTGTTTTCTCGTGACATATCGTGTTAGGGCTGGCGGAACGCACAAAATAAATATAAATAATAGGTGCGTTCGCTGCCCGGGGTCCACCGTGCAGGCAGAGCCTGCTGCTAGTAGGATGGCGGTATGGCGAACTCTGTTACTTCACGGAGTCGCAACTATAGATACTGTGGCACTATATGGCGGTATAAGCGAACTCTGTTACACCCCAGAGTCGCTAAGGTAGAGACGCAGAGATATGGACTGTGTCCTGTTAACTCCACAGGAATGCACAGATAACTGCTGTGCGGAAGCAGTCCCCAGTAACGCAATCAGCAACGCAATCAGACAATCTCCTCACCGGAGAAGCCGGTATTCTAGGGGCTTATTTCAGCCAAGCCCTAAACACGTGCATACAATCTCCTCACCGGAGGTGCCGGTATTCTAGGGGCTTATTTCAGCGAGCCCTAACACATGCATGCAAGATCACACTGGCGCAAAGCACATAATGGACTGATTACTTGCGCATGGCCGCATGGTCATACAATCCTGTTATAGCAGAACACATGTAGTTTCAGGACCTTCCTAGCAGACCAATAGGAGCTGCTGCAGTACCTGAGCATGTGACCCCTGATCTCCAATGAGAGATCTCACCTTGGGCATGCTCAGAAGGGGAAACGCAGGACTTAGTCTTAAAGACGTCTGCTCGCCACTAACCAGTACTGGCTACAATAGTAGAGCCTGGAGAGGCAGCAGTAATCCTCTGCACAATGTTAGACTGGACGAGACGCTGGGACCGACGTCTCTGCTGAGCAGAGTCCACTGCGGTCGGAGAAGGATGGGAGACCGCAGCAGGGATGGCTCGAGATTCCCCTTGTGCAGAAGCGGGAACTCGACCCCTAACAATATTGTACTTCATGATAGTGGTAAAATTACTTTGATATGACTTGTGTTTATTTGTGAAAAAAACGGAAATTTGGTGAAAATTTTTAAAATTTTGCAATTTTCCAACTGTGAATCTTAATGCCCTTAAATAACACAGATATGTCACACAAAATACTTAATAAGTAACATTTCCCACATGTCTACTTTACATCAGCACAATTTTGGAACCAAATTTTTTTTTTGTTAGAAAGTTATAAGGGTTAAAAGTTGACCAGCGATTTCTCATTTTTACACCATTTTTTTTTTAGGGACCACATCACATTTGAAGTCACTTTGAGGTGTTTATATGATAGAAAATGCCCAAAAGTGACACCATTCTAAAAACTTCACCCCTCAAGGTGCTCAAAACCACATTCAAGAAGTTTATTAACCATTCAGGTTCTTCACAGGAATTTTTTGAATGTTTAAAAAAAAATGAACACAAAAAAATTACTTCAGGTCCAATTTTTTTTTTATTTTCCCAAGAGTAACAGGAGAAATTGGACCCCAAAAGTTATTGAGCAATTTGTCCTGGGTACGCTGATACCCCATATGTGGGGGGAATCACTGTTTTGGGCCATGGCATAGAATAGAAGAGAAGGAGCGCCATTTGACTTTTTCAACGCAAAATTGGCTGTAATTGAGATCAGACGCCATGTCGTGTTTGGAGAGCCCCTGATGTGCCCAAACAGTGGAAACCCCCCACAAGTGACCCCATTTTGGACACTATACCCCCCAAGAACTTATCTATTTGTGTGGTGAGAACTTTGAACCCCCAAGAGCTTCACAGAAGTTTATAACGCCTGGGCGTTAAAAAAAAAAAAAAAAATCATTTTTTCCACAAACCTTTTTGATCTTTTAGACCCCAAATTTTTATTTTCCCAAGGGTAACTGGAGAAATTGGACCCCAAAAGTTGTTGAACCATTTGTCCGAGTACGCTGATACTCCATATGTGGGAGAAAACTACTATAAGGGGACACGTCGGGGCTCGGAAGGGAGGTAGTGACGTTTTGGAATGCAGACTTTGATGGACTGGTCTGCGGGCGTCATGTCGCGTTTGGAGAGCCCTGATGTGCCTAAACAGTGGAAACCCCCACAAGTTACCCCATTTTGGAAATTAGACCCCCCAAGGAACTTATCTAGATGTGTGGGGAGAACTTTGAACCCCTAAGTGCTTCACAGAAGTTTATAACGTAGAGTCATAAAAATAAAAAATCATATTTTTTTCCACAAAAATTATATTTTCACCCCCAATTTTTATTTTCCCAAGGGTAACAGAAGAAATTGGACCCCCAGAGTTATTGTGCAATTTGTTCTGAGTACGCTGATACGCCATATGTGGGGGGAACCACTGTTTGGGTGCATGGCAGAGCTCGGAAGGGAAGGAGAATCTTTTCACTTTTTCAACGCAGAATTGGCTGGAATTAAAATCAGACGCCATGTCACCTTTGGAGAGCCCATGATGTGCCTAAACAGTGGAAACCCCCCAATGCTAACTCCAACCCTAACCCCAACACACCGCTAACCCTAATCCCAACCCTAACCCTAACTTTAGCCCCAAAACTAACCCAACACTAACCCTAGCCCCAACACTAACCCTAACTCTAGCCCCAACCCTAACCCTAACTTTAGCCCCAACCCTAACGGGAAAATGGAAATAAATAAATTTTTTTAATTTTATTATCACTTTTTATTACGATTTTTGGGAGGCAGAATGAACAAAAACCAGCAATTCAAGAATTTCTTTGGGGGGGGCGTGTTTATACCATATTTTTCGGGTTAGTACGATTACAGCGGTGCCTCATTTATATCATTTTTTTATGTTTTGGGGCTCTTATACAATAAAAACTATTTTATATAAAAAATTATTATTTTTGGATCGCTTTATTCTGCGAGCTATAACTTTTTTTATTTTTCGATGATGATGCTGCATGGCGGCGCGTTTTTTTGCGGGACAAGATGACGTTTTTCAGCGGTACCATGTTTAATTATATCTGTCTTTTTGATCTCGTGTTATTCCACTTTTTGTTAGGTATGATGATAAAGCACTGTTTTTTGCCTTTTTTTTAAGGGGTTCACTAAAGGGGTTAACTAGTGGGACAGTTTTATAGGGCGCGTCGATACAGTCGCAGCGATACTAAATATGTGTACTTCTATTGTTTTTTTCATAATAATGTGTTTATTGGGGAAGTATTTTTTTTTTATCATTTAGGGATTTTTTAAAAAAAATATTTTTACACAGTATCTATATATTTTTTTTACATTTTTACATTGACCCAGGGTGGGACATCACTATATAGTGTCAGATCGCTGATCTGACACTTTACAGAGCACTGTGTCAGATCAGCGATTTGACAAGCAGTGTAGGAGGCTTCTTAGCGCCTGCTCTCAGCAGGCACTGACAAGCCACCCCCCTGCAGGACCCCACAGCCATCTTGGATCTGGTGGCCTGCAGGGAGGAGGCCCTCAGAACAACGCAATCACATCGCATTGTTCTGAGGGTCTCAGGGAAGCACGCATGGAGCCCCCTCCCTGCGCGATGTTTCTGTATGCCACCGGAACGCTGCGATCATGTTTGATCGCAGTGTGCCGGGGGTTAAAGTGCCGGGAGTGGTCGAGACCACTCCTGGCACTTAGTGCCGGGTGTCAGCTGTGATAATCAGCCGACACCCGGCCGCGATCAGTCGTAACCCCCCGTGAGTGCGGCTGATCGGTGATGACGTACTATCCTGTCCTTGGGAATTAAGTCCCAGGTCACATGGACGGGATAGTACATCAAATGGTAGAAAGGGGTTAAAATAAGGCTTTTGTGCTACATGTATTTATATAAAAAAATGAATTTTTTTTTTATATTTTGATTTGTATTATAAAAAAAGAAAAAGAAAGTAATCCTGAAGTTTTCACACTTTACCACAAAAGCTTTTTTAGACTCTTCCTTCTGGTTATTCCTGGAACAGTTTCCAGCAAGGTTACACAGGCCCATGATTGGGAACAAGTGTACTTACGAACCTTTGCTCACAGGTTATAATTATCAGCCCATTTAAATGATTAAGACTAGTTCAAATGATGAAAATCCAGTAATAATCAGTGACAGAACGAGAATTACAATGCCAGAGGAGGCAGGATTATAGTGACAGGTTACACCTCTATACACTGCTGATAACACAGGATCCACTAAAAACAATAAGTGACATCACAGCGGCTCCCGCACCTCCTCCTTTCACAATGACCTTTGCACACGCTCATTAGATGCTTCGATACAAAATATAGGGTCAGGATCTAACCACTGTGGCTATCTACATGTGTTGTTTCCTAAAACAATAGGATGTTAAAGCCTAAATAAGCTTCAGTGACTAGTGTGAAAATTGCTAGATTTCTTTTTAATTAGTTTTATGCAAAAAATTGCCAAGTGTTTTAAAAATATATGGAACACAAAACACTGATTTAAACAATATGTCATTTTCTGATGACATGTTAAGTAGTTCAAAGAACGAAAACTCCCACCTGGCAAAAAAAAAAAAAAAGAAGATAGACGCGGAGAAACTAAATTTGAGTCAGGAGCTCAAATGAATCGGCAGATTTATGCACTTGTTTCCCTTGTTAAAACAATTACTTAAATAATTAAAATAAAAAAAATGCAATCATTTTATTACTGCTACCTAAAACATAAGAGAATAGCAATTCCTAATGTCACCCCCATATTGCTATGCCCCATGTTATCACTAGAGGGCGCCAGAAGGTAATATCCAACAAATCTCGACAATTAACATATCGGGGATTAAGTAGCAAGAAAAGGAATGGCTGACACTCACAGGCTGCTTCATCCACTGACAGTTCGGTAGCGAGAATCCCTCCAATTTTACTGAAGGATGGCATCTGGATCCCATACTTTTCCAGCTCTTTCCTCATGTTACTGATTTCTTCCTCTAAATGACAAATTAAGGTGATTAGTACAATGGAAAAATACCATATCATGCAATATCTCCAATAAGGACTTTCCAAAAAGTTTCTCAAAAAGGTCTCACAACTTTACAAAGACTAATGTAGGCTGAAAATCACAGGGGGCCCAAGTGTAATCGCAAATGAGATACCGTAAAATGGCTTGGATGAAGCTTCTTTAGAAAATACATAAGATGGGTTATAGAGCTCAGATGTGAGCAGGGTGAGAAAGAAGATCTAAATCCCTTTATTTCCACTCATTAAAATAAAAAATTGCCACTTCCAGGAGGCAAAATGTGATGCCATGCACTCCAACATAAATTGTGTAATAAAGCCCCCCATCTATGGCGCACCATTTCCAATACCAGTGTTTTCTTATGTGGTGGTGGGACTTTTAGGCATCATCAGGCGCCAAAGCCCAGGTCCACAGATTATCTGTAAAACTTCTGGAGACTTCCCTTTGATTTGGATATCTACCGCGTTTGGTTACCTGTGAAGTCCACTTTGCCCAATAGGTCTTGTATCTGAGGGGCGATGCCAAGCTTAAACAGGTATAAACTGCAATAAAGAAAATATAGCAATTAGATGCAAGAAGGAAAACAACATGGATTGTATGTAAGAACCCTTCTAGATTATATATATATAAATATATATATATATATATACACACATACATACATACTCCCACACACACATCTTTTGTCTAAAATTTTGACTATATACAGAAAAAAAACAAAGACCGAAACATAACGATTAAATACCTTGCAGTAAATAAATAAAAAAAATGTGAAAGCCATCCCGCCACTCCACGGTGACTAACTGGGACAGTCTTAACTTTGAGCTGGGCATTATTGATGTGGTCGCTCATGCCTGTGGGTCCACTAGTTGGGTCCAGTCCCTCTCAGCTCTTATCCACATGCATAACATTTGAGAAACGGTAAGGTTTTTAATATTAGAGTTAGGACTGTCCCATGTGCTGCGACTGACACAGCCAAGACACATGCAGCAGTGGCGCCGATCAGCTGATTAGCCGGCGTGATCTAAGCGCATGAACAAGGCAGTCAAAACAGACCTTGAAGTATGAAATTCGAGAGAAAAGGAAGCAAGATACGTTAATAGAGTACATTACAAAGACTCATAACTTTGCAGTGGCTGGTCAATAATTACATATATTTTATTAAAAATTAAATAGTTATTGTAAGTTCACTATGATCAAATTATCCACTAGAAGGTAGTACAGCCATGCAATATTCAGATCATCTGTTTTCATAAGTTTGAGCACTCACATTTCTCCTTTCTCTTTGGCGCACAATGGAGAATACAAAACAGTGGACTTGTTTAGGGCTATTTTGAGTTTACATGGTTTGATTTCAAGTATTAGACAATGAGGAGAGATTTGGCACAGAAAACTCAGCAAAAGTGAATTTCGATTTCAACAGATTACTCCAAAAGGAACAAAGGTTTGTTGGCAGTTCATTGTGATGCAGTGTTTGAAACAGATTAAGTCTTGTAAAATGAAAAGTTTTCGAGAGTCACTATTTCTTCTTCGATGCCCAAGAGCGCTCTATAGAATAGCAAGAATCTGGGTGAGAATTCCTCTTAAAGGAGAATGCCCATCTCATACGTTAAAAGTATGGTAGATGCAGTCCCACCAAACAGGACCCACATCTATCTCTAGAACAGAGCCCTGGCGGCACCCTGTGAATGGAGAGGTGGTCAGAAATCCCATAAACATTCTCAGATCTCTCCATTCAATTTTCTGCAGTCACAACTGTGCAAGATATGTAGTAGAGGATGTACTCTATCCAAATTCTGTATAACCAGAAGGCATGCCAGGGGTAGAGGGCACAATATCCAAATTCTGTTCAACTAGAAGAAAGGCAACCATAGATAAATTGTAAATGTCAGAAAACACATAGGAAATCATCGACTATCCCATAAACCTAAAATAAAACAGCTCCTTAAACTTATGTGGAGCAGCCATGCGAGGTCTCCCAGAGACGGAGGATAACATTGAAGCATTACTGCACTTGTATGGAGGAGTTTAATTAAGAAGTAGAGGAAGTCAAGGTGAGAAAAATCAATCCGGTTCACTAGTACTGACAGTCTCGGGCTGATGCGCCATCATTTTAAACAGATCCCAGCCTATAAAAACTCAACTTATCTGATCCGGACACCTAATCTGTTTTTAAAATAAAAAGTTCATAAAGTATTAAACCACCTCTCCCTGCCGTCAGGAAATGAGTCTGGATGTGAAAGGATCCAAGGGAGGCAGTATCAATGTAAGCCGAAAGGGCCATTAAAACAGAAAACTTAACTAAAAGGTCCGTGCTGTGACACAGCATTAAGAACGCAGCAAAACACAATCCTCTCAGAATGGGTATAAAAGGGTCTGCTACAACCGATCAATATATGGTATATTTACATGGGTCGGAAACACAGGGCATTTCCTGCCAGACTGAAAATCCCTAGTATTTTATTAAATATCACCCACATGCTGAGGACAAGACCCACAGAAGAGAAAATCAGCAGCGTAACATGATCACACGTAAATCTTCATACTCCGCATTTTTGCAACGTTTTTCCGCGAGTTCCATGTTGCGATATAACTAGTTGTCACATTTTGTCCTCTTGTTATTTTCTGATTCTTTTCAGCATTTTCTCCAGGCTTTTTCCCTATATCCCTGAGCGTTTAGATCGTATGAACTGTCACAAAGTGTCAATATCTTGATGCCATACTTTTCTGGCTTACTCAGTATATATTGTCTGATCGGGTACCTTCCTCCGAATGCCACAAGTTGTTCATCCACAGTGACATTTTCACTAGTATTGTATAATTTTGGAAGAATCTCTATCCATTTATCCCAAACTTCTCTAACAGCGGCTAGTTATTAGAGAATTATCTGATGTTAGCACGGGATAATTTTCTTGTCTGGGCAGAAGGCTGCAAGTAACAAATGACATTTTTGTTTTTAGACTGAATTGCTTCCATCGGACTAGTTGTCTGGGTAATCGCACCTCATCAGATTCAACTTCGGAATCAGAATTCCCCGTCACTAATGTGGTCCTCATCTACGGACACTTTCTCCAGTTGGATATCTTCTCCAGAATCTGAGGTGTTGGCAAGCTTTTCCAATTCAGCTTCACTCAATGGACGTCTTTGCCACATTTTTATCCAACTTTCGAAATAATCAGCATTGTGGAATAAAATAGCACTATATGAATAAACACTAATAATACTAATAATAATGATAAGAGTAAGAATAGGAATAATATCTCAGCATACACTAACCAGTGTAGCGACAATAAGAACTTATATACTACAGCGTGCACAGATCTGAACTCAAAGCTCATCCATCTGCATTAACTTGAAAATGTATCGAGCGCACGGACCGGCAGGAACTGGAGAAATCGATAAACAATAGTAGATGCAATAGATAACCCACAATGATATTATAAATCATTTATGTGACTGATAATATGGCAGGAGATCTGTATAAAACACTGTCGGTTCATATTGACCCGATCAGTACATAATGTAAGTAATCATTATTTCATAAAAAAAGTTAATAATTAAAAAAAGCAACATGGGTGTCTCAATATGGAAACTGCTGCTGGTACCAACCTATTGCGTGGTACCACCAGCGGAACACCGTCGCACCATACACACATACACTTTATACACACCACACACACACAGACACTCTCACACTCACAGCCGCCATCTTTGTACAGGAGAACTTGCCTGCGCAGTTTTAATGTGACCGCCGCTATCTGTCTGCACTAAGATGGCGGCGGTCTGATTTACTGTGCGAATTACGCGCAGGTGCAGTGAAAGATTCGGCTGATCCCGGCAGCAGATGAGCGACGTGTCTGCAGGAGGAAGCCGGTCACATTAAAGGGGTTTTCCCACGAAAGTTCATTTTAAAAATTGACTGACCGTGTACGGAGCATATCACATCTCCTGGGCAGGGGAGGAAGCAAAAGACAATACTGACATTACAGCAGGGGATCACAGTGGATTCATTTTGTGAGGTCAAATATTTCACTGACCGTTTTTAAAAAATAATTTACCTCACAAAATGGATCCTCAGTGATCTAATGCTGTAATGTCAGTATTGTCTTTTGCTTCCTCCCCTGCCCAGGAGCTGTGGTATAGCACATGGGGTACACAGGTCAAAGAAGAGATCACATGAGAGGAGAAGACAGCAGATGGGGGACAGAGAAAGCGCACAGGGGTAAAAGACAGAGCACAGTGGGAAGACAGCTCAAACGGGACAGCACATGAGGGGAGAACACAGCACAGGAAGGAGAGATACAGCAGACAAGGGGGATAGCACATGGGGTAGACAGGTCAAAGAAGACAGCACAGACGGGAGAAGTCAGCACATGGGGAAAGAGAGAGTGAATAGGTGGGTAAGCACAAGGGGGGTGGGGGGAGATTCTCAACGCTGCAAAGCCTGCCCCCATTGTGACATCACCGCCCTCCCGACCCGATAACATCGGGCATCTATCTAGTAATAAATAATCTGCAGCTTCAAACTTTTTTTCCGTGTCAAATTGATCCTAACAGTACAGCAGGGTTAATAGAATAAACCATACAGACAATATCATTAATTACATTGCTAATAACAACTCTGTGATTAGTGGATATAAAGGTGAAGCATTACTATTGTAATGGGACTTAAGACCGTAAAAACTGGAGTCAGCAGTGAAATACTGAAAAATTCTTCTATTTCCTGAGCGCTCTGTAATCACATTGGGATTGTATTACGAGCATTCGGCTGAATTGTTTTCGTTGGGTAAAGTTGGCTTGACAATTCGTATACACTGCGAGGTCTTGTGACCACACAAGAGACACTGGCTGTCCACATGTGTTTTCTATTTAACTGCCTGTACATCATTCTCAGAGATGCAGAACGAGCCTGCTCACAATATTTTTGTCACCTTATTGCCTGGTGTATATTCACAGGCGGTAGATTTTTTCAGAAAATACTATTATATGAATGGGGCAGTTTTACTCACAAGTGTGTACATACAGTCATGGCCGAAAGTGTTGACACCCTTGAAATTGTTCTAGAAAGTGAAATATTTCTCCCAGAAAATTATCGGATTTACACATTTACATACAGTGGGTACAGAAAGTATTCAGACCCCTTTAAATTTTTCACTCTTTGTTTCATTGCAACTATTTGGTAAATTCAAAAAAAGTTCATTTTTTTCTCATTATTGTACACTCTGCACCCCATCTTGACTGAAAAAGAAAAAACAGAAATGTAGACCATTTTTGCAAATTAAAAACTAAAAGTTTAAATATCACATGGTCATAAGTATTCAGACCCTTTGCTCAGACACTTATATTTAAGTCACATGCTTTCCATTTACTTGTGATCCTCCTTGAGATGGTTCTACTCCTTCATTGGAGTCCAGCTGTGTTTAATTAAACTGATAGGACTTGATTTTTAAAGGCACACAACTGTCTATATAAGACCTCACAGCTCACAGTGAATGTCAGACCAAATAAGAATCATGAGGTCAAAGGAACTGGCCAAGGAACTCAGAGACAATTGTGGCAAGGCACAAATCTGGCCAATGTTATGAAAGAATTTCTGCAGTACTCAAGGTTCCTAAAAGCACAGTGGCCTCCATAATCCTTAAATGGAAGAAGTTTGGGACCACCAGAAGTCTTCCAACCTGGCTGTCCAGCCAAACGGAGCAATCCTGGGAGAAGAGCCGTGGTGAGAGAGGTAAAGAAGAACCCCAAGATCATTGCGGCTGAGCTCCACAGATGCAGTAAGGAGATGGGAGAAAGTTCCACAAAGGCAACTATCACTGCATCCCTCCACCGATCGGGCCTTTATGGCAGAGTGGCCCAATGGAAGTCTCTCCTCAGTGCCAGACAAATGAAAGTTTGCTTAGAGTTTGCTTAAAAAACACATGAAGGACTCCCAGACTATGAGAAATAAGATTCTCTGGTCTGATGAGATGAAGATAGAAGTTTTTGGTGATAATTCTAAGTGGTATGTGTGGAGAAAACCAGGCACTGCTTATCACCTGCCCAATACAATCCCAACAGTGAAACATGGTGGTGGCAGCATCATGCTATGGGGGTGTTTTTCAGCTGCTGGAAGAGGACGACTGGTTGCAATTGAAGGAAACATGAATGCGGCCAAGTACAGAGATATCCTGGATGAAAACCTCTTCCAGAGTGCTCCGGACCTCAGACTTGGCTGAAGATTCACCTTCCAACAAGACAATGACCCTAAGCACACAGCTAAAATAACAAAGGAGTGGCTTCAGAACAACTCTAACCATTCTTGACTGGCCCAGCCAGAGCCCTGACCTAAACCTAATTGAGCATCTCTGGAGAGACCTGAAAATGGCTGTCCACCAACGTTCACCATCAAACTTGATAGAACTGGAGAGGATCTGCAAGGAAGAATGGCAGAGGATCCCCAAATCCAGGTGTGAAAAACTTGTTGCATCATTCCCAAGAAGACTCCTGGCTGTACTAGCTCAAAAGGGTGCTTCTATTCAATACTGATCAAAGGGTCTGAATAGTTATGACCATGTGATATTTAAGTTTTTCTTTTTTAATAAATTTGCAAAAATTTCTACATTTCTGTTTTTTTCAGTCAAGTTGAGGTGCATAGTGTACATTAATGAGAAAAAAACAACAACTTTGTTTCATTGCAGCCATTTGGTAAATTAAAAAAAGAGTGAAAAATTTAAAGGGGTCTGAATATTTTATGTACGTACTGTATGTATTTCCTTTGCTTGTATTGGAACACCACACAAAAAAAAAAAAAAAAAAACAGAAAAAAGACAAATTGGATAGGATTTCACACAAAACCGCAAAAATGGTCTGGACAAAATTGTTGCCACCTTTCCAAAATTGTGGGTAAACAACTTTGTTTCAAGCATATGATGCTCGTTCAAACTCACCTGTGGCAAGTAACATGTGCGGGCAATATGAAAATCACACTTGAAACCAGATAAAAAAGCGGAGACGTTAACTCAATCTTTGCATTGTGTGTCTGTGTGCGCCAAGCTAAGCATGGAGGACAGAAAGAAGAGAACTGTCTGAGGACTTGAAAACCAAAATTGTTGATAAATATCAACAATCTCACGGTTACAAGTCCATCTCTTGCTGTTCCTTTGTCCATGGTGCGCAACATAATCAAGAAGTTTACAACCCACGGAACTGTAGCTAATCTCCCTGGATGTGGATGGCAGAGAATAATTGATGAATGATTGCAATGCAGTATAGTCTGGATGGTGGATAAGCAGACCCAATTAAGTTCCAAAGAAAGACAAGCTTTCCAGCATGCTCAGGGTGCATCAGTGGCAGTGCCAAGCTATCTGTTGACATTTGAATGAAGTGAAATGCTATGGCAGGAGACCCATGAGGACCCCACTGCTGACACAGACATAAAAAAAGCTAGACTGCAGTTTGCCAAAATTTACGTGAGTAAGCCAAAATCCTTCTGGGAAAGAGTCTTATGGACAGATGAGACCAAGATAGAGCTTTTTGGCAAAACACATCATTCTAATGTTTAATGAAAATGGAATGAGGCCTACAAAGAAAGAAAAGAACACAGTACCTACAGTCAAATATGGTGGATGTTCAAAGAGGTTTTGGGGTGCTTCTGGCACTGGGTTCCTTGACTGTGTGCAATGCATCATGAAATCTGAAGATTAACAAAGGATTTTGGGTCGCAATGTAGAGGGCATTATTATTGTAAGAGGGCAAGGTGGGTATTATTTTGCAAGGGGACAAAGGAGGCATCGTTATTGTATGGAGGACCAAAGGGGGACATTATTATTGTATTGGGGAGGAAAGGGGAACATAATTCTTGCATAATTCTTGTATGAAGCACAAGGCTTGACACTGCAAAGAGGACACAACTTCTGCATGAGGCACAAAGAGGGTATTATTACTGTGTGGGGACCTAGGCCCTCGTCAGTGCAAAGTATGAGATCTGATTTGGCTAGATGAGAGGCTCTGGACTGAGGTCTAAGGGTAAGGTTTCTCCTTGTTGCACGGCGAATAAGCCTCATTACTTTGACAAGCCAGAGCTGGTATGTCACTCCACAAGGAGAAGCCTTACCCCTTAGACCTCAGTCCAGAGCCTCTCACCTAGCCAAATCCCCAATACAATAATAATGTCCCCCATTGGTCCTCCATACAATAACGATGCCTCCTTTGTCCCCTTGCAAAAATAATACCCACCTTGCCCTCTTACAATAATAATGCCCTCTACATTGCGACCCAAAATCCTTTGTTAATCTTCAGATTTCATGATGCATTGCACACAGTCAAGGAACCCAGTGCCAGAAGCACCCCAAAACCTCTTTGAACATCCACCATATTTGACTGTAGGTACTGTGTTCTTTTCTTTCTTTGTAGGCCTCATTCCATTTTCATTAAACATTAGAATGATGTGTTTTGCCAAAAAGCTCTATCTTGGTCTCATCTGTCTGTGAGAGGCTCTGGACTGAGGTCTAAGGGTAAGGCTTCTCCTTGTGGAGAGTGACATACCAGCTCTGGCTTGTCAAAGTAATGAGGCTTATTCGCCGTGCAACAAGGAGAAACCTTACCCATTAGACCTCAGTCCAGAGCCTCTCATCTAGCCAAATCAGATCTCATACTTTGCACTGACTAGGGCCAATAGCCCGAAACACCGTGTCTGCAAATTGAGATACTGATTTGGCTTTTATCCCAAGTCACATTACAAGACTCGTTAAAGGGTTGATTGTGACTTGTGGAATCGCTACTTCCAATAGGTGGCGCTATAGAGTTCAAGTCCTCTTTGCTCTTAAGAGGCAATTTGTATATTAAATTTCCCAGAGGAGCATTGCACGGCGAATAAGCCTACTTACTTTGACAAGCCAGAGCTGGTATGTCACTCTCCACAAGGAGAAACCTTAACCATTTATTTTTAAACATTCCAAAAATTCCTGTGAAGCACCTGAAGGGTTAATAAACTTCTTGAATGTGGTTTTGAGCACCTTGAGGGGTGCAGTTTTTAGAATGGTGTCAATTTTGGGTATTTTCTATCATATAGACCCCTCAAAGTGACTTCAAATGTGAGGTGGTCCCTAAAAAAAATGGTGTTGTAAAAATGAGAAATCGCTGGTCAACTTTTAACCCTTATAACTTCCTAACGAAAAAAAAAATGGTTTCCAAAATTGTGCTGATGTAAAGTAGACATGTGGGAAATGTTATTTAGTAACTATTTTGTGTGACATATTTCTCTGTTTTAAGAGCATAAAAATTCAAAGTTTGAAAATTGCAAAATTTTCGCCATATTTCCGTTTTTTTCATAAATAAATGCAGGTTATATCGATGAAATTTTACCACTAACATGAAGTACAATATGTCACGAGAAAACAGTCTCAGAATCGCTAAGATCAGTTGAAGCGTTCCAGAGTTATTAGCTCATAAAGGACAGTGGTCAGAATTGTAAATATCAGTTGAAGCGTTCCAGAGTTATTAGCTCATAAAGGACAGTGGTCAGAATTGTAAATATTGGCCCGGTCATTAACGTGCAAACCACCCTTGAGGGTTAAGGGGTTAAAGCAGCAATCTTGGTTGTGGTGGTCCAGGCCAAAACATGCCCCTGGGCTCATAAGGTTTGTGGCTCCCCTGAATCCACCAATCCCAATAGGTGATGTAACTACTCCCTCTTCCTTCACAATGATCTCTTTGCACTCACTCATTAGATGCTTCAATGCAAAAGATATGGTCCAAATTAGTCTATGACTGCTAACAACTGCAAGTTAGAGTCCTAAAAACCCCAGTGGCAAGTGTGACAATTACAATACTTCTAGTTTGTTTTTTTTTTTTATATTAACGCAGATTGTGACACGAAAAATGTCAATTATTAAAAAATAAGACACAAAAGCCTGATTTAAATAATAAATCATTTTTTGAAAACAGATTCCCTTTAAGATTATATGAAATTGCCAAACTGAGAATGTATGTGTATACACATAGTTAGGGATATTCGCTATTAAAATCGAAGTAAACGGAAAGATTTAATTTAATCGCTTAACGTCCAGTGAGGGGCACAGTCCGTCATTGGACGCCTCCCCTGTTCGCTGGAGCCCGCACCTTTTTCGGCACATGACAGCTGATCTGATTATCTGACATGTGCCCCTAACAGCCGCGGTTGAGAGGCGGTTAACATGTTAAATGCTGATGTCAAACTGTGACAGACACTTAACATGCACAGGAAGCGCGTCATTACCTCCTCCCATTAGCGCTTGTGTCACATGATGGCGGGTCGCCGATGAGCTGGCATGACAACCCGGGGTCAGTAGGAGACCCCTGTGGTTGTCATAGCCGGGACTCATAGCAATTGAGAATATCTGCTACATAGAGCGGGGCTGTAGCACAAACGATCAGATGATCGCAGCTTCTAGTCTCCCATGGAGACTATTAAAGCAAGTTAAAAAAAATGTTTTTAAAAATATTAAAAAAATATACAAGTTCAAATCACCCCCCTTTCGCCCCATTCAAAATAAAACAATTTAAAAAAAATTAAATATACAGTACACATATTTGGAATCGCCGCGTTCAGAATCAGCCAATCTATCAATCTATAAAAAGAATTAATCCAATCGGTAAACAGCGTAGCAAGAAAAAAAACTGAAACGCCAGAATTACGTGTTTTTAGTTCTTGCAACATTGCAATAAAATGCAACAACGGGCGATCAAAAATCGTATACAATCCAAAATTATATCAATAAAAAAAATTCAGATCTGCGCGCAAAAAATAAGCCCTCACCCAGCCCTAGATCCCGAAAAATGGAGACACTATGGGTCTCGGAATATGGCAACATTTTTTTTCACAAACTTTGGAATTTTTTTTTTCACCACTTAATTAAAAAAGAACCTAGACCTGTTTGATGTCTGTGAACTTGTAATCACCTGGAGAATCATAATGGCAGCAAAAACAAAATCCTAAAAACAATTGTGGAATTGCACTTCTTTTTGCAATTTTTTTCCCGTTTTCCAGTACATGATATGGTAAAATTAATGGTGTCGTTCAAAAGTAAAACTTGTCCCGCAAGAAATCAGGTCTCACATGGCCATATTGACTGAAAAATAAAGTTATGGCTCTGGGAAGAAGGGGAGCGAAAAATGAAAACGCAAAAAAACGGAAATACCCCTGGTCCTTAAGGGGTTAATGCCGACAAGCAGAGATTTTGAGAACAATGAAGAAGTGGTAAATTATTTTAGAAAATTGTAGAAGCTTTCTATTTCATAAATAATGTGTGTTAGTTGCTAACACCAAACTTTTTAACGGAGTGATCAAATTGAATTTATCAAACATATCATGGAATGATCTTTTATGCTATGAAGTGTCTACCTTTCCCTTAATTTACGCAAAGTGAATGGCAACTTTAAGGTGAATGCCATTAACGGTGCCCCCTACCGATACACAGGTATAATCTACTGTCATTTCCTCCCCAGGGTTAAGAGTTGTAGAAATCCTGCTCTATGTCCTCACATACTGCAACAATAGGTCACCGACTCATCCTGAACACCAGGCACTGCATCCTGCTGGAGATATCTCAAAAGAACATACACAAAAAGTTATCTGTGTGATCCTGACTTTCTTATTATAGAAACACTATTATATTCCTGCACCGCAGAATATCAGTCTCTAGGTCAAATACATTGCTCTGATGCTCCAAATTTAAAGTCCCTTCCAATACATTAGAGCGTTAAATTACAGAAAAAGAGCAGAATTACACTGCATTCAAAGTATTATACAAAACGGATTATTAGTTTGCCAGATGAGCCCAATTAAAAAGAAAACTACTACGATGCATGACATTCGGAATCTACACTCTTACATATCCCGGGCCTTTTAGGCCCGTTTGCAACTTATATGAAAGGAATTGACAAAAAAAAAAAATAAGTAGGCACTTTTTGAGTTTATTTTAAAATTGTAAAGTCAGATATGACAAATGCACACAATTATAAGTGGTTATAAAGAGAAATAACATGTAAATTGAAGTAAACAAAACCTGAAATTAGTTTTCATTTCTAACTTTTCCTTTACTTTTCAATTTTATTACTCTCCATCACATTTTTCGCATGTTATCTTCTCTAAAGAATGTTCTTTACAAACATTTTCTCCACAAATGGTGCAGTACCGCTCGGTTTTCCTGTCTTTTTCTGATGGACAAATAAAACAACGCTTTAGTTTTCTTTCTTCTCGATGTTGAATTCTTGGAAAACTTACACCACAACGTTTCATAGCTTCAATCGTTTGCTTTGGCATGAATTGTGTGTCCCTTCGCTGCATCATGTGTGGCATTATAAGTTCACGGCAAAGGTCCTTCAACAATAGGCGCCTCTTGTCACTCCTCTTAGCATGGAAATCGGGATTAATTTTACAATAAAGAAGGTAGGCATTCAGGGCTGATACATCAAGCATATTTGCAAACAAGATTACAGGCCAACGTTGTGTTTGCCTTTTGCATGTGTATTCCCCAATCATTTCATCCATCTTGTCCACACCTCCTTTAGTTTTATTATAGTACATGATGATTTCAGGTTTTTTTTTCCGGGTATTGAGTTCAACAATGGCATCATGATGCATTGCACTGAGTAATGTAACGGATTTGTCCTTCTTAGCTTTGTAAGAGACCATTGTTGATTTGTCGCTGAACCCAAAGACACTGTCATAAAGTTCTCTCTGTGGACTGTGCTTCATCACCGGAGGAATATCTTGTCGATTTGGCCTCATAGTAACAAGCACTGTAAGTTGTTTTGCAAGCAAAAAATTGCCAAGTTCTACACTTGTGAAGTAATTGTCCATTGTTATGTTTCTACCAGAATTGTAAATGGGTAGTGCAAGTTTTTTTACAATGTCGGCACCAAGGTCTCTGTGCACTGGTGCGCCAAGTTCTTTTCCACAGTAGATAAGTCCATTTATCCCATAATAAGTGGCAGAGTCACACATCAGAATATTTTCAGTCCATACTTGGCTGGTTTGCTGGGCATATATTGAATGAACTTACAATGTCCTCTGAAGGCTACAAGTTGCTCATCCACAGTTACATTTTCACCAGGATTGTAGAGCTTGGTACAATTCCGGATAAAAATATTCCAAATGTAACTAATAGGCGCTAGTTGATCCGTTTCCAACCTCGTAAGATGAGTTCGCTTATCATCAAATCGAAGCACTCTCCGAATATCTTCATATCTATTCACCGACATCGTTGCTTTATAGTTAGGATCTGAATGTTGGTCCAGAAGTAATTCTCTGATAGGTACATCATATGCTTTTTGACACCCTGCCAGAAGTGTTAGTCCAATATAAGCATAAAGCTCATCTCGTGAGAAATCTTTCCAAGTTTTTTTCTTTCCAGAAGCAATACGTCTTCCTTCAGAGTTTGTGCATAAAACCACCTCATCTGCAATATCATCAGAGAAAATTTTACAGAAAACATCTTTAGTGGATAAGTATTCTGGAATTCCTACAAGACCTTCAGTTTGTCTAAGAATATTATGTGTAGGAGTACGTCCAGATTCTGTAGGAGTACT
Source organism: Oophaga sylvatica (assembly GCA_033576555.1). Classification (NCBI taxonomy): domain Eukaryota; kingdom Metazoa; phylum Chordata; class Amphibia; order Anura; family Dendrobatidae; genus Oophaga; species Oophaga sylvatica. The sequence continues at coordinate 919,924,473 of JARQOD010000001.1, read as the reverse complement.
GTCCCAAAATACATTAGTTTTAGATGTTCTTTGTGTAATTTCTGCTGTATCCATTTCATCACTGGACAAGGTAGTAGAGTGATTTGTGTACACAAACTAAAGGTGGCTTCACATGGGTCATCTATTGTTCAACTGGTTTATCTACTGACCACAGGTAGTTGGCTGTGTGAAAGGACCTTTAGTCTGAAAACATAAATGTCATGCAGAAGGCATGACAATATCATAAACTAAAAGGCCTATGTCATGGAAATATTTGTTCTTCCAAAAAAGCATTTTTATAAAAAAAAAAACGATGATCACATGAAACTAGGAAATTACCAACAACTAAAAACCTGAGAAATACCTAGAGTTTCAGAATTCTAAAGTACAGCAAGTAATCTTGCAGAAAATAGCAAAAAAAGACAAATAAACTGATGAGTATATGATAAACCTAATACGGGCTTAAAAGGCCCGGGATATGTAAAGCTGTAGTTTTCCAAAAAAAAAAAATTATATAAAAAAAACCCCATCACATAAAAATATATAAACAACTGGAAATTACACACAACTACAGACCTGAGGAATACCTAGAGTTTCAAAATTCTAAGTTTAAAAACCTTTCAGAATTTTTGCAAAACAAAAGTTCCCGGGCCTGAAAGGCCCGGGATATGCATCGTAGGGTTTTAAGAAGAACATTCCATATTATTTAGCAGCCACGTTTCAAGCATTTCAGAAAGAGAAAAGATCGCTCTGCTGCCAAAAAGCGCCAAATAGTGTAATGTCTTAGACAAAGTATGAAAATCTTAGATATGTCACAAATATTTAAGCGTGATCATAGTATTGTAAAGAGATTTGTGGGTTATACAGAGCAAAGAGAGGGCCGTGCAGATAAAGGCATAATGAGGAAGGTTTCTTCCAGACAAACTCATCAGATTAAGAGAGCAGCTGCAAAAATACCATTACAAAGCAGAAAACATGTATTTGAAGCTGCTGGTGTCTCTAGAGTCCCGTGAACCTCAAGGTTTAGGATTCTCCAGAGGCTTGCAGTTGTGCACAAACTTACTATTTGGCCACTCCTAAACAGTGCTCACAAACAGAAATGGTTGCAGTTGGTCTAGACATACATGAGACTAATTTTATGACAGTCTTGTTAACTGATGAGTGCTGGAAACCCTAGATGGTCCAGATGGATGGAGTTGTGGATATTTGAAGCCTACATTGACTGTGCACTACATTGTGGATCTGATGCATTTCCGCACGTCCAGAAACGCTGCGGAAACGCATCTAAATCCACAACGTGTGCACATACCCATATAGTACAAAAAATGGCAGTGAAAGCAAATCAATGGCGGACTAACATTTTTTTTTTTCACCATTTCATCTCACGTCTACCGTATATACTTGCGTATAAGCCGAGATTTTCAGCCCAATTTTTAAGGCTGAAAGTCCCCCTCTCGGCTTATACGCGAGTCATATACCGGGGGTCGACGGGGGAGGGGGAGCGGGGGTGTCAGATCATACTTACCCCTCCGCCGGCGCGTCTCTGCAGCCCCCCTGCTTCTCTCACGATCTCAGGCTCCTTCCTCCAGCGGTCACGTGGTACCGCTGATTAAAGTCATGAATATGCACATATTCATGACTTTAATGAGCGGTACCACGCGACCGCTATAGGAAGGAAGAGCCGCCGGAGACCGCGGGAGAAGCAGGGCTGCAGAGACTCTCCAGGAGAGGGTAAGTATAGGAGATGTTCACCTGTACCCGTTCCACCGCTGTGCGCCGCTGTGTCCTCGCGTCCTCTCGCTGTGAATGCTGCCTGAGCATTCACTGTCAAGAGGACCCGGAAGATGGAGCAGCGCGCAGCGGTGGACCCGAGACAGGTAAATATCTCAGGTGCAGGGGCCCTGAGCGAGCGGTGACATCGGCACCTGTCCCCCATAGCGCGCCGGTGTCCCCGCCTGCTCAGGATACCGGCACCTGGCCCCCAGCGACGAGATGTGAGTATGTCTTTTTTTTTTAGTTGCAGCAGCAGCATAAGGGACATATACTATGGGGCATAATCTATGGAGCATATGGGGCATAATCCAGGTAGCATATGGGGCATAATCCAGGTAGCATATGGAGCATAATCCAGGGAGCATATGGGGCATAATCCAGGGAACATATGGGGCATAATCTATGGAGCATTTTATGGGGGCATAATCTATGGAGCATCATATGGGGGCATAATCTATGGGGCATAATCTATGGAGCATCTTAGGGGGGCATAATCTATGGAGCATTTTAGGGGGGCATAATCTATGGAGCATCATATGGAGGCATAACTTTTATGGAGCAGCATATGGGGCATATTATTCTCTGGAGCATCTTATGGGGCCATTATTAACCTTTATGGAACTTTATATGGGGAGTATTCTGTATGGAGCATCTTATGGGGTCCATCAATAATTATATGGAGAATTATATTGGGCTCCTGATTCAATATGGATATTCAAAAACATTTAACCTACTGATGTCTCAATTAATTTTACTTTTATTGGTATCTATTTTTATTTTTGTAATTTACCAGTAGCTGCTGCATTTTCCACCCTAGGCTTATACGCGAGTCAGTAAGTTTTCCCAGTTTTTTGTGGCAAAATTAGGGGAGTCGGCTTATACATGGGTCGGCTTATACATGAGCATATACGGTAATTGCTTTACTTGTTTTTCATTACACTGTAGGTAAAATGAATGGTGTCATTCAAAACTACAACTTGTCCTACAAAAAAAAAATATAAAAAAGGAAAAATAAAAGTGATATCACTCTTGGAAGAAGGGAGAGAGGAGAATGCAATCATAAAAATGAAAATTGGCTGCAGAGTCAAGACGTTAAAGAGACTCTGTAAAAAAAAAAAAAAAAAAAAAGACTGTTAAACCAAGCACGGGCACCTAGTGCAAGTTCTGGCATGCCAAAACAGTTCAGTGCACTTTCTCACTCACTTGTTTTCCATCTATCCTCGTCACCTTTTCCTTTAGTGACAGCTCTGCATTACGGGAGCTAGAGAAGAGCAGAGATAGATGGAAAACAGGTAGGATTGAAGGTGCACGGAACTATTTTGCTATGCCAAGGATTCACTGAATGCCTGTGCTTGGTTTGTACACTCATTTTCAGCTGACAGACTCCCTTTAGGCCGGAATCACATGAACATAGTTCTGAACTGAAAAAGTAAGTTAATGTGTATGCAAAACATAAATGCATATAAACACATGACCATTACACAGATAAAACCAGGCACAAAAAACAAATATCCTAAAATAAAAAATAAAAAATTTTGCAAAAAATGCATGAAGGTAGTAATGATTATAAGGGTATTTGGTAAACATAATTTTGATCAAAAGAATGTACAAGCCATCCCGCCACGTCAAGGCAACCCTTGTGGGACAGTCCTAACTCTTGTATTAAAAACCCTTCCACTTGTCAAGTGACGTAAATGTGAACAAGGACAGAGAGACTGAACCCACCAGTAAAAGCATAGATAAATTGAACAGGAAAAATGGAGCAATGTACACTTGAATGATCACCTCAAATATAAAGAATATATGTATTTGATTAATAAGTGATACCACAAATCCTGAAAGATATAGATGGCAGACCATCCGGAGAATGAAAATTACCCCATACACCAGAAGTGGACAAAGGCAGGAGACCCCAGACAAAGGACTTAATGAGTTAAAAATAGATATGTATATGCATTCACTGATAGAATGAATACGGACAACAATGCGCAGCAAGTGTATACAATCTTTATTAAGCAGTGTTGTACAAGGTATAAATGACAATAAAAAACTAAAAATGTATATAAAACGGCTAGCAGCGTACAATAATAAGCCCTATAGTTTAGGCTCAATGTTATTTCAACCAGGAGCTGAATGGGTAATATGTGAATATTCAAAATAAAAATAAATATAAACAGTCCACAAAGAAGGTCATCAGTGGCTGAACTAAACTGAGAGGGCAAAAGCCCCCAGAGGGGACCCTGAAGGCCCCCACAGAAGTGCAGGACAAAATGCAAAAATCAAGAACAAAAACAAAAAGAAGAAAATGTCTTATCTGATAGCAGGAGATGCAAGACACGACACAGCAGGCTACAAGGGAAACAGGATTCAAGGATTGAGACCAGAACAATTGATCACCGGCAACCCTGATGGGAAGGTGACTCCCTTATATAAGACCAGTCAGTAACACCTGACTCCCAATCCTCACAATCTCCACTGGACAGACCAGCACCGCTTGTAACCACCAGAGGGAGCCTCTGCTCAGAACTCATCTCAAGCCCATTCACAACAGTAAGTTTTCCGCACTTGCGCTCTGCAGCAGGGCCCCCGCGCTTGCGCAGTTTTCTTCTGGGCAAAGCAGTCAAACATTACAGCGCATGCGTCAGACTTCCTGACTTTCCTTGGCCCGGAAGTCATCAGCGGCAGGCCGAAAGATAAAATGACTGGCGCTTGCGCAGTAATTAAAATATTGGCAAAACAACATTGCGCACGCGCGAGGGTCTTTTTCACAGCGCAAGCGCTGAAACACAACGCACAAGGAAAAAAAATGCGTATGCCAAGAAAGGAGGAGGGTTGGGGAACTTGGGGGAAGCGAATAACCGCCGCCTTCCTGACCTGACCGCCATGATTGACACAACAAAAAACGAAGTTTACAAAGGTATTTATATATGAAAACGGGGGTATCAGGATGTAAGGAAAAGACAGATAGCTTTGTTATGGGACGCTGTATTCAGCCATATCTTTATCTGATATGGCAATTTTGGGGTGACAGATTCCCTTTAACTGGTGGGTTCAGTCCCTCTGCCCTTGTTCACATTTACGTCACTTGACAAGTGGAAAGGTTTTTAATACTAGAGTTAGGACTGTCCCACAAGGGTTCACTTGACGTGGCGGGATGGCTTGTACATTCTTTTGATCAAAATTATGTTTACTAAACACCCTTATAATTATTACTACCTTCATGCAATTTTTCCAAAAAATTTTTTTTATTTATTTTATTTTAGGATATTTGTTTTTTGTGCCTGGTAATCACATGAACATGCAATTTCAGGGGTCAGTCACATTCGTTGGCTGCTCTATGTGCTCGTCTGCATTGTGACCTGTTGCAGGAACCTTCTATTATAACTAGCATGGTTATCGGCAAAATGGATGAAACCAGTGCATGCTGCAATTTTTCAACGTCTACGTGGAGGAGGGGGGGGGAAGAGAAAAAAAATTGCTCGTTTGTATTAGTACACTGGTCAAAGATACATGTGTGTGAACTTCGCCTAACATCAATATCCTTCACATACAGTATCAATACATAAGGCTCAAGCTGCACATAACATGTGGGTACAGAAACTTTGAGGATCCCACTCAACAATCCATGGTCCATGACATGTAATGGCCATGGCTTAGATTTCTATGGAAGAGATTCTCGAATTGAAAACAATAGTGGTCATATATAAAAAAAAGACAATAGACAATGCAGATACGCAAAGATCTAAGGGTTTAGCGTGCTCATTGTGATAATGAAAGGATGTCAGATTGTTAGTTGGAGCCTTATAAATCTCAGTTTCCATGGCAAACAACACAAGAGACTAAGAAAATTAGTCAAACTCAGGTAACATATGATTGGGAAAATTATATATCAAAACTAAGTAAATGATCTCCTTAATGACAAAGTGCTAGTAAAAACAAACTTAGCAATTTACCTCTTATTAAAACTGTTCTCCGTTCTCAAGATTTGTTGTCTAGTTTACTGGCCATCTCTGCAGTCTATCGGAGGAGGATGGTCTTCTAGGCAAGCTCTGACTTTTTTATAGAGCTTGCGAGCGCTGCTGTGATGCTGACTGCATCACTTGATCCTAGCCAGCTTCACTTCTCTACGCACCTCCAATGAAGTTTAGGTCAAGCTGCCTCAGCTTGCAGCAGAGCAACCAAGTCACTGGTCTGAAATAACAATCATTACAAGCACAAAGCCCCATGACAACCAAGAAGCCAGTGCTCTCATGAAAATATATCTTTAGACCCCCCTTTAATTGTACCAAGTTCTTCTTAAACCCCATATACTTTAGATAGTCACCCATTCAACCTCTCGCTATATTACCCAACTCTTTCGTACATGGGAGCGATAACTCTGCCGAGACGGCCAGTCTTCTTTGTGAGAAAGCGACTGCTAGGCCTCATTGGCAGCAGCTTATCTCTACAGAACAAAAAAGGCCATGCCAGATCCTTATCTCCCTTGACATCATCCATATTTATTGGATTGTAATATGAACCCATAGATATCAGCTGGTTCGGCTGACATTAGCTCATGGAGGCCTTTAGGCAAGGTGGATAAGAGCTTGATCAAAATCACATTATCAAAACCAATGGCACCATTTTGAGATAGTTAAGAGTAGACCTCTCTCTAGTTTAATCCGTGACATAAATACAGTAGCGAACAGAGTCTGAAATGGTTAAGAATCACGTTACCTGGATTGACCAAAACGTCAAAAGAGCAACGCATACGATACAAACAATCTCAGTCCCACAGAAAGAGCCTATAAAGCAGATGCATCATTACTGGCCAATAACGTAAATGAAAATTCATTAAAAGGTACAACCACAAGAGAATTCTGCAGATCAAGACTAGAGGGTGCACCAAGCTTTGTAACTTTACAATGGCAATAGGTAGAGCCTAGCGTCCGACTCAAAGCCATTTCTCATACACATGTATACTCCAAAGAATTCCTTACAAAAATGACAAATCAGAGGCATTAAAGGCTCAATTACTTGGCCTCTATTGTGAATTTTAATCAATGAGGACATAGTAAAGTATCTTCGCTATGTTTTACACTGACAATTGTGGGTGCGGCTCATGAAAAACCCTAGCAAAAATTACTATCAGCCATACAGTGGGTACGGAAAGTATTCAGACCCCTTTAAATTTTTCAATCTTTGTTTCATTGCAGCCATTTAGTAAATTAAAAAAAGTTAATTTTTTTCTCATTAACGTACACTGCACCACATCTTGACTGAAAAAAAAAAAACAGAAATGTAGAAATTTTTGCAAATTTATTAAAAAAAAACCTGAAATATCACATGGTCATAAGTATTCAGACCCTTTGCTCAGTATTGAGTAGAAGCACCCTTTTGAGCTAGTACAGCCATGAGTCTTCTTGGGAATGATGCAACAAGTTTTTCACACCTGGATTTGGGGATCCTCTGCCATTCTTCCTTGCAGACCCTCTCCACTTCCGTCAGGTTGGATAGTGAACGTTGGTGGACAGCTATTTTCAAGATGCTCAATTGGATTTAGGTCAGGTCTCTGGCTGGGCCAGTCAAGAATGGTCACAGAGTTGTTCCGAAGCCACTTCTTTGTTATTTTAACTGTGTGCTTAGGGTCATTGTCTTGATGGAAGGTGAATCTTTGGCCAAGTCTGAGGTCCAGAGCACTCTGGAAGAGGTTTTCATCCAGTATATCTCTGTACTTGGCTGCATTCATGTTTCCTTCAATTGCAAACAGTCGTCCTGTCCCTGCAGCTGAAAAACACCCCCATAGCATGATGCTGCCACCACCATGTTTCACTGTTGGGATTGTATTGGGCAGGTGATGAGCAGTGCCTGGTTTTCTCCACACATACCGCTTAGAATTATCACCAAAAAGTTCTATCTTTGTCTCATCAGACCAGAGAATCTTATTTCTCATAGTCTGGGAGTCCTTCTTGTGTTTTTTAGCAAACTATGTCGGCTTTCATATGTCTTGCACTGAGGAGAGGCTTCTGTCAGGCCACTCTGCCATAAAGGCCCAACTGGTGGAGGGCTTCAATGATAGTTGACTTTGTGGAACTTTCTCCAATCTCCCTACTGCATCTGTGGAGCTCAGCCACAGTGATCTTGGGGTTTTTCTTTTCCTCTCTCACCAAGGCTCTTCTCCCATGATTGCTCAGTTTGGCTGGACAGCCAGGTCTTGGAAGACTTCTGGTGGTCCCAAACTTCTTCCATTTAAGGATTATGGAGGCCACTGTGCTCTTAGGAACCTTGAGAACTGCAGAACATCTTTTGTAACTTTAGCCAGATGTGTGCCTTTCCACAATTCTATCTCTGAGCTCCTTGGTCAATTCCTTTGACCTCATGATTCTCATTTGGTCTAACATGCACTGTGAGCTGTGAGGTCTTATATAGACAAGTATGTGCCTTTACAAATCAAGTCCTATCAGTTTAATTAAACACAGCTGGACTCCAATGAAGGAGTAGAACCATCTCAAGGAGGATCACAAGGAAATGGACAGCATGTGACTTAAATATGAGTGTCTGAGAAAAGGGTACGAATACTTAAGACCATGTGATATTTCAGTTTTTATTTTTTTTAATAAATTTGCAAAAATATCCACATTTCTGGATTTTTTCAGTCAAGATGGGGTGCAGAGTGTACATTAATGAGAAAAAAAATGAACTTTTTTGAATTTACCAAATGGCTGCAATGAAACAAAGATTGAATAATGTAAAGGGGTCTGAATACTTTCCGTACCCACTCTATATAGTTTTAGAAATAGTCTAACTATAAGTCAACCATTCAAATGAATGCTAGTTAAAGAGGACCTTTCACCAGTATGAACACGTTAAACTTGCCAAACTGGTGACTGCAAAAAGTTGACTGAAATGTAGTTTTTAGATTTTGATTTCTCCTTTCCATTAGAAAGGAGATATTAGCTTGTAAAGTTAAGTTATAATTTATGATAAGCCCAAGGGGTCGTTAACAGTGATTTGTCTCTGGCGGAACGCACTTTGTCCCTTGCATGATGCTGACCAATCATAAGCAAAAGGTGTCACAGAGGAAAGAACACAGCCCCAGAAGAACATACTTGTGCCTGTAAGATATAGTGACAGATGGCCCTGATCTCTGTATCTCAATCTTGCTTCTTACAGAAGTCCATGTGAGAGAAGGGAGAACTAGCAGAGCTGGCCGTGATTACAAACACATCTACGACTGCAGCTCTCCTCTCACAAACACATCTACGACTGCAGCTCTCCTCTCCAACACATTACGACTGCAGCCTCCTCACACACATTACGACTAGCTCTCCTTTACAACAATCTACGATGCATCTCCTTCACAGCTCATCACTTGCCCCTTCCCCAACATTGATCTCACCCTGGGAGGAGATTGGGAAGTGTTTGTATTCACTCCCAGCTCTGCTCTATACTATTTAGTAGCTGCAGAGATCAGTGAGGAAAGGAGGTTGTGTTCTCTTCTTCCCCTGCCTATGATTGATTTATATAATACAGGGGACAAAAGTACACACCAGAGAAAAATCTCAGGTAACACACTGTTAGGCTCATCATGAATTTTAAGCTGAACTTTACGAGCTAATATGTCTGCAACAAAGATCAGAAATGAAAAAAAAAAATGTATGTTTTATTCAGCTCTGCAGCAACGATTCCATGACGTAGCTAATTTAAAATGCTCAAACTGGTGAACGGCCCTGTGTAACACACCCACAAGAGCCACAATTATTGTTTGCTGGGTGCTATTTTTTTTACCCAATACTTACCTGAGTGGTCCAGTTACAACACCGTTAGCTAACATACCAGTCAGCAGTCTCTTCACATGAGATATCAGAGTAACTCTAAAAGGCACACTTTAATTTTTACAGTAAAATTAAAAGAGAAAATGTTCATTTACCAAACACAGTCAAAGTGTGTGTGTATGTATAAGTGTGCGTATGTGCTTGCGCATGTATATGTGTGCGCTCGCGCATGTATTTGCATGTGCGCATGTATGTGCGTGCCCGCATGTATGTACGTATGTCGGACATTACAACGTAGCAGCCTCATTCATTTGAATGGCTATATAGTGCAATATTAGACAAGTATGGTGCGGTTTCAGGAAACAAAACAGATATTTTAGATAACTAAATGCATATTGCCAGCTACAATGTTTTTTTTTAAAGCTATAGAAATCCTTCTTTCTTGGCAAAACCCATAATAACTCTCACAATCATGTTTAAAAATGAATCCAGTCGTCTGGAAAATCTTGCATTTTGCCCATCAGAAAAGCTAAAGATTACGCTCAGCACATGATACTCGATATGCTGCAGAATAAATTCTGACTGAGGGTCTCCAGAGTGAATACACTATTAATACTTGGTAAGAGGTAACATCTGTTTATGCGTCTGCTGCCTCAATGACATAATATTTGCTAAAATTCCATTTCACTCAATTCCTTCGTTCCTTTGGGTTGAGCTAGAAGTCACGTAAATCATACTGTTTTTCCTCAGTATGATTGTATCTACAGAAGCTAAGGATTTCTAGGTCCTACAGTAAATCTTAGAAAATCAGGTATTTACCATGGCAATAAAAGATGAAAGTGAACATATGAAGAAGCACTTAAAAAAAAAAAAAGGCAGTAACAGGAAAGTCTGTTTCAGAAGCAGAAGTGTCTGTTCGATCCTTAGCCTATCCCATAATGCCATTTCTACAAACAATGTAAAGTACTATGGGTTTCAGCAATATGACTATTTTCACATCTGCGTCACTTGTTGCTCTCATCCGTTTCTGTATTGTCTGTTTGGCAGCCGTAGTGTTAGTGAAGAAATTTGCTTCCTGGTTGTTCTTAAATCTGCATTTGAAGTTTGGGTGTACCTTTCTGTGTATAGGGGCAGGACTGTAGGTAGGTTTTTTGGCTCTGCCCCAGCCCATCCACCTTACTCTGGTGTCTGTATCTGCCTACTTTTTTTTTTAAAGTTGCGCTGGCATCATTACCACAGCAGGAGACACTTGCGCAGACTCATCTCCTGGAGGTTTTCAGTAAAATGGCACCATAATTCATCTTTGAGCAGAGATCGAAGTCAGTGCATGAGCTGCCAACAGCATCATTTTCCTGAAAATCTCCAAGAGATGAATCTGCACAACCGCCGTCGGAGGCAAGGGCGGCGCTGGCGTGAACAGTAAAGAAAGAGATAATTACACAGGAGGCGGGTGGAGAATTCGGGGCTGAGCCAAAGACCGTACCCCACAGTCCTGCCCTGTGCAGGACCTAAAACCTAAAACCTAATATTCCAAAACTTCAAATGTGGAATAAAGAACTACAAGGAAGCGGATTTCTTCACTAAAAGTATCTATGGAATCTGTATAACAGCGCCATTATGCTTTTACTCTAATGTGAAACATCGTGCTGACAGGTTCTCTTTAAGAAGCTGATTCTGGGGAGCTTTGTTGCAGTTCCCTGCACAGGCAAGAGATCCAAAGTGCAGAAACAATGGCAATGACTTGGCTTCCAAAAAAAATTGTGCTCCATCAATGAAATTGTTATAGAACATATCCAACCAAAGTACTAGAGCATTACATGAGCCCAGTTTGTACAAACAACAATATGGCAAGTCAATTGACACTTGACGCTTCCATTTACATGGTGCCATCATAGTCTACAAGTGTGGTTAAATGAAAAGGGGTCATTGTTTGTCCTATACGGTTTACATATGTGTCAGCAGCAGATCATGTGTGGATGAGCACATGCTCCTGATTACAATAACTTTTCGATAGGAGTAAAAGATGCTAGTAGCGTCATAGGACAATGTCCAGGAACGAACAGTCATACAGATGCTGGATTGGACATACATTTTGAGATGGTAATATGTGTAGCCCTGGTGTGAAGGCACACGCAGTACCCTGGAGGATGTGCGGAGAGATAGCAGTTTAATGCTCAATAAACATTCACTCCAACACACACTTAGACACACCCCTAGGATATAAAAGCTAGTGAGATCCAGTCAGGGAGTTAGTTCATTTCCTGTCTTCGGACAGGGCAGTCTAGCCTGGACTTGGAGGGAGGAAGTAGTCCAGTCTGGGCCTGTCAGCAGTTCAGAAAGTGGAGGCTAGTAAAGGTGAGCCAGATCACCTCAGCCTGGTCAGAGCTGCGCCCCACTAGAAGACAGACGGAGACATTTTTTGAGAAAGAAGAGTTAGTTGCAGATACTTCAGTCGCCTGTCCCAAGGACAGTGAGGTTCAGAGACGTGCTCCTGCCTAGTGGAATACTGAGATTCTGTCAGCAAGCTCCAGGAAAGAAGTAAGGAAGGATTGATCTTTATGACCTTTGGAAGTGTGGAGTGCTTATGCTACAAGCACGGACAAGGCGAAAGGCACAGTGGAAGGAATTTAGAAGTGCTTTAGGATTGAAGAAGTCCTGCACATTGTCACTGGTCACTGGGGACCGAAGTGTCACTATAGCTTCATGCATAGTGGTAGAAAAACCAGAGGCTTACTGGACCTTAGGTAGCAGCAAGCAGCCCTTGGAGTGTCGGTACGTAACTGGGGTCAGGTGGAATAGGAACTTTGAGCCTGATCAGCAAAATTAAGAACCTAGTTCCATCATTGGAAGGCTCCGACCACAAAACTGACCGGGCAGTACAGCTTAGAGAAGCTGGAGTTTTTTGGAGTGAACTACGCTTTATGCTGGTTGGACTCATCACCATTTTGAAAGTAAAGGAGGCCCCTAACTTGTTCAGCTGCTACCTCAAAGCACATCCTCCATTGGATCAGTCTCCCTGGGATCTGCCTAACCATCTTACAAGTAAAAGGTATGGAAAGACGCTGATGTGTGAGACTGTGTTATTCAATTGCATCCCTGCACAACCCCACCATAACTATTGACCTGTAGGGGACCCGACATCTAGCTGCCTCACCATCCCCTCAGAGCTCTACAGCAGCGCTGGTACAAATTACCAGAGAACTACAGGTGGCGTCACGAACTGTATATAAATCTATCCCCTCTAAATATACCCCCCAACATACGCCTGACCGCCAGGGCCACAGACCGAGCCACCGCTACCTGTGACAACCCCCATAGACTTCCATGGGCTCGGCTCTGGGTACCCCATTGCCCTGGTAACCCACAATTGTGGTGCGTGGTCGAGACAAACTTTGGCGTCACGAACAGGATACGAAACTCGCAAAATTGCGAGCCCTGTGTGCCTGTGGAGTGTTTTTGTGAAAAAGGACTGTTTGCTATTTTTGGCGCTAAAATCCGCCATTTTGCCGCCATATTCGCGCCCTCAGGCGCTGGAGAAGAAGGTGGGCGTACCTTCGTGGGCGTGTTCCCCCCTGTGGCGCGAAGAGAATGCCTGCCCTCTCAAAGTGCTATTACAATATGCGATCCTGCCCTACAGCAAAGGAGGTCCGCCTCCTCTTCACCTTCCCTGCGAGGAGGAGGAGACGCAAACCCCGCCTCCACGGAAGAAACCAGACGGCTCCGGTAGAAGAAAGGGAGAGTTCTGGAACATCATGGAACCAGGACGTGTGCAGCCGAGCAGGGAAGCGGAGGAAGGCAGGCCCCGTTCCCCAGCCAAGCTGCCACTAGAACCAGAACCATCTGTGGTCCTGCACCTGCAGCAAACCATGCTGGAGCTGCAGAGGGAGAATGCAGTGCTCAGAAGATTAATCCAGCGTCATGCAGACTTGCAGGAGACAGAGAGACGCTGGCGTGCCCAGATACAGCGGCTGCTGTGGGACGCAGTGTTCTCTCCTACAAGCATAATGCCGTCACCTGCTTTTCCAAGATCCCTGCTGAAGAAAGCTGAAGGAAAACCGGAGGCCGCCCCCAAAAGTGCTGTACCTGATCCCACCGATGGAGAGGTGGAAGCGAAGGAGGCTGAGGAGGTTCTGCCTGTTCCGGAGTACCAGCTAGGCCAGGAGGCCGCAGCAGATTACAGATCCCCGGTAGGGACACCGGAGGAAACCCAGCCGTCTGTGATGGAGCAGCGACAGCAGCAGGTTAGTGCGTCCCCAACTGAGCCATTGCGCACACCTGCTTCCTGCTCTGCATCACACCAGCATTGTGCATCGGCATCGCCCTCTGCGTACACCTCCGTATCGCAATCTGCATCCCAATCTGCATCGCAATCGGCGATCTACTCTACATCGCAATCAGCGGTCTACACGACGTCGCGCACGACGACTATTTCTGCATCACGAGAGAAAGTGGCTATTACGGTGACGCAGACAGCGTCTCACAAAGCGGAAGCGCCCGGCGCGCCCCTAGTGGTTCGCACGAGGACTGTAGCGGCCCAAACTCTGATAGCAGGTCACGACTTGTTGGTCATGGGATCTAAGGATCATCGTATTGTTCCAGCCCCCGGGATGGAAAGTATAATAGAAGCCTGCAAGAAAATGTGAAGAACGGTAGGACCCAGACAGGGTTTACCGCAACAAAGAAAATGTAGAAATATTTGCTGTTTTGCACTTTATGGTTATGCATAATGTTTACATAGTTTTATATATTGAGTAGAATACCCGGCTGGGTAAGCAGATAAAGAGTTTTGCACTTTATTGTGATGTGATATAAATATGTGTCTTTGTCTTATAATGGACTCTGAGGCTGAGGACTGAGCCAGCCCAAAAACTGTATCCTGTAAATAGTTGCACTTGTGCATTATATTGGTTTTACATTAAACCACCTTAACTACCTCTGAATATAAAACCCGTGTGGTGTGGCACTGAGTGAGGTCTGCATTCAGATGTCCTGCAGCCCACCCAGGACCCACGTTGAAGGTTTGGTGCGGGTCCTTCACAAGAATATTGTCGTCTATGTATATGAAAATGTCTATTTAATATTTTGTATTTTTCTATATTCAATGTTTTAATGCAACGTTCAAGAAATCCTTACCTCCCGGATGGGAAGAGTTAATGTTTTTTGCAAAAACAAAATTTCTGTCTTTTTGTATTTCACAGCCCGGGAGTGCTGTCTTTTACCATGGGGGAATGTGTAGCCCTGGTGTGAAGGCACACGCAGTACCCTGGAGGATGTGCGGAGAGATAGCAGTTTAATGCTCAATAAACATTCACTCCAACACACACTAAAGGGTATGCCACACTAAACAATATCGCTAACGAGATCGCTAAAAAACGTCACTATTTAGCGATCCCGTTAGCGATATTGTTCAGTGCGGCAGCTTCCAGCGACGAGCTTCCTGCTGTGATCTCGCTCGTCGCTGGAATCGTTCCGGACCCTATTTCATCGCTGGCGCTCCCGCTGGGTAAGTATCTTATCGCTGTGTGGCACCTTTTCTTAGCGATTTAGCGGTACTTTTGTACCGCTAAAGTCGTTAAGAAGATCGCTAACGGCGATAGCGTCGTTAACTATATCGCTAAATGTGGCCGCATTTAGCGATATAGAAACGATCCCGCTAGCGATCTCATTAGTATGCAACGCTAACGAGATCGCTAGCGGGATTGCTTAGTGTGGCAGTACCTTTAGACACACCCCTAGGATATAAAAGCTAGTGAGATCCAGTCAGGGAGTTAGTTCATTTCCTGTCTTCGGACAGGGCAGTCTAGCCTGGACTTGGAGGGAGGAAGTAGTCCAGTCTGGGCCTGTCAGCAGTTCAGAAAGTGGAGGCTAGTAAAGGTGAGCCAGATCACCTCAGCCTGGTCAGAGCTGCGCCCCACTAGAAGGCAGATGGAGACATCTTTTGAGAAAGAAGAGTTAGTTGCAGATACTTCAGTCGCCTGTCCCAAGGACAGTGAGGTTCAGAGACGTGCTCCTGCCTAGTGGAATACTGAGATTCTGTCAGCAAGCTCCAGGAAAGAAGTAAGGAAGGATTGATCTTTATGACCTTTGGAAGTGTGGAGTGCTTATGCTACAAGCGCGGACAAGGCGAAAGGCACAGTGGAAGGAATTTAGAAGTGCTTTAGGATTGAAGAAGTCCTGCACATTGTCACCGGTCACTGGGGACCGAAGTGTCACTATAGCTTCATGCATAGTGGTAGAAAAACCAGAGGCTTACTGGACCTTAGGTAGCAGCAAGCAGCCCTTGGAGTGTCGGTACGTAACTGGGGTCAGGTGGAATAGGAACTTTGAGCCTGATCAGCAAAATTAAGAACCTAGTTCCATCATTGGAAGGCTCCGACCACAAAACTGACCGGGCAGTACAGCTTAGAGAAGCTGGAGTTTTTTGGAGTGAACTACGCTTTATGCTGGTTGGACTCATCACCATTTTGAAAGTAAAGGAGGCCCCTAACTTGTTCAGCTGCTACCTCAAAGCACATCCTCCATTGGATCAGTCTCCCTGGGATCTGCCTAACCATCTTACAAGTAAAAGGTATGGAAAGACGCTGATGTGTGAGACTGTGTTATTCAATTGCATCCCTGCACAACCCCACCATAACTATTGACCTGTAGGGGACCCGACATCTAGCTGCCTCACCATCCCCTCAGAGCTCTACAGCAGCGCTGGTACAAATTACCAGAGAACTACAGGTGGCGTCACGAACTGTATATAAATCTATCCCCTGTAAATATACCCCCCAACATACGCCTGACCGCCAGGGCCACAGACCGAGCCACCGCTACCTGTGACAACCCCCATAGACTTCCATGGGCTCGGCTCTGGGTACCCCATTGCCCTGGTAACCCACAATTGTGGTGCGTGGTCGAGACAAACTCACCTTTGACATAACACAATGGTATTAATTTTCCTTTGTGTCACAATTTCAGGCTTAAAATATAAAACTGATTTGAAAGTGGTTTACCAAGTAGTGTTGTTTGTTTTCTCTGTGTATTAGAGATAGCAATTTTTGTAGTTTATTGTGGTTGTTATATACCTACCATCATTACATATTAGAAGAGGAAAAGCTTTGAATAGACAGGAAACAAGACGACAAGGCCAGGAAGTAGATAATGTAAGCCTCTAGGTAGCAGATGCCTGGAAGCAGATTTTGTAGCTTGCGGTCACAGGAAACACGAGGTAGATGTTACAGGTTCTGTGTAACTCGCTTAGACAACAATAACCGATGTCTGCTAAATAGGCAGCAAACAGACGACTCCTCAAGTCCAGAAAAACCAAGATCTGACCTCTTATGGAGGATTAAGTCACAGATAACCGTCTGCCTCATGTGAAAGCCTATGAGCCAGTCAGATCTGCTCTAGCTGGAGGTGGATATAAATTAGGAAAGACATCATCCAAGTCTGTCTGGTTTCAGGTTGGGAAGAAAACGGTTCCAAACAGATGGACTGATGAATAACCCTGAAGGTTAATGCAGCTGTGATTCTCACATCTGCAGCGATCGCTTCCACAAAGCCAAAATGAGCTGTGTATGCTTCACATCATTACAGCGGGCTCTAGACCAAGGGGGCGACAGTCATATCCACTGATTGCCAAATACAAGACCCCTTATAAAGTTACAGTCTGTATTCAGGCTAAACACTGCACCCAAAGTAGTCTACATGCCAAGATCAATAGAATGGTTTTCCTCAGTTAGGAAGCGGGGAGCCATGATATTGGCAGTCCCGTCCCGCCAACAGAGCAGGGAAGAGGAGAAGCCGGCGGGAGCACTCTGCGACCACTATGTGCCGGCAGAGATCACCACCAGGCACAAAAGGCGTTGGTTTTTAGGCCTATATGAAAGAAAATTTAATAGTCCTGATAAACCCTTTAAACCTTTATCTTGTATGTCTCAATACATGTTTAGATTATTTTTTTGTTTTGTTTTTGCATGTTATTCTTCACCTGCTGTAGCTCGGTCTCTTTCTGAGATGCAGACAGTGTAAGTGTAAATATATATGTGTGTGTGCATATATATCCGTGCATTGTCTCTTACTTGTGCTGTGATATGACTGTGTGCTTTATGGCTACACAATGTCAGCACTGTGTGCATTATGGACAGGCATATGGTACAGGTTGGAGATGGAGACCAAAGTAATTTGCACAGATTATGAAATGGTTTGCTGATGAAGGCCATCAGAGTGAAGTGGGACACCAGGATTAATTGTCAATTTAAGCCATAAAGGTACTGACCCCCACTTGACTTCCTCCAGCAAATATTACGGTATATAGTTTCTGTCCGCCACAGGTTGTCAAATGGGGTTCAGTCCCCTTATTACATAAGGAAATAATGGGAGCGATAATTTGGGAGAGGAGCGTTGTGACATTTCTTGCTTTTTATATCCCTAGATTTCTGGAAAGTGCTTCAAATAATGACTTTATTCACACTAATACAATTGTATCTATTCACATTACCTTAATGCGTGGATGCAGTATATAACACGGGGGATGTTTTTCCGATCATAAACATCTGTGGTCTCTGGATAAAAGATCTATGAATATAAATCAGATGAGAAATTTATTGAGATGGACAGAATTTCACATCAAAAGCTCAGCACATATTTCATGTGAGGAAATAACGAGGTGCGGATTGTAGTAAAACTCAGACACTTCAGCAAAACGATATGATGAACATTGATGGATTAGAAAATCAGGAGTGGAATACAATGTAATAGACAATGTATAGCTATAAGTACATTAGTAACAATCCACATCCTTTAGATATATTATCAGAGGAGGTCATCCATGTGCATGAAATAAATGTGATTTTTTCATTATTACTTTTTTCTGACAAGTAGTTTAATAACTATCATAGAAATCACAGACACATACTCATAAAAGAAGTTCACCTAGACCTGCATTACCACCCCCAATCTCAAATAGCTCCAAGTTTTGCAGGGTCTGGATCTACAAGGCAGGAGGAATCATCTCCCGTTCTGGAGGACCCAGCACATGTATGCATTATATGGACATTATAATAATAGCACGGTGGCTCAGTGGCCTTGCAGTGCTGGAGTCCTGGGTTCGAGTCCCACCAAGGACAACATCTGCAAGGAGTTTGTATGTTCTCCCCGTGTTTGCGTGGGTTTCCTCCGGGCACTCCGGTTTCCTCCCACACTCCAAAAACATACTGATAGGGAATCTAGATTGTGAGCCCCATCGGGGACAGAGACGATAATGTGTGCAAACTGTAAAGCGCTGCGGAATATGTTAGCGCTATATAAAAATAAAGATTATTATTATTATTAATATTATAGAATGCTTCATTTTCCTGTACTGGCGCTGGATATTAATTGAAAGCTTGTCACAAAGTTTACCAACAGGTTAGAACAGACTGTTTGTTTGAGGTCTAAAAGATGCCAATATAAAAGTTCTCTTTCCAAATTCTCTCAAATGCTTGAACGTTCAAGATGAGGAAAGGGCTAAAAGCCGCAGACAGACTCGTATGGCAGCGTCCTACCTCTCACAAAGACAAAGGGATCAGGCATCTGAATTTTCATCAGAAAAAGACCGATTGATTAAAGGATTGTCCACTACTCTGATATGTCCCCGCGATAAAATAATAACACCTATACTTACCACCACTGCTGGCGCCATTCCACACTGGCTCTCCAGGGGCTCTTCATCACTCTCCCCTCCTTCGAACATAATTGACATTGGGAGGAACTGAGAGCTGCTGCTGCCCTCTCACTTCTTCGGGATGTCTTGATTTGTTCGAAGGAGGGGAGAGCGAAGCCAGTGCTGACTGGCTGCAGGGATCGCTTTACATAACTATGTCAAGCAAGCTCCGGGAAAGCCGATGCCGACACCGCTGGAACGAAGTCTGGCACTGGAGGTGAGAATAATTGTTATTATTTTACTGGGTGGAAACATAGGGAGTCATAAGGGGTTGTCTGAGTAGTGGACAACCCCTTTAAATCAGGTTTTTGTGTTAAACGTACTTATTAACACCCTAACCCCGGAGGTATTTTCGTTTTTGCGTTTCCGTTTTTTTGCTCCCCTTCTTCCCAGAGCCATAACTTTTTTTTTATTTTTCCATCAATATGGCCATGTGAAGGCTTGTTTTTTGCGGGTCGAGTTGTACTTTTGAACGGCATCTTTGGTTTTACCATGTTGTGTACTAGAAAACAAGAAAAAAATTCCAAGTGCAGTGAAATTGAAAAAAAAGTGCAATCCCACACTTGTTTTTTTGTTTGACTTCTTTACTAGGTTCACTACATGCTAAAACTGACCTGCCATTATGATTCTCCAGATCGAGTTCATAGACACAAAACATGTCTAGGTTTTTTTATTTAAGTGGTGAAAAAAAATCTAAACTTTGTTAAAAAAAAAAAAAACTGTGCCATTTTCCGATACCTGTAGCGTCTTGGATTGGGTGATCTCGGGTTGAGTGAGAGCTTATTTTTTGTGCGCCGAGCTGATGTTTTTAATGATACAGATACAATCTTTTGATCGCCCGGTATTGCATTTAATGCAATGTCGCGATGACCAAAAAAACGTAAATCTGGCATTTTGATTTTTTCTCGCTACGCTGTTTAGCGGTCAGGTTAATCCTTTTTTTTATTGATAGATCGGGTGACTCTGAACGTGGCGATATCAAATATGTGTATGTTTGATTTTTTTATTGCTTTGAATGGGACAAAAGGGGGTGATTAGAACTTATATATTTTTTAATATTTTTAAAAACATTTTTTTTTCTACTTTTGGCATGCTTCAATGGTCTCCATGGGAGACTAGCAGCTGCCATAACCCGATCGTCTCTGCTACATACAGGCAATGATCAGTTCACCTCTATGTAGTAGAATTACTCACTTGCTATGAGCGCCGAGCACTGGGAATCTGCAGGAGACCTACAGTTGTCATGCCAACCCATCGGTGACCCGTGATCATGTGACCGGTGGGCAGATTTCCGGAAGTGCTTGTTAAATGCCGCTGTCAGCGGCATTTAACGGGTTAATAGACGCAGATGGATAGCGATTTAATCAGCGGCTGTTCCAGGCACATCAGCTGTTCAAAACAGCTGACATGTCCTAGGAAAGATGTGGGCTCACCGCCGGAGCCCACATCAAAGAGAGGGAGTCCAACATCAGCGTAAATGTACACCCGATGTCAGAAAGCAGTTAAAAAGAATTGGCAATAACTATTTTTATTTCACATCCCTCAATCTGTATTAAAAATCAAAATATAAATTTAGCAATCTTGGACCTTTTAGGCTCTAAAGGGTATGCCACACTAAACAATATCGCTAACGGGATCGCTAAAAAACGTCACTATTTAGCGATCCCGTTAGCGATGTTGTTGTGTGCGGCAGCTTCCAGCGACGAGCTTCCTGCTGTGATCTCACTCGTCGCTGGAATCGCTCCGGACCCTATTTTCTCGTCGGCGCTCCCGCTGGGTAAGTATATATCGCTAGTGTGGCACCTTTTCTTAGCGATTTAGCGGTACTTTTGTACTGCTAAAGTCGTTAAGAAGATCGCTAACGGCGATAGCGTCGTTAACTATATCGCTAAATGTGGCCGCACTTAGCGATATAGAAACAATCCCGCTAGCGATCTCATTAGTATGCGACGCTAACGAGATCGCTAGCGGGATAGCTTAGTGTGGCAGTACCTTAAGTTCCTGATGTTTCAGGAAACAACACATGTGTATAGCCACAATAGTCAGATTCCAACCCTATCTTTTGTATTGAAGCATCTTATGACCCATACAAGAGTCATTGTGAAGGGAGGTGGGAGCAGTGACACCGCCCATTGTGAATAGTGGATTCTGTGTCATCAGTTGTGAATAGAGATTATACCTGGCATTGTAATTCTGTCTCTACTGATAAGACAACTCATGTGAACACTTCGACACCAAGTCTAAAAATGCCCCAGTGGTCAGTCAAAAAAAATACAAGCTTCATAATTATTTTTTTTTAATAAAGATTTTGATTTGAAAAAATAAAAATAAATATAATTAAAAAAAATACATTTAAAATAATATCCTGATTTAAACAAAAGGGAGGCTACAATCAGAAACCAATCTATTAAGATCTCTAATGTCATCAGCCCGGTGATAGTTGGGAGGCTCCCTTGCATGGGCGCCATAACTCCTTCCCAAAGAAGGATGTGATAGTACGTCCTATGTTAGGTGTGGATGTTTGGGTACGAGCCGCCGGGCTCAGTGAATGGCTATAGCTGTCAATGTGACATCAAACCTGGAGCCAAAACACCGAGACCTGAGCAGCAGTGAGGAGCAGGTGCTGGATTCGGGGAGGCAGAGAGCCTCCTCTGTTTGTTATCTTACAGCGTTTGGGTCCACTTTCCTGAAAGAGGAAAACCCCTTTAAGTCCAACAGTCATAAATAGCTTCTGTGTGTATAAATCTCACAATTTTCCTGTCCAATATGCAATTATTGGATTGATCCTGCTCATAAACAGAACAATTCTGATAATGAAAGTACACTAAGGAATAGCTGTTTATACAGTTTCCTAATATGCAGCTGTACAAGCATCTTTCTGTACCTCTGAACCTATGTAGTCATAGCCTACACTTTACAGCCAAGAGAAAAAAAACTAACAATATCAACAAATAAAACCTATTAGTTATCAACAGTCCTAAAGATATTCAATCGCTATCAAACAGTTATTTTCATGACTTTCCCATCCATGTGCGACCAAGACCCAGCAAGTGTATGGAGAGGTTTGGAGAAAGAATGGTCAGACTTGGCATCTATGTACATTTATTTCCCATGAAAATAAAGCATAGGACACGTTCATATACAACATGACAGATCATTTATTCCTCCCACATCTGCCAAACATTTTTTACTCATTAGATGGTAGGCTAGTCTTCAGAATTCAGGGGATTTTCCTAACCTTCATCAAATATACAGTACAGACCAAAAGTTTGGACACACCTTCTCATTCAAAGATTCTTCTGTATTTTCATGACTATGAAAATTGTAGAATCACACTGAAGGCATCAAAACTATGAATTAACACATGTAGAATTATACATTACACTTTACAAAAAAGTGTGAAACAACTGGAAATATGTCTTATATTCTAGGTTCTTCAAAGTAGCCACCTTTTGCTTTGATTACTGCTTTGCATGCAGAAAAGGTGAACGGATGGACTCTACATGCCTAGTTCCCACCGTGAAGCATGGAGGAGGTGGTGTGATGGTGTGGGGGTGCTTTGCTGGTGACACTGTTGGGGATTATTCAAAATTGAAGCGGTGAGCTGTCCAGCTCACCACAAATTATCTCAATTGGGTTCAGGTCGGGTGACTGTGGAGGCCAGGTCATCTGGCATAGCACCCCAACACTCTCCTTCTTGGTCAATTAGCCCTTACACAGTCTGGAGGTGTGTTTGGGGTCATTGCCCTGTTGAAAAATAAATGATGGTACAACTAAACGCAAAGCGGATGGAATAGCATGCTGCTGCAAGATGCTGTGGTAGCCATGCTGGTTCACTATGACTTCAATTTTGAATAAATCCCCAACAGTGTCACCAGCAAAGCATCCCCACATCATCACACCACCTCCTCCATGCTTCACGGTGGGAACTAGGCATGTAGAGTCCATCCGTTCACCTTTTCTGCGTGCAAAGCAGTAATCAAAGCAAAAGGTTGCTACTTTGAAGAACCTAGAATATAAGACATATTTTCAGTTGTTTCACACTTTTTTGTAAAGTGTAATGTATAATTCCACATGTGTTAATTCATAGTTTTGATGCCTTCAGTGTGATTCTACAATTTTCAGTCATGAAAATACAGAAAAATCGTTGAATGAGAAGGTGTGTCCAAACTTTTGGTCTGTACTGTACATAGTCACCAACCTTACAACATCCCCTTGTCTATAATGCCCGTTTACACATTATGTCTACTAGGTCTCTCACAGAATGAAAAACTATCTGGCATGTAACACCGAGGAGAGGTGGCTACTCTGGTCTCTGCCGCTGCTCCTGGTGTCTGACATTGGCTGTGACACTGACATTTTGATGGCCCCTCAGTGAGCTTAGCGGCTCTGCCAGTGTAGACAGGATGTCCCGCTCAGAACCTCTCAGCTCATGGGTTCCCTGCAGCTCTGTCGATGTGACATTAGTACCACAGCCAACATCAGACACCAGGAGCAGCGGTCGAGACTCGCTGGAGGACCAGATGATGGTGAGTATTGTGCGGGGTTTTATTTTTTCATACCAAACTGAGTTGGAGGATGAAGATTTCTACAAGAGCGACAACCTCTTAAATTAGCTTTGCAACATGACCAGGGATAAATTCCTTGCCAGAAACTCACCTACCAACAGCCTGTGACAAGTATTTGCCCTTCAGTTAAAAAAAAACTTGGCACTCAAATTGTGACAAGAAAAATCATTTAATGAAGATGCATCCAGACATGAAACAATTAAACGTTTTCGGTCCAATAATGGGACCTTCATCAGAATAACTGTCAAAGGAACGCTGAAAATATATACAGAAACAAAAAATCAAGAACCTTCCCCAGCAGGTTTCTGCTTCTTCTGTCTCCACAGCGTGGCCTTGGACCCGGACTCCCAACGCCTTCCCAGTGGCAAGCCTTGCCTTTCCCAAGCGCTTTCTGCATCGATTCTCAGTTCCATTTTATCTGTCGTGATTCCCTGGTCCCTGAAGTCTGCTCCCTTTTATTCAGGATTAGTGTTGAGCGATACGATACTGCAAATATCGGGTATCGGCCGTTATTGGCTGTATCGGAATTCCGATTCCGAGTACCGATATTTTCGTCAGATCAGATACCGGAATCGGAATTGTCACTGTCACTGTCAGTGTCCGTCGGTCGGGTCTGTCAGGAGTCAGCGGCACTTACCTGGCAGAAGATCTCCGGCGGTCACATCCCGGACTGCTTCATGGCCGCCATCCTCTTCTCCCCGGCGGTCACATGCAGTATCTCGCGATAACTGCAGTGACTGCTGGGTAATCGCGGCCGTAAAGCAGTCAGTCCGATGACGTCACCGCCGGGGAAGCTGGTAAGCAGCTGTGCTGCGCCGGGATGTCAGGCTCTGCCTGTCATTCCGATGTAGCACAGCTGGATCGTCGTGGGACAATCGTTACTATGGACTGCGTCGGACAGGTGGTATACTGTTGGTTTGTTTTTTTTTTTTTTTTACAGGAGATCGATGGCGTCGCAGGAATGAGAGAGTAATAAAAAAAATGAAAACTGTGTTGTCTCTTTTATTTCATTAAAAGACTTTTTTCTTGCTGTGTCTTTTTTTTAAACATTTAATAACTTTGGGATTAATAATGGATCGGTGTCTTATTGACACCTCTCCATTATTAACCGGGCTTATTGTCACCGTGCAATCAACGGTGACAATAACCCCTTATTACCCCGCTTGCCACCGCTACAGGGCAAGTGGGAAGAGCCGGGTAAAGTGCCACAATTGGCACATCTTTTGATGCGCCAAATGTGGGGCTGCTGTAGCCTGGTATTATCAGGCTGTTGAGGGCCAAAATCCATGGGCCTTGACAGTCTTTTAATACCAGGCCGCAGCAGTCTGCATTTTACTTGGCTGGTTAACAAAAATAGGGGGGATCCCCACGCCGTTTTTTTTCGAGGGGATTCCCTATTTTTGTTAACCAGCCAAGCTAAGCAGACTGCTGTGGCCTGGTATTATCAGGCTTGCAAGGTCCATGGATATTGGATCCTTACCAGCCTGAAAAACCAGGCCTCAGCGGTCTGCTTCATCTGGCTGGTTAACAAAAATAGGGGGGACCCCACGCCATTTTTTTTTTCGAAGGGAACCCCTATTTTTGTTAATCAGTTCCCTCTGACGTCACTGATGGTGTCCCTGGCTGACCTGAAGTGAAAGTGGAAAGCAATCAATTAAGCTTTCCACTTCCTCTCCTGTCAGCCAGGAGAGGAACTCATTCATTTGGGGGTTTACTGTGAGGCTGCAGCATTAGCTGCGGTCCCTGCAGTAAACATTAACCCTTTCTGAAGGATTACACCGTGGGACCTGACTGTGCATCGGATTGGTAAGAATAATTTTGCTTTATTATTTATTTTTATTACAGGAAATGGTTTTAGCAGGTAAATAAAATATGGTCAAAAACTGTGTGATTATTTCATTAAACTTCTTTTTTATTAAAGTGTGTGTGTTTGATTTTTCTTTCATACAATAGGATTAATAATTGATAGTTGTCTAATTGACAGCTCTCAATTCTTAACCTGGCTTAAAGTGACCTTTCAATTGCAAGGTCATTTTAACCCCTTATTAACCCATTCGCCACCGCTACAGGGCAATGGGAATAGACGGGCAAAGTGCCAGAAAGGGCAAATCTAATTAGAGATTTTCCCTTTCTGGGGTGTCTGGGGGCAGATGTTAGTAGCCGGGGGGGGGCCAAAAATAATGGTCCCTCTCTGGGCTATTATTATCTGCCCCCACTCACTGGCTTTGTCTGTCTGGTTGCGAAAATAGGGCGGGAGCCCACGCATTTTTTTTCAGCAATTTTACACCTCATATATATATATACATGTCATTGAGTTTGTGACACACATATATATATATATATATATATATAATATATATATATATATATATATTTATAGTTCATACACTTCTACATAGTATAATAGCCGCTAATTCAATTGCCGGCTTTTGTGAAAATGCAGAACCCGACATGAAATGACACTTGGTGTACATAGGGTTAACCATGTCCTTTGCTATCTGATTTGCACAAACAATTAAATCAGTCTATGTGTGCAAAATTTCACACCTGTAGGGGTTAATTAAAGGTGTAAATTCGTAGCAAAAAAGTCCGTTTTTTTTACAATGAATTTACACCTTTAATTAACCCCTACAGGTGTGAAATTTTGCACACATAGACTGATTTAATTGTTTGTGCAAATCAGATAGCAAACGACATGAAAAGACATGGTTAACCCTATGTACACCAAGTGTCATTTCATGTCGGGTGCTTCTGTCTTTTCACTGAAGCCGGCTTTACCCGGCAATTGAATCAGAGGATATTTTACTATGTAGAAGTGTATAAACTATACATATATGTATATATATATATATATGTCACAATGACATGTATATATATATATGTATTCTATGTGTGTATATTTAGTGTTTACAAGGAAAGAATGGGTTTTTTTAGTTCCGATATTTTGTTCCCATAGACTTACATGGGACTTCCGGTATCGGTATCGGGTATCGCCGATATTTTAAT
Source organism: Oophaga sylvatica (assembly GCA_033576555.1). NCBI lineage: Eukaryota > Metazoa > Chordata > Amphibia > Anura > Dendrobatidae > Oophaga > Oophaga sylvatica. Next base: position 919,897,705 of record JARQOD010000001.1, on the reverse strand, counting down.
GGTATCGGCGATACCATTCCGATTCCGATACTTAGGGATATCGGAAAGTATCGCTCAACACTATTCAGGATATAATACATCCAGTATCACGCAATCACTCATTTTAGTCCACCTTTGAAACCACGAGATCTACTATGGAATAACTTGCACCTTTCAATTAGTGGACGTGTATCCATTCCTAATCCTGGGTTACTTTGGATTGATTTCACATGTGTTGTTATTTTGATGTATTTTCAATGAATTGACTATCTCACTTGTATTTTGAACCACAATCTGTATGCATTGTACTGTTACACATGTACTGTTCTTGATTTTTTGTTTCTGTATATATTTTCAGCGTTCCTTTGACAGTTATTCTGATGAAGGTCCCATTATTGGACCGAAAACGTTTAATTGTTTCATGTCTGGATGCATCTTCATTAAATGATTTTTCCGGTCACAATTTGAGTGCCAAGTTTTTTTGAACTACATTGACCAGGCTGGATACCTGACTTGTGCACCTATTTTCACTTTAGTTGAGTGCCGTGGTTTTTTCTAAGTATTTGCCCTTCATTAGTGTAGAGAAGAGTCTGGCTGGCTGAGGGCGAGTATGGAGTCTTAAAAGCAATGCTTCACTGGAAAAGTATGAAAACCATCTCACAGAACGAAAGAAAGACTTGTAGAGAGGCAAACACCCTGAAACAGGCTGTTGATGAGGTTTTGAGGAGTTGTCCGGCAAGGATCGAACATTGACTTACAGTAGCCACCTCTCCTAGCGGGTACTCTCCTACATGAAGTGAAGAAAACTATGGTAATGTGCACATTTCACCATGGAGCATTGCCGCTAAGACCCCCACTCGACTGGTCGCTAACTCCTTATTAACCTATGACGTACACTTTTGTTATAGGACGCTAAGGGCAGCATGAAGCTGGCTCAGGAGCTGGTCCTGCTTTATACCAGGCAGATGCCAGCTGTGGTATATAGCTGACATTTGTAACTGCAGCGGCGCGAGTGTGATCTGATCATTGTTTAACTAATTAAATGACGCTGTCAATCTGTCTCCCATCTTTAATGAGGCTATAACAGGGAACTAATGGGGTTACCAAGGCAGCTGGTCAAATTATGCCTGGTTCAAGAAGTCCAAGGCGACGAAAAAATTAAAACGAAAAAAAAAAAAAACTTATAGAAGTTTAAAATCACTCCCTTATTCAAAAAAATGAATGAAAAACAAATATTTGGTACCATCACGTAAAAAAAAATCCAAAATAAATCATAGGTTTAAACTGTATGTTAAACTGTGAAAAAAAAAATTCGGAATGATAGAATTACCATTTTTAGTTGACGTAATACAATAAAAAGGGACCAAAATGTAATGTCTACCCTAAAATATCATTAAAAAAAAAATAATCAGCTCAGGACAGAAAAAAAACAAGTCCACACTGCTAAATATACACAGGAAAAAAAAACAGTTACAGGTCTCAGAATATGGGGACTTTTTTTCACCATAATAATAATAACAATGAAAACATTTTATACAACTTTGATATTACCGTTTTCACACACACCTGGAGAATTACACCGTGAGGTCATGGTATACCACACAATTAATGTTGTAGATCAAAATGGAAAAAATACGTTTTTTTAAAATTTTTACACAATTTCACCACAATTGGTATTTTATTTTTGCTAATCTCCAGTACAACAGCTATGTTGGTGGAAAAATGGAAAAAGCTATGGCCATAGGAACAAAGGGAGGACAAAAACAAAAGCGCAAAAAAAAAATAAAAAAAATTTCCCAGGCCTTTAAGTGGTTTGGAAAAAACAGTACTATCCCCACATTGCTTACAAATCAAAATGGTTTCCGTGCTCTTACCTTAGGAAGTCCAATGGATTCCATAGCCCGCAACCACTGTACAGTATTATCTGTGTGCCGAAAATGTAAACCAGAGCGCTGAAAAAAACAAATAAAAACAGCACATAATCACTATTTATGGATATTCGATACCAACACACAAGTGATATTATATATTGTAATGACAGCAAACATTTTACATTAAATTTAGTATCATTTTATGAAAGATACTTACGGTATGTTTTATATCATGTCCAGTCGAGGGCACCATATACCTTCATTACAGCAGGGAAGAAAATATACTAAGTACAGTATTGATAATATGGCATTCCAGGGTCACATTGGGTCCTTCTCTGGAGGGCTCAGCTTCTGATTGTACAGGGCCACAAAACCAGCAGTAGGATATCATATTTGGAGTCAATCACTTGCAATTGGGCCAGTTTCTTATGGGGCGATTCACATAAAAACTACATTTTGTAACACTGAAATTGCAATGCCAAGAAGAAAAAGTCATGGAGTTATGGAAATCTCAAGACCAATAAACATGATAATGATATGTAAAAGGATTAAAAAAAATGGAAGGACATTTTTTTGAAAACATTATTCTGCATGGAGTTTGAGCAATAAAAACAAAAACAAACAGACTTTCCTGGCATGGTACCATTGAGATGGACCAATATACTGCTCACTTTTGGCAGCTGTGCCATGGGCACAACACTAATCACATACCAAAAATCCACATGAGTCCTGCTGAGCTTGTGCTGCCAATTCCCAAGGTCCAGCTTGTGATGCCAATTCCCAAGGTCCAGCTTGTGCTGCCAGTTCCCAAGGTTCGGACTCCCACAATGGAAAAAATTTGGGAATGTAGAAAGTACTGTACTGTACTGTAGAGGATCATAGAGAAAGCATCGAGAATCACTAGGGAGCGCTGGACTTCCGAGGTATTCCCATCTCCAAGATCCTATCCCAATATGTAGTAGGTGTAATAATAATAATATTAGCAAATATCTCCAATTAGAAATGTAGTGTTGTTCTTCTGACTCGCTATGTCTCTTACCCCATGTGCAGGGCATGACTTTACCTTTTTAACTTTGAAATTGCAACACTAAGGAATGTATAAATGAGATTTTGCCTGGAAAGGGACATGGAATTTTAGTTCCTTTTGTGGGACCAAGAAACAGCAGACAGACACTTGGTTTAGCTTGCAAACTAGCTGTTGGATCGTACGTATTATTGAGATTTAGGGCATGTTAGGTAACATCCAGTAATATGTCATGGATCTGGGTCAGCTCCTCCTGGCACGGACCCCGCTCTGTGACAAATACAGCTACAAAATGTCAGTTTTTGGAGAGAAGAATGGCGTTGGCTCAGGTACAAGAAATGATACTGTACTGACTCTGAAGTAGTTGTCCAGAGGCTTCCGAGGGACCCAGATCTTACAGTGATATTTACAGAGACAAACGAGATTCGTCATCTAGGCTATGACAGTGGCTCGTCTTGCAGTCACTTCTCTAAGCTTCATCGAGAGGACTTCAGATATTCGCGAGGACATAACCAGCAGAACTGCAGGCTGCTCCAGTGATAAATGACACGGGCACCTAGCACCAGCCATGACACCTTCAAATATTGCACTTTAACATAAAAGTACAGCAGCTAGTGTAGCACATGACGTACACCATAGTTATGAAACAGAAGACATGTCTCAGACAATAACAGATCTATAAAAAGGAGTGTGTTTTAGGCTGTGTTCCCACGTAGTATTTCCACTGAAGACCTCCCACAATGGAGATGCCACTGGGCCATCATCACTGAAGGTGCGGGGAGGTTGCACTTTAATTGAGCGTCGCACTTCCATCTAAAGTGATATTTTTTCCACAGCATGTGCATGAGATTTGTTTAATTCTCAGGACCTATGTTGGCACTGTAAAACACAACAGATTTTCTACAAGCGGATAAGCAGAGAAAAATCCGCTGCGTTTTTTGCACAATAGGAACTTTGTCTAAGAGTAGTCATAAAGTGTGCTCCTCTGTGCAAAATTTAGACGAGAAGAATTAAAGATTTGTAGTGATTTAATCCCATACACATTATATACTGTAGCTGTCAAAAGATTGTTTAACACATCTCTTATTCACCCCCCAATTGCCGCTACACTGATTTAGTGCTCAGGTGATCGTTAGTACGCCAACTCAAAACTAGCAGCAAAGACGGAGTGCAGGGAGTGGCGGCTGATCACAGGCTCTCTGCTTCTCTCTTGTCTGCTGTATACAGATATAAAAGAGACGAGGGCTTTCTGGTCAGGCCAGGCAATCTATTGGAGAATAGTAAGCACAGTGCATGCTGTTCCAGCAGCTACAATAGGGAAAATAAGTATTTGTTACACTGCCGATTTTGCAAGTTTTCCCACCTACAAAGAATGGAGAGGTCTAATTTTTATTGTAGGTACACTTCAACTGTGAGACAGAATCTAAAAATAAAAACCAAAAAATCACATTGTATGATTTTTACATAATTAATTTGCATTTTATTGCATGAAATAAACATTTGACACAATAGAAAAACAGAACTTAATATTTGGTACAGAAACCTTTGTTTGTGACTACAGAGGTCAGTCGTTTCTTGTAGTTCTTGACCCACTTTGCACACACTGCAGCAGGGATTTTGACCCACTCCTGCAGACAGATCTTCTCTAGATCTTTCAGGTTTCGGGGCTCTTGCTGGGCAACACTGAGTTTCAGTTCCCTCCAAAGATTTTCTATTGGGTTCCGGTGTGGGGATGGGCTAGACCACTCCAGGACCTTGAAATGCTCCTTACGGAGCCACTCCTTAGTTGCCCTGGCTGTGTGTTGTGGGTCACTGTCATGCTGGAAGCCCCAGCCACGACCCATCTTCAATGCTTACTGAGGTTTTGGCCAAAATCTCACAATACGTGATCCCATCCTCCATTCAATACAGTGCTGTCATCCTGTCCCATTTGCAGAAAAGCACACACCCAAAGTATGATGTTTCCCCCACCATGCTTGACGGTTGGGACAGTGTTATACTCATCCTTTTTCCTCCAAACACGGCAAGTGGAGTGGATACCAAAAAGTTCTATATTGGTCTCACCTGACCACATGACCTTCTCCCATGCCATCTCTAGAACATCCAGATGGTCATTGGTGAACTTCAAATGGGCCTGGACATGTTCTGGAGTGAGCAGGGAGACTTTGCGTGCCTTGTAGATTTATAATTCATGACGGTGTAGTGTGTTACGATAATGTTTGAGACGGTGGTCCCAGCTCTCTTCAGGTCGTTGACCAGGTCCCCCTGTATAATTCTGGGCTAATTCCAGACCTTTCTCAGAATCATCCTTACCCGAAGAGGTGAGATTTTGCATGGAGCCCCAGAATGAGGAAGATTGCAGTCATCTTGTGTTTCTTACATTTTCTAATAATTGTGCCAACAGTTGTTGCTTTATCACTAAGCCGCTTGCCTATTCTCCAGTAGACCAACCCAGCATTGTGCAGGTCTACAATTTTGTCCCAGTGGTCCTTAGACAGCTCTTTGGTCTTGGCCATGGTGGACAGGTTGGAGTGTGATTAAGTGTGTGGACAGGTGTCTTATATACAGGTAACAAACAGGTGCAAATAATACAGATAATGAGTGCAGAGTAGGAGGACTTCTTGAAGAAAAGCCAACAGGTCTGTGGGAGCCAGAATTCTTGCTGGTTGGTAGGTGATCAAATACTTATTTCATGCAATAAAATGCAATTTAATTATTTAAAAATCATACAATGTGATTTTTTGGATTTTATTTTTAAATTCTGTCTCTTACAGTTTTAGTGTACCTACAATAAAATTACAGAACTCTCCATTCTTTTAGGTGGGAAAACTTGCAAAATCGGCAGTGTATCAAATACTTATTTTCCCTACTGTATAGTGCTAGCAGAACGCTGAGGAATATTTAGCACACTCTCAAATAGAATGTTTGGCAAGTTCTGGAGTATGAAAATTGACATAAAACCTGACCATTTAATAACTTGTGAGAAATAAGAACTAGATCATGCTTTTCTACAAGCTGTGTGTAAATAGACAAGTACACGTTACGTCCCATATCTAGCAGGCTGATGGATAAAATAGCAGGCAAAAAAAATCAAGATAATAGCATTATCAGATCTGACAGGTTCCCTTTAAAGTAGTGATAGAGAAGGCAAATTAGGACCCTGGTTTCTAACAGTTTGCAAATTATAGTTTGTTGGGTTATTAACAAGGTTGGTACAAGGTGCAATGTTGCCCCAAGCCAGCCACCAAAGACAGCTCTCCATTTTATGTCATCGAGCATGTCAGGGCTATGTTGGGAGAATAAAACATTGCACATAGGCTCAGACTTATTGGTGAATCAGTGTATTAAGTGATGCATCTTATCTATGGGCAAAAGTAATATTTGTTATATGGTAAATATAAACCATTAAAGGGAACATGTCACCAGGTTTGGTCGATAAGAGTTAAGGCCATCGCCTTTCAGGGCTGATATACAGCAATCTATAGTGCTGTATATCTGCCCCCAACCCAACCTTTAAGAGAAGAAAAATAACTTTTATTATACTCACCTGCGGGGCAGTCGAGTCCAATGGGCATCGCTGGTCTTGGTCCGGTGCCTCCCATCTTCTTACGAGCCCCGTCCTCCTGCTTGCTTCGTGTGGATCATGCGTCCCTTCATCATCCAGGCAGTCTCCTCTGCACAGTGCTCCTGTGCAGGCATACTTCTCTGCCCTGACGAAGGCAGAGCAAAGTACTGCAGTGTACATGCGCCGGGGCTCTTTGACCTTCCTGGCACCTGCGCACTGCAGTACTTTGTTCTGCCCTCAAAAGGGCAGAGAAGTATGCCTGCACAGGAGCGTGGTGCAGAGGAGATGCGTAATCCACATGAAGCAAGCAGGAAGGAGGCATCGCAAGAAGGGAGGCGCCAGACCAAGACCAGTGACGCCCATCGGACCGGACCGCCCCGCAGGTGAGTATAATAAAAATTATTTTTCTTCTCTTACAGGTTGGGAGCTTATCTACAGCATTATAGAATGCTGTATATCAGCCCTGAAAGGTGATGGCTGTATCTCATATCAGCCAAACCTGGTGACAGGTTCCCTTTAATGTAAAAAATGCATTAACAATGGATTGAGCTGCCGGTATTTAAGTTTAGGGTTAGTATCCTGTGCCCAGTCGGTTTGGAAGTCTATTTTCTGATACACATTCGTATTTAGCTTCATACTGTAGAGTTAATACACACCAGCAGAGCAGTATAATAAAGGCTGATGTACGAACCTTAAACCTTGTCTGTTCCACGTCATAAATCTTCTTTTCAGATATCAATTTAGGAGCAAAAAATCTGCCTAGCTTTGCCAAATAAACCCCATTCCTTAGACCTTCTTCCAATTCTGTAGTTGGCGGCAGTTCTTCAACAAGACAAGCTTCCATCCACCTGCAAGTAAGTAACAAAAAAATATTTTGGCACATGGAACAAATCCATTCAAAAGATCATTTAATTAGTCTCCCTTTTTTTTTTTTTGTGTTAAGACATTTTTGCATTAATCCCAATCCAGCTGTGAGATATACAACACGATTGTTTGGGGGCATGTGTCAAAAAGATACAAGTCTCAATTACTCTACATATGCATCTGAAATAGACTTTGTGGGTGCCAGGAACTTACAGGTGAAACACAGTGCATGCGACTTGTACATCTGAACTTGATATGGAGATATTGCAAACATTAGCAGTCGTGTAAAGGCTACAGTTATCAGTGAAAACTCCATGTTCGGGGCCGCAGAGGTTCAACTAGACCCCTCCAAGGCCTGAACACATAACATGTAATTCTGGTCTTTTCACATGTAGCAGAAAGATCTGATCTTTGCTGTTGTAGCGGAGAGATCTACTGTATAACATATGTATGTACTGTATAGATCTTTAATGTATAATTTATACAGTATGTATGTACACACACGAATTAATGGAATGGTGGCTGTGTGCATACTGTTCCACTTTGACAATACAACAACCAGAAAAGTTACCACAAAGGGCACAGTCAGATGGCCGCAAAAATCGTCAAGAGATCAGAACACAGAGCATGGACTGGCGGCAGCTCTCCAGATCCATGAGAGATCGGTCGAAAGAGCAAACGGCCAGTCCATGCCCTGCACATTCCCATCTTGTTCCGATTTATACGGTCTGACTGTGCACTTATTTTGGGTAATATTGTTGTGAATGGGTTTGAGATGAGTTCTGAGCAGAGGCTCCCTCTGGTGGTTACAAGCGGGTACTAGTGAGGATTGTGAGGACTGGGAATCAGGTGTTACTGATTGGTCTTATTTAAGGGAATCATTTTCCCATCAGGGTTGCCGGTGATCAATTGTTCTGGTCTGAATCCTTCTTTCAGTTTCCCTTGTAGCCTGCTGTGTCGTGTCTGCATCTCCTGCTATCAGATAAGACAATTTCTTATTTTGTGTTTTTGCTATATTTTTTGCATTTTGTCCTGCACTTCTGTCGGGGCCTTCTGGGTCCCCTCCGGGGGCTTTTGCCCTCTCAGTTTAGTCCAGCCACTGTGTTTTGTACTTTTGCTTTTTGCAGTTTTTTTCAGTGGCTGCTGTTTTTGTTACACCAGAGAACTAATTTAGGTGTAGAGGTCGTGTGATCTCAGGTGATTTTGAAATTAGTAGAGTTGGTGTTTTTCAGGGTTTTCTGGGATTGCAGTAAGTACCCTTCCTGTCCTTTTCTATTTAGATAGTTTTGGGCCCAGCGTTTGCTCATACATTTTCTTTCTGTTGTCAGTATTTCCTCTTGTCTAACCGCCATTACATGTTTGGGGCTTTCTATTATCTTTGGGGTTCTGCTCCGGGGCAGATAGCTTTCCTATTTCTATCTTTAGGTGTAGTTAGTTCTCAGGCTGTGACAAGGCGTCTAGGACCAACGTAGGAACGCTCCACGGCTGCCTCTAGTTGCGGTGGTTAGTCAGGGTACTGCAATCTCATAGATTCCAACTGCTCTGGTGTATTTCCTTTTTTGCCTGCACTCCTCAGCTACCGTAACATAACAGTATCACCGGCCATAAAAATTGTATGGTACTCACAGAAGGGAAAAAATATTTTGAAGGAAGAAAAGTTGTCAGAGATATTTTTCTGTTTGTTGCATTTTTTTTTTTTTTTCCCTCTGTAATCTCTGGGTGCTGGGGAGGATCTTTTCTCCCAATGGAGTTTGCACATTTGTCTGGCCGTGTGGATCAGCTTGCCACTGAGGTTCAGAGTATTGCTGCATATCTTGCTAGGTTGCCTGTTGTGGAACCTAGGGATCCCCATGCCAGATTTGTTTTTGGGGATCGAGCTAGGTTTCAGAATTTCAAAAATAATTGTAAATTGTTTTCTTGCCTTAAAATCTAAGTCCTCAGGAAACGCAGCGCAGCAGGTTCAAATTACATCTCTCTCCTGCGCGGCGATCCTCAGGATTGGGCTTTTTCCCTGATACCTGGGGATCCTGTTTTGAGTGATGTTGATGCATTTTTTCAGGCTTTGGGGTTATTGTACGATGAGCCTAATGTCACTGATCAAGCTGAAAAAGCCTTTGTTGGCATTAAATCAGGGGCTTGATGACGCTGAGTTATACTGTCAGAGATTCCGTAGGTGGGCAGTCCTGACCAATGGAATGACGACGCTTTGGCGGCCCTTTTCCGGAAGGGTCTGTCGGATAATGTAAAGGATGTTATGGTGGGATTCCCTGTCCCTCTGGTCTCAATGATTCTATGTCATTGGCGATTCAAATTGACAGACGTTTGCGTGAGCGGAGAAGTATGCGTGGAGTGGTGTTGCCTTGTGAGCCAGCTGCTGAGCCCATGCAGTGTGATGGAGTGGTGTCTGGGGCACAGCGTCATGAGTTTCGAAAGTGCAATGGGTTTATGTTTCTACTGTGGTGATGCCTCTCATGCTATTTCTGTCTGCCCTAAGCGGGGAAGACATTTTGCACGCTCAGTTGTCTTGGGTAGTGTTCAGACTAAGTTTTTATTAACTGTCACTCTGATATGCTCTCTGTCCTCATTTTCTGCTCAGGCTTTCGTTGATTCTGGAGCAGCTATTAACCT
>JARQOD010000001.1:919853894-919887674 GCA_033576555.1 Oophaga sylvatica | reverse complement strand
TTAGCAATCCCAGTTACTGTTTCTCCTTTTCGATGCGGAAAATTTTTTTTTTGGGAAAACCCCCCTTTAATAACCCCAAAAGCATATACTGATTACTGTAAATGTACCCCCACTTAAAAAAAAAATTTGTCCCGAAGCCTGGGGGGGGGGGGGATCGGCAGAGCAGCGGTCCAGGGCAGGAGGGGTGGCTGCGGCTGAAACTGTGCCTGCTGCTAAAGAGAAGAATATTCTTTTACTGGAAAATGGATTTAATTTTCCTTTACACTAATTACAGCCCCGGGCGTTCAGCAGCTGTAAAAAAAAAAAAAAAAATAAACTTCCTTTTTCCTGCGCACCCTCGCGATTTTGTTCCGGGCAGCAGCTCTGCGGCGGCGATACGTGCCCGGAGTGGAGAGAGGTGAAATTTTTACCTTAAGGGGCAGGGACCGTGGGGGCCGGGGGCCGGGAGCTGGGGGAAACCGGAAAAAAAAGATGCGAGGGGCGCAGGAAGGCAAGTGGGAGGTTTTTTAAATTTTTTTTATGCTTTTCTCATGAGGGCCATGCATACAAGGATGGGATTGGGGGGCCATGCATACCAGGATGGGGATGAGGAGCCAGCATACCAGGGACGGGATGAGGACCATGAGACAAGGACGGCGAAAAAGGACTGTGAGCCCAGCGTGACTGGGAGCACATGTCACCCGGAGGTTGACAAAAGGTAAATCCCATAAACTATAAGCACACAACACTTCACATTTTTCTGGTTCCACCAAGGGACCCCTTTGGGAAGACAGAGTGAATGAAGGCTCTAGCTGCGAGTTAGTAGTCGTTGGTTGTTGATTCTCAGGCACCGGAGTGAGAGGATCCTGTCAAGGGTTTTTGGAGGGAAAGGTTACCTCAGAACGGCATTTTACCCGATGAGCTGTGAGGGGAAGGGGATCTCCTCAGAACACCGGGGGTGTGAGTAGGACGACAGGCAAGTGGAAAAGGGAAAGAGAGGTGACTGAGGAGAAATAGCAACGATAGCTTACCTCCACTCTGCACCAGGACACCGGGTCCGGGCTTCCCGCATCTGCACGACGGAGGAGACACCGAGCCCTGGACTTCAATCGCAGGGGCCCGCAGTGCTGATACTTAACCGAGGTTGGAAGACGGGGGTTCTGGCAGGTACCGCCACAGAGAACTGTTCTGTCCCAAGAAGCCCCACCACCAAGATCCGCCGGGCGAGCAAAGAGAAGGAGTTTAAATCTGTTTTTCAAGTTGAAACTCCACACATAAAGACGTAAGGAGGCCTTACCCCTACCAGGTTTTACTGGACGTGCATCCTCCACCTGACGGCCTCCCGGGCGTGCCTGCAACTTCATCATCAGTAAAGGTACAGAAAGGACTGCTTGTGTGTGCTGCTTATTTCTCCTTCAACCCTACACCCCATATACCTCGAGGGTTCAGTCTTACCTGTGGAGAAAAAACCTTGCTGCCAAATAACAACCCCCCAGAGGATTCACCCGCAGCGTGGTCACCCTGTCGAAACCACAGGGCTCACAAACATTTTACAATCCCTGTAAATACCCCCCTTTTTAGGAGGCCCGGGCAAGGACCGGCGCGACCCGTGACACCCCCCGTGAAGTGAACGGGGCTCGGTGCCGAGTACCCCAAAGCCTGTACTGCGACTCTCTACTTGGTGTCACGAACAGGATAGAAGCGCTATATGTGAGCTGTGTCCTAATTGGACTGTTTTTGTACTTTTAGACTTGTTGTGTTTTTGAGATTTTTGGCGCCAATTGTCCGCCTTGCCCGCCAAAACAGCGCTACAGGCAAGGAGAAGGGGTTTCCTGAGAAAGCGCCGAGTCCCGGACACCCCCCAACGCTGCGTGGGGCCGGCCCTTCCACATCGCTAGGCCCGGGGGAGTTGCAGCCTTTGGGAAGGAGGCCACACTTAACTTGGGGGGGCGCAGACAGTCGCACCGCGAAGGACGAGCGGCCCCCCGGCGACCGCTCCAATGACTTACCCCCGGCGCTGCCGCCCAGGTGGAAACGCGGCCCCTCAACCCCGGGCCTGTGGCCCCGATGTACCATGACGCTCCCATCCTTTCCTGGAGCAAAGTGGCTCCCTCATATGAATAAGCCAGACCCCTGTCAGGGTTTAAAGGTTAAATATGCAGTTTAATGGACAGTACCCTTGACAAGAAACAAAGACTGCAGTGGTATTGGGACAATTGACTGGGCGCAGAAGGGAAGGAGACTTGGCAGCGCAGATCAGAAATCAGTGCTTTTAAATTTTCTTAAAGTACAGACTATTTTTGAGGACCGCACTGAAACAAATCCCGGAGGGTTTTACCAATGCTCCCGAGACCAATGACAGTATGGGACTACGCCGCCGACTACGGGGGGCCTGCAGCTCTAAACAGGTCAACCCTATAAGTCCATTAAAAAAGCAAAAATGTTGAAGGAACAATTTGTACGGGGACTGAGGTTCCAGCTGAAAGCAGAACTGTGCACTGGTGGTCCTTGGATCATCCTGATGCTACCTTTGATGCCCTAAAAGATATGGCTATAAAAGGACTGCGACCCCTGGAGAAGCCTGAGGTGCGACCCAGTGTCACCGGGTGAAGCACTCTAAAGCCGGCAGCATCCACCTTTTCCCGCTGGTGGCGGAAGCAAAACGCAGGTGGCGCCCCCTATGAGTTGGACTGTCGTGCGCTCAGAAGTCGCAGCTGACTAAAACCTGGCCGCTGTAATGAAGTGCCCTGCAACTGCGAAGGAGAAAAATCTAGCTAGCTGACTGCCCAGAGGATGTCCTTGGATGAACCGGAGGAAAAGGAGGACGTCGCCCCACGGAGGAGGACAACGCCACCCCAGGAGCGACCCCTGATCAGCACATCCTCGCCGAGGATCATCTGCTACGTTGCAACAGAGAAGGTCATCTAGCCCGACAGTGTCATTTAAACGAGCAGATCCTGGGTCCAAGGGCCAACACCCAGGAATAGACTCATCAGCCCCTCAGACTGGAACCGCAGTTTGTGGAGGAAGACCCTACCTGTCATCATCCTGGACGGGATCGCAATCCCTGCCCTGTGGATCGCAGGTGACCATCATACCTGATGTCCTGTATAATAAGTTTTGGTCCATGGACGTCTCCAGCCCCGAGCCCTGACTTTGCTGTGTATGCCTCTAATGGTCTCCCTGTTGATATATTGGGAGCCAAAAACGTGGAGTAAAGGTGGGCAGAGTGGAACGAAGGACCAGGGACTCTTAGTAGTAAAGACTGTAATGAGGAAAATGGCTTAAATGTGGTTTTAGGTACAAACATTATTAGTAACTGTCTGGGAGAAGTTGTGTTTTTGCTCCAACAGCTTGCCGAAGTTGCAGGCCAAAGCAAAAGGGAGTGATCCAGAGGGAGATCGGGCCCTGATGTGCAGCGCAAGCGAAGCTGACAGATGGTGAAATTGGTAATGTACGGTGACAGACCCGAACCCCATTGTGATACCCCCAATGAGTGAAATGCTTATATGGTGTAGAGCAGCAATAGGTCTGAGAGGACAGAGCTACCAAGCAGTAGTAGAGCCCCTGTTTCAGAGCACAGAACTACACTCTTGACTGCTAGAGGGGAGTAGAAGTACGAAATGGGAGGGTACAGTACGTCTTCTCAACTGGGGAGAAGATGAAGTAAATTTACCACGTTATGCCACTGTTGCTAAATTACATACCGTAGATAACTCCATTTCACGACGAGTCCTTAGCTCCTGCCAACCAGCGGGGATAATGACCCAGTAACCCAGGTGGAGGATTGGTGTCAGCAGCTCCATGTCGGGACAGACACCACTCCACCCACCAGAAACAGGAGTCTACGGGTGGGTACAGGAGTACGCACAGGTATTTAGCAAACACCCATTGACTTTGGGACCATTAAGGGAGTACAACATCATATCCCTACAGGCAGCCATCCTCCCATCAAAGAGCGGTACAGGCCTATACCCTCCAGCACACTACCAGAAAGCTAAGGAAATGTTGCGTGACATGAAGGAAGCAGGGTGATAAGGGATAGTTTGTAGTCCCCTTGGGCAGCCACCTTTAGTCCTAGTTAGAAAAAGGATGGAAGCATGAGAATGTGTGAGATTACAGACAGTAAATCGCATTACACAATAAAGATGCATACCCTTTACCACGCATTGAGGAATCCTTTAGCTGCCTTAAAAATGCTAATACTTTTCCCCTTACTCACTAGTGGGTACTGGCAAAGTAGCTGTGGTGAGGAGGATCGGTGGAGAAGACGGCTTTCACCACCCCGATGGGGACTCTGTGAGTTTTGAAGGATGCCGGTTTGGACTCAGCAGTGCCCGGGAAACGTTCCAGAGAGTGATGGAGAGTTGCCTGGGACATCTCAACTTTGAAAACCGTGTTGCTGTACCTGGACGACGTAATTGTGTACTCAAGACGTATGAGGATCATCTGAAGCACCTGGCGGAGGTATTCGAGTCATTGTCCAAGTATGGGTGAAACTGAAGCCTTCAAAGTGCCATCTGCTCAAACAAAAGGTACAGTACTTGGGACATATTGTCAGCTCAGAAGGAGTAGCGCCAGACCCCGAGAAGGTCACTGCCATCAGAAATGGCCGAAGCCGAAGAATCTCAAGGAGGTGCGCCCAGTTCTGGGACTGACAGGTTACTACGGAGGTTTGTAAAGGACTACACCAAGAAAGCAGCGCCTCCTGCAGGACCTTCTGGTAGGACAAGCCCTCAAGAGCAGAAATCCTCATTCCACTGGGGTAAAGAACAGCTGAGGCATTCAAGGAGATGAAGGAGATCCTGAACAGGCGATGAGATTTACCCTACCTGACTACAGCCATCGTTCCTGCTGTACACTGATGCCAGCAACGAAGGATTGGGAGCTGTCCTCAGTCAGAAGCAAATGGCCAAGAAAGTGTCATCGCATATGTAAGCAGGAAGCTCCGGCTGACCGAGGAAAACCCAGAGAACTATAGCAGCTTCAAGTTGGAGTTCCTGGCGCTGGTCTGGGCCATTACAGAAAGATTCAGCATTATTAGCCTCCAGCAAGTTCACTGCTTACATGATAATAACCCCTTGACACATCTTGAAACAGCCAAGCTTGGGCCATGGAGCAACGTTTGGATGGCTCGGCTGTCAAACTATCAATTTACCATCAAGTACAGGGGGGCCGTAAGAACGCCAACGCTAACGCCTTGTCCAGAATGCCGCATGAGTCCGACACGGAAAGAGGAATTGGATGATCTAGAAGAGATTGAGCTACCTGCATTCCACAGAAATGGGATGATCCACGAAACAACGAGCCTACAGGAGGCAACGTGGTAAGACGTTAAACCCTTTACCTCACCACAGCTGGAAGGAGACCAGAACAGTGACCCGGTTGTCAGCGCATCAAGGAGCTGATAACTCAGGAAGGTTCCTCCTTGGAGAAGGATGCGTCTCAACAAGCAAAGCAGCTGTGGAATGAGAGAAGCCGGCTGTTTATCTACCGAGAGAAGCTGTGCCGAAGGTACGTCAACCCCAGAACCCATGAGATGGTATGGCAGATAGTAGTGCCAAGAACAGACATCAGATGGTGTTGGAAGCCTACCACGATCGAGCGGGGCACTTTGGCTGGAAGACGCTGGAAACACTGCTGAAGTGTCGTTTCTACTGGGTGGGAATGCGTAGTTCCATTGAGAAATGGTGTAAGAACTGTGCATCCTGTAGCTCCGAAGAAAAGACTACAGCAGCCAGAAAGCACCTCTGCAACCCATCAAGACGACTCGTCCCTTGGAGATCGTGGCCCTGGACCATGTAAAGTTGTCACCCAGTCGGTCAGGATACTCATATGCCCTGACGATGGTGGATCACTACTCCAGGTTCCTGGTGGTAGCCCTGTCAAAGATCTGACAGCTGAAACAGCAGCGAAGACGTTTCAGGCGATTTCTGCAGACCCCATGGATATCCAGAGCAAGTGTTTAATGATCAGGGTCCTGCCTTTGAAGCCGAATTGTTTAAGGAATTCTGTCATTTGTACGGATGCAAGAAGATAAGAACCACCCCGTACCACCCCAAACAAATGGTCTCTGTGAAAAGATGAATCACATAGTCATTGATCTGCTGAAGACGGTACCACTTGAGGAGAGGAATCGGTGGCCAGACCTACTACCTGACCTGGTAGATCTGTACAATCACATATCTGTCAGTTCCACCAATTGCACTCCAGCCTACCTTATGCGAGCAAGACCAGGAAAGCTGCCCATGGATTTGGAACTTGGTGTTGTAGAACCAGAAGACTGATGTTACTACTGAAGATTGGGACACAAACCGAGGAACAGTACAGGAGAGTACAAAGCCTGCGTGGAAGATAGTCTCATAAAATAAGGAAAAGCAAGAGGAGAACTACAACAAAGGTGCCCCAGCTAAACTTTTATGCCTGGAGAAATTGTGGTAAAAAGAAAAAGAAGAATGCACAAATTGGATGATCAGTGGAAAAAGAGCCATATGTCGTGCAAGATCCAAGTTTGACAACAGGAAAACTGTACCATTAGCAAAGATGGAGGAAAGACGACCACCCGTATCCAGAGACCACCTAAAACTGTGTCCAGACATGTTAAAACTTCCCGAGGAAGAACTTGTTATGGAAAAAGAGAAACCAGGTGAAGTCATACACACGGACCTAGGAGATTTTCCTGCAGATTGGCCTTGTATCGGGGAAGCTGTGATTATTCCAGTACTTCATTTTACCAACCACAAGAAGCGCTTCAACGTCCAGTTGAGCCAGTTGCCGCAGCAGAAGAAATAGTTCAAGAGGAACCTGCTCCTGTAGCACCTCCAGAAGTAGAGTCTCAAGAAATGGAACCTCAAGACGTGGAACTACCAGAAGAATCCCCTGGCGAAACAGAACCGCATCGCCCAGCACCGTATGCTTGCCAGATCCCTAGAGAGGTTAAGGCAGTATTACAGTTTGCCAGCACGCAGGACAGATAGGCCAGATGCTACTATACCTGACACCACACCACGTAGTCAGTACGCACGACAAAAGGCAGGTTACCTGTTAGGTACCAAGAGTAGCCTAGCAAATAATCCAGTGCACCAATATCCAAGTGTAAAAATGTGAATAAGATTTGTGTAAATATTTGTATATATGTTACTTGTATTATGAAGAGAATTGCACTTTATTGAGAATGTTATATGATGATGATGTTTACATGCTGAAGTAGTATACCCCAGTTGGGTAATGTGATATGTGAAATGTGTTTCTTTTAAAGGACTGCGTGGCTGAGGACTTTGCCAGCCCTAAAACTGTGTTGTAAATAGTTGGCACTCGGTGCCCATCTTGTTTTACGTAAGCCATTCTCCCTCAGAAGAAAAACCCGTATGGTGTGGCCTTGAGTGAGGTTTGCAGCAAAGAAGTCCTGCAGCCCACCCAGGACCACCGTGGGAGGTTTGGTACGGGTCCTCCACAAGAATTCTGTATTTATTGTGTGAAAGTATTTTGATATTTTCTATTTGCCATTTGTACACATTGTAACTGTTTGAAGTGTCCTTACCTCCCGCAAGGGATGAGTTATGTTTTGTTGATGTTAATAAAATTGTTTTCTTTTCAGCCCGGGAGTGCTGATATTAACTAGGGGGGGATGTGTAGCCCAGCTGTGACTGGAGTCACATGTCACCCTGGAGGATGCACGAAAGGTAAAATCCATGATAACCTATAAGCACACAACACTTCACATTTTTCCTGGTTCCACCAGAGGGAGCCTTGAGACGACAGTAGTGAGATGAAGGCAGTCTAGCTGCGAGTTAGCTAGTCGTTGGTTGTTGATCTCCTCAGAGCACCGGAGTGAGAGGATTCTGTCAGAGTGTGTGGAGAGGAAAGTTACCTCAGAACGGCAGTTACCTCAGATGAGCTGTGAGGGAGAGAGGAGATCTCCTCAGAACACCGGGGAGAGACTCCTGTCAGATTAGCCTGAGGGCTGAGGAAGTCTGAACGAGACAGCTGGCATCTACTGCTACTGTGCTTATGTCAAAGGTGTGAGTAGGACGACAGGCAAGTGGAAAAGGGAAAGAGGAGAGTGACTGAGGAGAAATAGCAACGATAGCTACCTCCACTCTGCACCACCGGACACGGGTCCGTGCTTACCAGCATCTGCACGATGGTAGGAGACACCGGAGACCCTGGACTTCAAGTCGCAGGGGCCCAGCAGTGCTGATACGTAACCGAGGTTAGGAAGACAGGGGTCTGGCAGGTACCGCCACAGAGACACTGTTCTGTCCACAAGAAGACCTCACCACAAGATCAGCCAGGCGTAGCAAAGAGAAGGAGTTAAACTCTGTTTTATGCAAGTTAGAAACTCACACACATAAAGACGTAAGGAGGCCTTACACCTACTCAGTGATTACTGGACGTGCATCCTCCACCCTGACGGCCTCCCGGGACGTGCCTGCAACTTCATCATCAGTAAAGGTACAGAAAAAGACTGTCTTGTGTGTGTCTGCATTATTGCTCCTTCACCCCTACACCGCCATATACCTCGAGGATCAGTCTTACTGTGGGAGACTTAACACCTTGCTGCCCAGTAACAACCCCTCAGAGGATTCACCTGCAGCGCTGGTCACCCTGATCAGAAACACAGGTGGCGTCACAAACATTTCTACAATCCCCTGTAAATACCCCCCTTTTTAGTGAGCGCCCAGGGCAACGGACCGAGCTGCGCTACCCGTGACATCCCCCAGTGAAGTGAACGGGCTCGGTGCCGAGTACCCCAAAGCCCTGTACGTGCGACTCAGAGCCATGCAGACAAGGATGGAAATAAGGAGCCATGCAGACAAGGACAGGGATAAGGAGCCATGCATACAAGGATAGGGATGAGGAACCATGCATACCAGAATAGAGATTCGGGGACAATGCACACCCGGGTTATACTCGAGTCAATAAGTTTTACGTGGCAAAATTATGTGCCTCGGCTTATACTCGGGTCGGCTTATACTTGAGTATATACGGAAATAAGGCTTTGATCACCACAGAAATCCCCTCTAATAGCAGCTGAAAGGCTGATAATGGCAACTCCCAACACGATTTGCCAATTTCTCTAGTATATGTCACTGCAGGTAAAATATAGTATGACAAGCTGCTAATGCAATACTAATAAAATTACCATTCGCCATGGGACTCAGCACCGACAGATCCCCCAACCTGACAATTATGTGTATTATCATCTCTTCCTGCAGACATTGCTTGTCCTGAGCGAACAAATGATCAATATGAATTTCTTTGTCTTTAAAGGAAACCATTTATTCTGCCCTCATTGAGCAACCATATCACGAATATCACAGACTCCTTGTGGCAGCACTCGTCACCTGCGGCAAAGGTGGTACTTATGTAACATAAAAAAAAATCAGCCATTCACTGGGTAAGTATTAACTGGAGGTCCAAAAACAAACACCCTTCACCCTAGTGATCATCAAACTCGCGGTCCCATTTGCCTTTTTGTATTGCATCTACGGCTACAAGGCGGCTACTGCTTCATTCAATCTAATAGGACTGACAGGGATAGCAAAGTATTTATCTTCATCTTATCTTCATCATATATTGTATGACCGCTGCTCAATTCATCAGAGGGCACTGGATCCCCATTCTGTAGATCGGGGTGGGTTTCAGCTGTCAACTGTCCCAACAATATAGCAGTTATCTCCTATCCAGGGTCTAAGTGACGACTTTTCAGAACATCATTGGATATAAACGATTCTCTACAAAAGTAATAAACATTAACATTATATTTATGGTAAAGTTAATTCGTCCAATTACTTTTGAGCTCCTGAAATGAGTAGAAATTGTAGGAAAAGAAAGGAAAAGAAACACCTATAGTTTATTTCTAAAAATAAAGCCATAGAGTAAAAATCATATAGAACCAACAACGCAAAAAAACATTTTTATAACTTGACCAACTACAATATAAAAATACAATCTTTATTGAACAATTAATAAAATCAACATTAAAATAGCAAATATGCATAAAAAAAGGAAAGAACACAGATGGAGAACGATGGTGGACCAACCTAGATATATCATATTTGTAAAAATGGCAGCTACACAAATATCAAATATTTTATTGTATAGTGATAAAGACAGCAGGACAAGGAGAAGGCATCTATACAGCTGAGGGTAGAAGCATTATGCAGATATCAATACAACTAAATATGTCCATATAATCAAAACTAAAGCAATAGCACACTCATACCAAGTGTAAATAATGAGCGCATATTATATACCGTATATATCCCATGTGAGTAAATGAGAAATCTGGCTAATATGTACAGTACACTACTCAGAATAATCACCAGGGATACATAATAAAAGGACAAAAGAAGAGCTCACTTAGACATCAATATTCCTGCACCAAATCATTCAATTAGGATTACATTAAATCATTACCTTAGACCTCAGTATATGTTCAGGAGTCCACCACACCTGACGCGCGTTTTGCATTGAAATAATTCGATCTTTCCTTTTTATGCATATTTGATATTTTATTGTTGATTTTATCAATTGCTCAATAAAGACTGTATTTTATATCTGCTCTTGATCAAGGTATAGTTTTTTTTTTTTTTTTTTTTAGCTTTGGTGGTTCTTTTGTAAGAAAATGATTTCAATTCCTAAACATTTCAAAAGGATATTTTTGTTCAACCCATTTAATCAAACCGTCAATTGCATCTCAGCTGTTTATTTTATATATATATATAAAAAAAAATAAAAAAATAGTGGCCTGTAGAGCCCAAATCACAAATATGTGGCCTCTGTCAAAATATTTCAGGACCTAAATGTAGGTTTGTGGCTAGTGTTCACATTACAGTTTGTTTAAAGGGGTTTTACCAGCTAAAAAAAATACATCCTGCCTAAAAGATCTTAAAAATATTCATGTCTCAAATAAAATGCACCTTTTTCTACATCAGGCTTACATAAAGTAGGCTGAGCACTGGTCTTTTAATTTGCTTCTAACCCCCACAAATTAATCACCCGCAGGCTTCTCATACAGTGGCCGAGCATGCGCAGATGATATCTGTAGTATGCCGGGGTCACACTTGCGTGTGTGGTGCGAGAAACTCGCATGAGTCTCTCGCATCAACACCGCAGCCACTCGGTCAGGAGTGTGCGGATGCATTAATACATGTAGCTGCACGCTCCGGTCCGGATGCCAGCGGCAGCGCCGGGTGTTGATGCGAGAGTCTTGTGCGAGTTTCTCGCATCACACACGCAAGCGTGACCCTGGCCGTATTCAGATGGAAACCACACATATCCTACATGGCTCCAGGCAGAATTCTCATAGACAGCTGTAAGACCTGGCCACTATCTGTTGTAACCAGTGTGCATGACCATATGATGCAGGCATGTAGCAGAGATGTCTACGCTGCTGTCTGGACTATGGCCGAATGTGCGCAGTGACCTGTAACTCCTGGATTGTACTGCCAGTAATTGAAAAAGCAATCACAGTGCTCTCTTGGCAATAGTACAGACAGCTGCATACAATATTGTTGTGTGGCTGCACCAAATAGTCATCAGTGCCAGTCAGTACTTTCATGCGATGTAGGCACACAGCGCTGTCTGTGCAGCGGTCTATCTGAACTATAGTCGACACCGCGCTGTGATCACTACTTCAATAATAGTGACTACAAACAACTGCAGTCTGACAGTTTGTGTAAATACTGGCTGATGCCTTAGGCCCCGTTCACACATTGCGGTTTTAGATGCGTTTCCGCTGCGTTTTTTAACGCTGCGGAAACACATCCAACCCGCAGCACAGTGCACAGCCAATGAATCCCTATGGGAACCGCAGGTCTGCTGTGCACATGCTGCGGAAAAAAATGCGCGGTTTAGCCGCGTTTTATTTTCCGCAGCATGTCAATTCTTTGTGCGGAACTGCAGCGGTTCGGCGCCCATTGACTTGCATTGAGTCGGGCACTTCCGCAGCAAAACCGCAGATCTAAAAAAAGATCTGCGGGTTTGCTGCGGCTGAAACCGCTGCAGTTCGGGAGGAGGGAAGTGTGTGGGCGGTGTGTGGGCGTGTATAGTGTGCGGCGCTATGTGTGTGGGCGTGTATAGTGTGCGGCGCTGTGTGTGTGTGGGCGGTGATTGTGTGCCGGTGTCTGCGTGATCGGTGTGCGGGGCTGTGTGCGCGATCGGTGTGTGCGATCGGTGTGCGGGGCTGTGTATGTGCGGGGCTGTGTGCGTGTCTCCGTGTATGCAGGCATCGTCGGATGGGACTACAAGTCCCATCCGGCTATGCCTGCTACAGTGACAGTGACTGACACATTAGCCAATGATGGGACAGTAGTAGTCCCATCATCCGGCTAATGTGCACTGCTGAATGTAAAAAAAAAAAAATTACATGACATACAGAACATATAATGACATACAGAACATATAATGACATACAGAACATATAATAACATACAGAACATATAACATACAGTAACATACAACAAATAACATTGAGCACATACTCACCTCTTCCCCGACGCCATCCATCTGTGTACCGCTCTGCCGCCGGGAGAGAATGACGTCACTACAGTTCATTCTCTCACGGCAATGCTGGGTGAGAAAATTCCCACGCAGCATTGCCATAAAGTGAGAGAATGAACTCAGTGATACACTGCAGGAGCCATTGTCTCCTGTCAGTGCATCACTGGGAGGCCTACAGAGCAGTGGCATCACCTGATGTCACCGTTCTATAGGGGAGACCGTCGAGGGACCCTCGTTATTAATTGGACTGCGTCGGACAGGGAGTATACGGTTGTTTTATTTTTTTACGTTTTTTTACAGGAGATCAAGGGCGTCGCTTGGATCTGAGTGTGTAATAAAGATAAGAAAACCGTGTTGTGTTTTATTTCATTAAAATAATTTATTCTTATGCGTGTGTTGTTTTTTTAACCCTTTATTAATATAAGATTAATAATGGATAGGCGTCTTATTGACGCCTCTCTATTATTAACCGGGCTTAATATCACCTTACAATAGCAAGGTGATATTAACCCCTTATTACCCCATATCCCACCGCTACAGGGGAGTGGGAAGAGAGGGGCTAAGTGCCGGAATTGGCGCATCGTACAGATGCGCCAACTCTGGGGCGGCTGGGTGCTGGTATTTTTAGCCAGGGGGGCGCCAATATCCATGGCCCCTTCCTAGGCTATGAATATCAGCCCGCAGCTGTCTGCCTAGCCTGTCTGGCTATAAATTATAGGGGGACCCCACGTCATTTTTTTGGGGGGGGGGGGGTCCCCTATTTTAATAGCCAGTGAAGGCTAGCTGCGGGCTGATATTCATAGCCTGGGAAGATCCATGGGTATTAACCCCTTCCCAGGCTAGAAATATTGGCCCCGGCTGTCTGCTTTCCCCCTCTGGCGCAGAAAATTGCGCGGGAGCCCACGCCATTTTTTTTCCTATATTTTTTTTTTTTATTAACTATTGTGTTACTTTGTGTATGTGTACGCGTGTGTGTCTTTATTTATGTACCATTTTATCTATCTATCTATCTATCTATCTATCTATCTACTGGTATCTATTATCTATCTATGGCCGGTGACACACTTGCGAGTGTGATGCAAGTAAGTCGCACGACTTTCTCGCATCAACACCCGGCACGGCCGCCCACTCTCGGACCCGAATGTGCGGCTGCATAGAAATACATGCAGCCGCACACTCGGGTCCGAGAGCGGGCAGCCGTGCCAGGTGTTGATGCGAGAAAGTCGTGCGACTTACTCGCATCACACTCGCAAGTGCGACGCCGGCCTATCTCTATCTGTGTGTGTGTAATGGAGTGTGGGTTGGACAAATGTAAAAGAGGAGGTTGGGCAAGAAATGACATCACAAATCTTTTTTTTTTTTTTGTTAAACAACATATCTTTATTTAGCTGTAAAAACCGCATACAAAACCGCATGAGAAAAAACGCGTCAAAACCGCGCCAAAAAAACGCATCAAAACCGCGCCTGTGGTTTCTGCCAAGAGGTGCGGTTTCGGCGCGGAAAAATCCGCAATGTGTGCACAGGCCCTTAGGCTTGATATGTGAAAAATGGATCAATCATGGATCCAGTCATACAGCAATTTCTCCAGAGTGTCCCAGGAGCTGTTTTTCAACACGACAACACGAGGTCACGTGTTGGTCAAACAACTGTGAGCAGACTGTGTGGCCTAAACGTGCTGCTGTGACAGGGGGCCAGGGCGGTAGTCGTGGCCAACGGTGGCAGTTCTGGCACACCCTCGTTCCCTGCCACAGTAACACATTGTAGTCCACTCACTTGTAAATTGGGGTCCTCTCCACACAGCTGGGGGGGTACTTTTCTTTCAGCATCACACAATGAGGTTTCATTTTCAGAAAAACAACTTTACTTAGCTCGTCCAGTTTAGTTACAGAAACAGCACAAGATTCCTAGCAGAATATAATCATTCCGTTCCCTGTACTGTCCCTCACTCCCTCAGGAATATTCCATTTTTGAACCGTGTCCGCCGGTACCGGCAGCTTCCTGACTGGTCAGACTAACCAGCTTCAGGAGTTCCCCGCCCGCTTCCCTCTCCGAAGGCGAAGTTGAAGGATGGCTCTTCTAATCCTTTCCAGGCCGTAGGCCTCGGACGTTAAGGGTTGTTTCCACGAAGTTAGCTGCTACCGTTCTTATGCTGACTTGATATTCCTCCACTACTGTGTGACTGTCAGCTCTTAGGCCTTGGACTACTGGGCTCCTTGGCTTAAACGTTCCCCAGACACGACTGCACTGTCTTGGCTCCCGGCTCTTACTTACTCCAGGAAGCCCCCCAACGCTCTTTCTTAGCCCCTTTTAACTAGCCTAATCCTATTGGTCCAACTAATTTCCTATTCTGTTCTACTATGCTCCCCCACTGGTCTAAGTCCTACACTGTCCCTATATCATTACAACACAAACATAGGTACAATGAAATACACATTATAACAACATTTTTCAGATATATAGGATGTACCTGCTTTACCAGGAATGTGGGCAAGGAGTGCGGGGCAAAAATGGACCCCCGTGTACCCCGTACACTGCCATAGCCAGCGGCGTCACTAGACTTGTCTTCCATCAGTCATCTGAGACGTCATTGGTCGGCAATTGCAAAGGGAGATGCCAGCAGCGCATTTCTGAGCCCCAAAAAAATTCAGCGAGGCAGAACATTTCTCAACCATTAATAACCTCATTTTATCAGCCAAGGAGTGTAAGTGCAGGAATTTCTGCATGTGGCGTACATACTTGATACTGAAGAAATCAAGGTGTTTTGCCAATTTTGTTTCCAGTTTTTCATCAATTGCATATGAGTAACATCCATCTGGTGATCTCCATAATTTCATGACTTTTCCTTCCTTGTGTTGCATTTTCAATGTTGAAGAATGTTTACATTGTTTCTTTGTAGAAATATGGAACTTGTTGATGGATTTTAATATTATTATGATGAGCAGTATGGGGAAATGGTCTCCTAGTCACTGTCCACTAGAATCAATTAGTGTGTAAGACCACCCACTGGACTCTTCAGGCCAAAGTCAACAGGCATTAAAATGAAAGAATGTGCCAAATGTTTCCACAAGATACACCATCAATCTATTCAGCTCCTCCTGCTCTATACTATAGGCCCCAAAACACATTAATCTGAAGTTGTCAGGATTAGCCAAATCTAATATGCACAGAAGCCTCTCGACCCTCCCCTGACTATTTTGGAGAAGAGAAGGATCTGACTTGTTGGGATTTTCAACGACTAATGCTTTTTCTCTCCGCGAGATTAGCTGCAGTCTTGCAGCAGATCACTCAAAGAGAACGCGGAAGGCTCAGCGAAACATTACTGTGTAAGCGGGAGTTAGGAGACATTGCTGTCGACCGAACGATCGTGAATGGCCTCTTTATGCAGCCTACAGACTGGATTGCATAGCTCCCTTTGAAAAACAAGACATAGTGAACAAAAAAGGAACGACCCCACAGAATGCCGTGCCCCGACATGCAGACCACTGTACATACATTACTTTCAGGCTTGATTACACTATTTGAATACAGGAGGCTAATGTACATTTCGTTCTTCCTGTAGCATAATAATTACAATGGTCACACATCATTGGAGCAGCTGAAAGATATCTTGGTTTTTCTTTGTTCGGGATGAGTGCATTGTATTCGTCAGTTCTGAACAAGTCCACCTGAACCTCGCACTGCATCATAAGCCGTTTTTGTTACCGCAGACATATGTTTTTATAGATGCAAGTTCTAGTACAAAAAAAAACAGATTGCTTTATGCTAAAGCTTTTCTTTTCCTGCAATCTCCCAAATGGTTGGCAATTAGCTCCCGATATGAACAAACAGACCACCAGTGATACGGATAAAGGGTATGGTAATTTGTTTATAGCTAGATCCTTTTTTTTCTCAAAAGAACAGACTGCTAAACATTATAGATCAGTATCTGCAATACTCAGACTTGCAAACATTAGCAGGGGTCAATTACACCTGCCGATTTTCCATTAAAGGTTCTCCAGGACGCTTACATAATTTAGCAAGGTCTCTAATATGTGGAATCCTAACAGTCTGCAATGTACTCACTATTATTGGCCCCCAATAACCCTGGGCTAAATGTAAAATGGACGTGCCCAGTTTGAATGGAGCAATGGCCGCTCATGCTCACTAAAGCTGAAATCATTCTCTATGAGACTGTCCCATGTAGTATAACATTTATCACCGGTAGACACTGACTTGTACAGTTTCCATTCAGAGAGAGACCCTCGAAAAAAGATTGGTTTGGAGAGACCCTGGCATGCCTATTTCCCAGCTATAGCCCACATTTTGGCTGGTCACTCACCTCTACTCAAAATCAAGCAGACTGACACCTGTAGTGAACACAGGCCCTGGTTCTTAGTTAAAGCTAGCCAGGTGCATCTAATCAAGACCTGCAATTCTAGGATTTAACCCAGTCCTACCTGGCTTTGTTACACCCCATACACAAAAAACAGAAGGTGGCTTGCATTCTAAAAAGATCACTTCAAAGCCCCATTCTTTGAGGTGGGACCCTCAGTAATCAGCACATTATTACTTACCACAGCTGAATGATAACTTCTAAGTTGGGACAACCCATTTAAAGTTTATAGAAAATAGGTCTAATTAATGATGAGCTGTGGCATTCCTTTGCCAGAATTCTTACTCCATTCCATGACAAACTTGTGGAAGGGAGCATGGAAGTGCATGCCACTTGTCAGATGCTACTGATTTATTAAGAGGCATGCGCCTCTTAATGAAACAGGACCGTCTGACTCCAACACACCTCCTCATCAAGATTGGCATAAAAATCGCTGATCTTGATGGATTGGGGTATATGTGCCATAGTCCTGCATAGGCAAACTACAGTTGTGCTCAAAAGTTTACATACCCCAGCAGAATTTTTGCTTTCTTGGCCTTTTTTCAGAGAATATGAATGATAACACCAAAACTTTTTCTCCACTCCTGGTTCGTGGTTGGGTGAAGCCATTTATTGTCAAACTACTGTGTTTTCTCTTTCAAAATCATAATGACAACCCAAAACATCCAAATAACCCTGATCAAAAGTTCACATACCCTGGTGATTTTGGCCTGATAACATGTACAGAAGTTGACACAAATGGATTTGAAAGGCTACTAAAGGTAACATCCTCACCTGTGACAAATGCCGACCAAGTATTGAGTGCATTTACTGAATATACATTTCAGTAGGAGAACATTTTGGATTTTAAAATCATTTTTCAAGCTGGTGTTATTAGGTATTCTAATTTACTGAGATAATGATTTTTGGGTTTTTATTGGCTGTAAGCCATAATCATCAACATTAACAGAAATAAACACGTGAAATAGATCACTCTGTGTGTAATGACTCTATATAATATATGAGTTTCACTTTTTGTATTGAAGAACTGAAATTAACTTTTTGATGATATTCTAATTTTGTGAGAAGCACCTGTAACTCGTATATACTCCACACTACTGTGGAGTCAGAGTGGGCTAATGACAATAGACATGGCCATGTGGGCTTCCTCATAATGCCCAGTAGCTATCATATTACAGAGTCTAACGCAACCAATCCAGAGCCAGAATAGAAGATGAGGGGCCAAACCAGCAGCGACATTTTATTTTTGCCCCCCTCTGTCAGTATATATTAGTTTGGACAGTTTGGATACAGTATTGGCGTGTGGTGAAATGTTCCATACACCATTCCAAGGTAATTGTACCACTTGAGATTCGCAGCGACTACATTTTGGGGGATAACTTACCGGACCTGGGCAATTCGAAAATCAAAAGGTTCAATTATCTGTGTTTAATTCACTGAGGAGATAAATTGTGCAGATAAGTGTAATCCGAATTTTAATATAGCAGATGGAAATTCACATCAGTGGGGTAAGATGGTTTCTAAGCAACAACTAAACACGTTTTATCTTCCTTAGAGAAGAGTTTTACAGGAAAATAAAAATTAAAAGGCATATTCCAGCCAAAGTATGTAACGTCTGTCAGCCATAGATCTGACTGGCTGAAGAGTCCTTTAAACAGGAACTTTTACCCCCAAACAATTAATATGGTGGTGCAGCAATTTAAAAAAATAAACCAGTGACTCCCTTTATGACCACAAAGTGCAGCAAGAAATTGTGTTTTGAAGCCGTGTCTGGAAGAGCATGGGGCAGATGATGCACTTACAGCGCCTCAGCCTCACACTATTTCCTGCCCAGCAGCACCCTCCGCTGAATGACTGACAGGTCAGTGACCATTTGCCAGAAGAAATGACCTGTCCATCAGCGAGGGGGGGCGCTGCTTGGTGGGGAACACAGCGTGGGGCTCAGAAGTTAAAAAAACAATTCCCCAGTGTCATAAAGGGAGCGACTGGCTTATTTTTCCAAAGGGCTGCACAGTCATAGAAATGATTTGGGGGTTGGGAGGGTTAAAGTTTCTGCGAGAATTTTTTTTTTTCTTGTTTAAAACAGATCGGACAGCTCTCCTGACATGTCCGCTTTTGAAATTACTTATTTATAGCCTTGTATTGTACTACTCCTCTGTTATTCCTCCTAGAAATTCATCAATAAATTAACTAATTCCTTGCCAAGTGGGCGTGTCCTTACAGTCTGACATGGTCATCACCGATTGGACAATGTGAGAAGGAGTTTAGACATGCCGCCTCCTCGTAACATCCAGTTTTTAATTTATTCACTTTTCATTTATTTATTAAATATTTAATTTCTAGCAAGAATAACAGATGGTAAAACATAGAAAAATGCTTTAGAAAGGTGACATCACGGGAAAAAAGTATTAACTGAAACTAATATGTAAGTAGGGCGGAGATGTCCGGTTTAGGGCGCCTGGAGACGAGCATATGAAAAATGGTACTAGTTTCATCCAGAAAACGCGGACAATTCTTTTTCTAATTTTTCAGATTTTCATCCATGTGTCATCCATGTGACGTCAGTGTGTGATCTGTTTTCATACAACTACATTGAAACTAGTACATGATCACTTACAGTTTTCAAGGTATATAATAGAAATCTATCTGCAAAAACGGATGCCGCTCTGATGATCCATGTGGGATCCGATTTTTTTTTTTTATCGCACCCATACACTTGAAATTTTCAGATGAAACCCCCTGACGAAGGACATGTTCCAAATTGCGTGTCGGCGTGTGCGCCGTACTTGGACCATGGACCACACAGGTCATTATCTCTATCTGCTGTTATCGCACATTGCACTTAATGACCTACTCTTCCTCTCCCTCCTGTGCTTGCATACCTATTTGCAAATACTGTGCTTTATACCGATTTTCTTTATGCATCGTTGATATACGTTTGTTCCTTGTGCACATCCTTTTCCATAAACAGCTCTGGCAAAAATTAGACAACTGCAAAATTTTCAGTTTGTCTGATTTTTCTCTTTATAGATATATTTTTGAGTAAAATGTAAATTGCTCTTTTATTCTATAAACTACTGACAACTTGTCTCCGAATTTCCAAGCAATAAATTTTGTTTTTATTTTCAGAAAATGAGAAATGGTCAAAATAACAAAAAATTGCAGTGCTTGCAGACCTCAAATAATGCTAAGAAAACAAGTTGATAATCAATCAGAAGCAACAATATTAATGTTTTAACTCAGGAAGAGATCAGAAATCAATATTTTGTGGAATAACCATGATTTTTAATCACAGCTTTCATGCGTCTTGGCATGCTTTCCATCAGTCTTTCACACTGCTTTTGGGTGACCTTATGCCACTCCTGGTACAAAAATTTAAGCAGTTCATTGTTTCATGGCTTGTGACTATCTATCTTACTTTTGATTACATTCCAGAGGTTTTCAATGGGGTTCAGGTCTGGAGATTGGGCTGGTCATGACAGGGATTTGATGTGGTGGTCCTTCATCCACACATTGATTGACCTAGCTGTTTGGCATGGCACATTGTTTTGCTGGAAAAAACAGTCCTCAGAGTTGGGGAATATTGCCTGAGCAGAAGGAATCAACTGTTTTTCCAAGAAAACCTTTTATAAGGCTTGATTCATACATCCTTTCGCAAAGATTAACCTGCACAATTCCAGCCTTGCTGAAGCATCCCCAGATCATCACCGATCCTCTACCAAATTTCACAGTGGGTGCAAGACACTGTGGCTTGTACGCCTCTCCAGGTCTCCGTCTAACCATTAGACGACCAGGTGTTGGGCAAAGCTGAAAATTAGACTCATCAGAGAAGATTACTTTACTCCAGTCCTCTATGGTCCAATCCTTATGGTCTTTGGCAAACTTCAGCCTGGCTCTCCTTTGCTTCTCATTGATGAAAGGTTTTTTTCTAGCTTTACATGACTTGAGCCCTGCCTCTAGGAGCCCATTACGAACTGTTCTTTCCGTGCACTTCAACCCAGCTGCCATTTGCCATTCCTTTTGTCCTTTTGTAGGTCACTTGATGTCATCCTGCGGTTACTGAGTGACATTCGAATAAGATGACGGTCATCCCGGTCAGTGGAGAGTCGTTTTCGCCCTCTGCCGGTCTGTAGCTTCGCTGTCCCCAATGTCTGCTGCTTGACCTTGTTGTAATGGACTGCCATCTTAAAAATTTTAAGGATGGAGGCAACATGACGCTCACTGTATCTCTCTGCTAGTAAAGCCAGAATTGAGCCCTTCTTTTCATCACTCAAGACTTTTCTTTTCAACTCCTTTGGCATGGTTAAAAGTTAGTTTTTCATTCCTATTACTTTTGGGATATTACTAGCACTTGTTTTGCCATCCAGCTTGTCCTATTGCAAGAGGATTGTGAACACCACAGCAGTGTTTTTTATACTTTCCTTCGTTAAATAAGATTTGGTTCAGGTGATCACCCAATTAGAAGCACATTAAGTAGAATGAGGTGCACTCTGGTTGGAATTCAACTGACACTGGAATGGAATGGCTGCCAGACATGTAGAGAAGCTGATTTTTATAAAACTGTGCAGTGGTCTCTTAATTTTTGCCAGAGCTGTATATGTATATTATATATATATATATATATATATATATATATATATATTTATTAAGAACAACTAATTTCTAAACACCAACCTAAAGACATATATACCCTGATGTATATATATACCTCTTATGATTCTCATGTATTGTCACATGTTACAACCCCCTTCCATTTTTGGTTGGCACTAAACTTCATAGCTACACACATCACTCAGGAAAAGTTGTTTACACTTGTGCATTTGGGAAACCCTTTTGAAGGATAATCATCCCTTCCCTCTTGTGCAGACACTGGGGAAACACCATAATTCATTTATTCATACCCAGCAGGTATTCATTGCCCATGGTGACATTTATGTCTATTCCTATGTGATTATATTCATTCTTGTAATATTTTTGTGCTCCGTTGTCTTCCTTCATTATATGCTTTTATCATTATATTTATTATTGTCTTCATATTCCAAGTGCGGGCACATTCCTGTTGTAGTGCTACCGTTTACCATTTTGCTCAATAAAGGTACTTTTATCCTAAACACCAACTGTTTCCCTTTTAGACCATAAGTTTGAGGTTTTCTCTTTTTGGTTTCTCAGATGAAAGTAGTGCACGCTGCGAAAATCGTTCATCTGAACAGCCATATTGAATAACATGAGTCAGCGTGCTGTCTGATTAAAAATCTGCCATTATAGAAGACCTATTTTCCATTGGTGCAGGCAGAGAATAAAATCTATTTCTGAAGGATTTGGGAGATAAGGACTTTAAACAATCTTTATGGAACATTTCTAATATTCTAACGGCCATAATAAATGCAACATCAGCATCAATGCACCTACCTGCCGAGGCGGATGCACAACCACACACTAATGTCTGTGCACCAGAGACTATTTGGGTTCATACTTTGCACTATGAAGCTTTAGACAGAAGCCAAGCATTGCAATGTTTTTTTTTTTTTTTTTTTTTTTTTTAATACTTCTCCATCTGAAGGACATTCATTAAAGAAGTATCTGTAGATACATAACAGGTGGTTCTCCCTGCGCACAATACACTATGCATCCACTTTCATACAAGTGTCCTCATTCTCACATATTTAGGCTACGGCACATTGTGCCAACTGTATGTGACGTCATTCATGGCACTTCATCTCACAAGGTGGCAGCAGAGAAGCTACAAACATTTCTTTTATTGTTTCTGGGTTAATAAGTGATTAAAATCCAGTTTTATCCTGCCACTCATAAGCGTCCCGGATGTAAAGCACCGCTGGTTGGCCTGACGCTCTCAGTCAGCAATTCATCTGACCTAAGCTATCTTGAGCTTTGTTCCCTCAGCATTTCCTACAGCTAGTATGGGATCCTCCAAACGAAACAGTCACAAATCCAAGAATCACACTTTCTTACACTTCAATACATCCTCCAGTCCTGTACACATGTGTGAGTATAGCAACGCATGTAGAAAATAATACACAAAATCTGCAAAACTGGGTTCGGCAGCTGTAATATTGTGCATAGTACTATGCAAAGCTCCTGAAACTCCAGAAATATCAGATGCAGAAGAGGAGATGTGACAATCTGTGCAGAACAGGAGAATCTGCAAACACGAAAAGTCGGTCATAAATTGTTTAGTCGTAAGGCCAGCTTTGATTTAGAGTGTTCTGGTCAGTGCAGGAAACATTTCAGAATAATAAATACTATAGGGGCGATTCATAAAGCTGCCAGGAATCTGGTGTAAACACCTTAATAAGTCACAATATTTTTTCAGGCAACTTGACAGGTGTGCAAAAATATTGTAAGTTTTGGTGTTTACACCCCAATATGGGCGCAGAAAATTCATCATTAAAAGTGGCATAACTTACTCCAGCAATATAGGCCAGCGGGCGCACATATCTGGTGATGGTGCACATTGTGTATCAGATGAGCCCAACTTATTAAGCTGCGTGTGAGTCGCCCACCAGGGCCTGTGGGGTACTCGGCACCGAGCCCGTTCACTTCAATGGGGGATGTCACGGGTAGCATAGCTCGGTCCGTGGCCCTGGGCGCTCACTAAAAAGGGGGGTTATTTACAGGGGATTAAAGGTTTGTAGAAATTCGTGACGCCACCTGTGGTACCTGGTCAGTGTGACCAGCGCTGCTGTGTAAATCCACTGAGGGGTTGTTTCTGGGCAGCAAGGTGTTAAGTCTTCCACAGGCAAGACTGGGTCCCTCAGGGTAGATGGCGGTGTAGGGGTGCAGGATGGAGAAGGGGGCTTTCAGCCACAGGAGCAATAATGCAGACACACACACGAAAGTCTCTTTCTGTACCTTTACTGATGTAGTTGAAGGCACGTCCCGGGATGCTGGCAGGGTGGAGGATGCACGTCCAGTATTCCCACTGAGTAGGTGTAGGGCCTCCTTACTCCTGCAGTGTGAGTTTCTGACCTGTATGAAACGAAGTCTAACTCTGTCTTCACTTATACGCCCGGCTGACTTTATGGTGGAGCCTTCTCTTGGAAAGAACAGTGTCTCTGTATGCAGCGTCCTGCTAGACCCCCGTCTTCCTGACCCCGGTTACGTATCAACACTTGTGGGCCCCCTGCGACTTGTAGTCCAGCAGGGTCTCCGGTATCTCCTACTAGTCGTGTAGATGCTAGCAAGCTCGGACCCGGTGTCCGGTATTCAGAGTAGAGGTAAGCTATTAATGCTGTTTCAACCTCCGTTACTCTCTTCTTCACTTCCACTCGCCTTTCGTCCTACTCCGTCCCTTAACATAAGCACACTAGCAGTAGATGGCTGATTCTTCTCTCTCTTCACCGCTCTCAAAGCGTCGGCACGCTTGCTCCCTGAACTGAACTCAGTTGACTCAGTTCTGACCAGGCTGAAGTGGCTATCTTTCTCCACTTGTACTAGCCTCCACACATTGAACTAAGCTCACAGCTGCAGTCTTCAGGTTCCTTCAATTACTGCTGTTCACTTTCCTTCCTTCTTTCTAATGCTCTGTCTGAAGCAGCTATCAGGATTTCCGTCAACTGATCTGTGCACACTTCTACAGCTAACTCTCCAACACTCCTAGAGAACTAACAGCTTCTCAACTTTCTGAGGTAATCTGATCTGTCTGCTGTGGCTTCACCATCCTTATATACTCTATGTAGGGCTCCCTCTGGTGGCTCTCGGGATTGGTGAAGCTGTGAATGAATATCAGGTCACTTGTGGGTGTTACCTTTGGTGCATCCTCCTGGGAAATGTGATTCCAAGCGCAGCTGGGCTACACATCCCCCCCTAGTTATCAGCACTCCCGGGCTGAAAGAAATAATTTTTAAATTAACAACAACATTAACTCTTCCCTTATGGGAGGTGAGGACTCTTTAACGTTACAACACAAATACACTTTTAATACAAATAGAAAAAGTAGAAAATGCAGTGCAAAGTGCTTGTCAAGTAAACAGTATACTTGTGGACATTCAAATACAGCAGGCACCTGTCCAGGTGCAGCAATACTTCATCAACTATATACAGTACAGTGACCCTGTTCGGGTTTCTAATGCGGCATCGCCATATCTTCAACAGTAGCTACTGGTACTACCTGGTCCTCGTCAGAGAACTCATGGAGTACCTGGGAGCTACGACTTAATGGCTGCGCAAGCACAGGACCATTTCTGTCCATGGGCACAGTGCCTAGCACCAGGGTCATTGACTCCACCGCTGGTGTCCATGTGGCTAGTGGGGGTGTCAGGGGTTCCACCAGGGTCCGATGTCACCTGGTGGCTTTTGCTACCAGATCATGTCCAGCCCCTTGCCGCCGCAGCCCCTGCACAGTACCTTGGTCATGCTGCTCCTGGCGACGCTGCTGGGACAGGCGGCGCTCGGCACATACAGGTGTGGGAGCCGGCTCAGATCCTGGTTGAGGAGCCGGCTCGTCCCGGTTCTCCAGGCCACAGGGCCTGTCTCCCTCCGGCGATGCTGGCAGCAGGCACAGATCTTGTGCAGGCGGCATGGGAAGACGTTCCTCCACGGGCTTCTCCGCTGTGGTGTCAGCTTCGGTGTCGGGATCCTCCTCTGATTCTTCTGTGAGGACAGGTAAGGCAGCGGCGGCGTCTGCGACGGGACTTGCTCCTTGGACGGCTTCTGATGCCGGGATCACAGGTGGGCGGAGCGATCGGCTCTGCTGTAACCGCAGCTTCTGGGTCCTCCAGCTCTGTTCCATCTGCTCCACTTCTGCCTGGAGCCAGGCCAAGTCCTCCAGCGTTGCATCCGCTTCATCGCTGGGGAGGGTGAGCTCCTTCATTCCCTTCCGCGACAGCTCACCACCAGCAGCCATCTTTATCCGGTCACCCGTCCCTTCTCCATCCGGGGGGTCCCGTTCTTTGGTACAGGGGCGGGGTTTTCTTTTCCTCCTGTTCACTCCATTTGGGACAAGGAGGAGGATTCCCCTTGCTAATGGGCATGTCCGGTTAGTGCAGTCACACTTAGGGTAGGCGGGCATAATTTTCGCGCCACAAGGGGGGCACGGCCACGAATGCACGCCCCTCTTCTTCACAAGCGCCTCAGGGCGCGAACATGGCGGTAAAATGGCGGCAAAATGGCGGCAAAGTCACAAAAATAGCAATCACAGTCTTTTGCACAAAAAAAAAAAAAAACAGTCCAATTCAGGCACACAGGACTCACTTATAGCGAGCTTCGGATCCTGTTCGTGACGCCAGGTAGATGAGTCGCCCGTCAGGGCCTGTGGGGTACTCGGCACCGAGCCCGTTCACTTCAATGGGGATGTCACGGGTAGCACAGCTCGGTCCGTGGCCCTGGGCGCTCACTAAAAAAGGGGGGTTATTTACAGGGGATTAAAGGTTTGTAGAAATTCGTGACGCCACCTGTGGTACCTGGTCAGTGTGACCAGCGCTGCTGTGTAAATCCACTGAGCGGTTGTTTCTGGGCAGCAAGGTGTTAAGTCTTCCACAGGTAAGACTGGGTCCCTCAGGGTAGATGGCGGTGTAGGGGTGCAGGATGGAGAAGGGGTCTTTCAGCCACAGGAGCAATAATGCAGACACACACGAAAGTCTCTTTCTGTACCTTTACTGATGTAGTTGCAGGCACGTCCTGGGATGCTGGCAGGGTGGAGGATGCACGTCCAGTATTCCCACTGAGTAGGTGTAGGGCCTCCTTACTCCTGTAGTGTGAGTTTCTGACCTGTATGAAACGAAGTCTAACTCTGTCTTCACTTATACGCCCGGCTGACTTTGTGGTGGAGCCTTCTCTTGGATAGAACAGTGTCTCTGTATGCAGCGTCCTGCTAGACCCCCGTCTTCCTGACCCCGGTTACGTATCAACGCTTGTCGGCCCCCTGCGACTTGTAGTACAGCAGGGTCTCCGGTATCTCCTACTAGTCATGTAGATGCTAGCAAGCTCGGACCCGGTGTCCGGTATTCAGAGTAGAGGTAAGCTATCAATGCTGTTTCAACCTCCGTTACTCTCTTCTTCACTTCCACTCGCCTTTCGTCCTACTCCGACCCTTAACATAAGCACACTAGCAGTAGATGGCTGATTCTTCTCTCTCTTCACCGCTCTCAAAACGTCGGCACGCTTGCTCCCTGAACTGAACTCAGTTGACTCAGTTCTGACCAGGCTGAAGTGGCTATCTTTCTCCACTTGTACTAGCCTCCACACATTGAACTAAGCTCACAGCTGCAGTCTTCAGGTTCCTTCAATTACTGCTGTTCCCTTTCCTTCCTTCTTTCTAATGCTCTGTCTGAAGCAGCTATCAGGATTTCCGTCAACTGATCTGTGCACACTTCTAGAGCTAACTCTCCAACACTCCTAGAGAACTAACAGCTTCTCAACTTTCTGAGGTAATCTGATCTGTCTGCTGTGGCTTCACCATCCTTATATACTCTATGTAGGGCTCCCTCTGGTGGCTCTCGGGATTGGTGAAGCTGTGAATGAATATCAGGTCACTTGTGGGTGTTACCTTTGGTGCATCCTCCTGGGAAATGTGATTCCAAGCGCAGCTGGGCTACACAAATGCGCCTCTTAATGAATCAGGTCAGCGTACTCCTGCAAGTGCGTCATTAAAACCGGCATGCATTATGCCAGTCTTAATGAATCACATCCTATGTATGCTATGTTTTTAACAGTTTTCCCTTCTGCAAGCTTAGTTGCCTCTGAATTAGTGGGTGAAGACTAGCTGCTATGATGTCTCCCATACGCAGCACACTAAAACAGGAGGCATTTCTCCTTTCCTAACTATAAGCAACACAGAAGCAGCAGCATGGAGAACATAATACAGCAGTACTAAGCAAAGTAGCTGCGAATACAGCACTGGAGGGAGAGAAAGCATTTACTAGAATTTATGGGTGTGTGTTACTCTTTCCTCCTCTCGCTCCACTCTCTATAGAAATTAATAACTAGCTGTAATCTTGTGCCTCAGTTTGCTGGCATGTAATACCAGATTATATTAATATGATATAATATATATTTATTTTGCTAATATGGGGAGAAAATGTAAAGAAAAATAGAATGTGTGTCTATTTTTAAAAATGTTTAATTTTTTATAACCACATGATACCACTAAAAATATTTTACATTTTGTTCCCCTTTTCATGGAAATTATATTTGTATATTGGACAATCTTTTTATACGGGCGAGGCTAGAAATAGCGATCATACTGTCTTTTTTTATAGATGTTTATGCTTTTTTACTATTTGAATTTTGCTATTTTCATTTATTTTTTCATTTTATGCAATGTGTGTCCACAAGGTCTTAAAAGACATTTGAGGGGTGCATTTTAACATTATATATAATAATAATAATATATTATATATAATATATACACACACACACACACACACACACACACACACACACACACACACACACGTACATGCAGTGCAGGCCAAAAGTTTGGACACACCTTCTCATTCAAAGATTTTTCTGTATTTTCATGACTATGAAAATTGTACATTCACACTGAAGGCATCAAAACTATGAATTATCACATGTGGAATTATATACTTAATAAAAAGTGTGAGGTAATCACCGGAAATGGTTTTCACTTCACAGGTGTGCCCTGTCAAGTTTAATAAGTGGGATTTCTTGCCTTATAAATGGGGTTGGGACCAAAGATCTCAAATTTGGACTCATCAGACCAAAGCACAGATTTCCACTGGTCTAATGTCCATTCCTTGTGTCAGGGCCAGACTGGCCATCTGGCAATTCTGCCAAATGCCAGAAGGGCCTGTCTGGTCATGGGCTGCCTTGTCTGCTACGTTGTTAACAGAATCTGTGTTCTCAAGACGGTCATACTGTTAAGAGTTGTGACGGAGCACAAAGTCGCTGACTCCGTAACTTACCCCAGCAGGCCAAGGGTATCATTAGAAATTTTGGTCTTGGTGTAAATCTTCCTTTCCCCCATCCAGGGTAATATTAGTAATATATCCCATCTGGTGCTAGGGGATTGAGACAACATGGGCATGTGTGATTTCAAATGCCAGGGTTGAATTTCAGCCCCAGTCCGTACCTGCCTTGTGTTCTTTAGCCCAAACAAGTCTCTTCTGCTTGTTGCCTGTCCTTAGCAGGGGTTTCCTAGCAGCTATTTTACCATGAAGGTCTGCTGCGCAAAGTCTCCTCTTAACAGTTGTTGTAGAGATGTGTCTGCTGCTAGAACTCTGTGTGGCATTGACCTGGTCTCTAATCTGAGCTGCTGTAAACCTGCGATTTATGAGGCTGGTGACTCGGATAAACTTATCCTCAGAAGCAGAGGTGACTCTTGGTCTTCCTTTCATGTGAGCCAGTTTCTTTGTAGCGCTTGATGGTTTTTGCAACTGCACTTGGGGACACTTTCAAAGTTTCCCCAATTTTCCAGACTGACTGTCCTTCATTTCTTAAAGTAATGATGGCCACTCGTTTTTCTTTACTTAGCTGCTTTTTTCTTGCCATAATACAAATTCTAACAATCTATTCAGTAGGACTATCAGCTGTGTATCCACCAGACTTCTGCACAACACAACTGATGGTCCCATCCCCATTTATAAGGCCAGAAATCACACTTATTAAACCTGATAGGGCACACCGGTGAAGTGAAAACCATTACCGGTGACTACCTCTTGAAGCTCATCAAGAGAATGCCAAGAGTGTGCAAAGCAGTAATCAAAGCAAAAGGTGGCTACTTTGAAGAACCTAGAATATAAGACATATATTCAGTTGTTTCACACTTTTTTGTTAAGTATATAATTCCACTTGTGTTAAATCATAGTTTTGATGCCTTCAGTGTAATGTACAATTTTCATAGTCATGAAAATACAGAAAAATCTTTGAATGAGAAGGTGTGTCCAATGCCTGTATTGTTTAATAGACCCAGCTACAGGGAAATTTCAACCTCCTGGCTGCATCTCAAAGCAGTCTGGGTTTCCTAGGATCCAGCAGTTTCTGTTCTCTCCCTACAGCTAGTGATCACATGTTCACGGGTTCTGGAGGAGGAAGCACTGTCTATTCTGTACTGGGTAAACCAAGATTGAGAAGGTAAATAATAACAATGATAATAAACCCTGCTTAGCTTCTCTCTGGGAAGTCTGCTTGTGTTGACAGCCAGCTCTCCACCCCATAACTGCACGATCTAGTGCTAGCTGCTTGGACTGCATTGCTGTTTCGCCATTTTAGAAAATGAGTGCAGAGATAAGTGTGGACTATCCAGAGGTTTATAGTCCATGGGCAGTCTGTAAGTAGGCAAGCTGTGGTAGAGCTAGCTAAGACCAAAGTTAGCAATTTTTTTGCGCAACTTGGAACTTGCGCAAATATGGGAAAAATATGCATTGCAGACACAACATTTAAATGTTAAGGGACCATGTCCCTGTCCTCGTCTGACAGTGGCTGCTCATGGTTTTCCAGCTCAATCCAATCCAATCTATTTTCAGAATATTTTTACAGAAGGGAAAGTAGAAACATAGCTGAATAAGCGCTAAATGATACTTTTTATTTTTGAGATCTGATGTGCCAGTAATATCCAAATTTATATTGTTTGTTAATTAGCCTGCGGCTATTTTTATCCATGTATTAAAAGTTATATTTTAATCCTTCTACTCTGCTGAAATGTAATTAATACATGGAAGTTAGCAGGAACAGTTGTGGTTCAAAACAAGGTCTGGAAAACCAAGCTAAATTTCAGTGAGAGCTGCTCGTAGTATTACTAGAGCAGAAAAATCAGAACCCCCGCTTGACTGCAAAAGACCTTCAGAAAGATTTATCAGACTCTGGGGTTCTGGTACATTGTTCCACTGCTCAGAGACACCTGCATAAATATGGCCTTCATGGAACAGTTATCAGAAGAAAACCGGTGTCCTCATGATAAAATTCAGCATCAGACTTATGCAAAAGAAAATCTAAACAAGCCTTCTGGAAACAAAGTCCTGTGGACCAATGGAGTTAAATAGAACTCTATGGCCACAATGATCAAATGTATGTGTAGAGAAAAAAGGGCACAGAATTTCAGGAAAAGAACATCTAGCCAACAATTAAGCATGGGGGGTGGATCAATCATGTATTGTAGCCAATGGCACAGGTAACATTGCACGGGTAGAGAAAAGAATGGATTTAATGAAATTTCAACAAATTCTTGATTGGCTGGAATCAATGGTGGCGCCATGTTGCATTTGGAGACCCCGTGATGTCCCTAAACAGTGAAACCCCCCAACTGTAACTCCAACCCTAATCCCAACAAACCCCTAACCCTACTCCCAACTTTAACACACCCCCAACCCTAATCCCAACCCCAACCCTAACTTTAGCCCAACCCTAACTTAATGTTTAATCTGGTTTTTCTTGAAAAGAAATTTAGAACAATCGAGTAACAAAGGATTCAACAACGTAACAATTACTGAGTACAAAAAGAAATCTCATTTACAACTGTATGTCAAGGCATGTAGCCAACAAGTCCCGAAATAATGGAACTTTCAGGTCAAAAATAATTTCCAATCAAGTCCAACAAAATCTGAAAAGGAAAGTAAATCCATGGCAGATGTAGGAATCCCCTATCCAGGGAGACTGTATGACCTTTGGCAATATATATGAAGTATCCGCTGAAAGAGAGTGACCCAAATAAGTGAAGCTAGGTCACTCCAAATAGACGAAAGGAAAGAATGAGATGAAGAAGAGGAATAGGGGGAGGGGGAGAGAGTGTGGGGAGGAGGAGGAGAGAGTAGAGAGAAAGGAAAAAAAAAAGGGGGGAGAGAGGGGAGGAACCATCAAGTCTGATCTAACAGGGGGGAACTTGCACCCCTATAATGACGTCCATCTAACCCGTATTGTTCGATCTATCTTTCTCATGGCTTAGAAAAGAGGGATTGAAAATCCTGAGAGTCCATATACAAAATCCAAGGACTCAAAATCTGAATATTTCTCCATTGAACCATTAACGTCAGCGGACAAGTCCTCCATACTTTAAAGTCTGGTCATCGCCCAACCCTAACTTTAATCCAACCCTAGACCAACCCTGACTTTAGCCCAACCCTAACCCTAGCCCAGCCCTAACTTTAGCCCAACCCTAACCCTAATGGAAAAATGGAAATAAATACATTTTTTTTATTATTTTTACCTAACTAAGGGGGTGATAAAAGGGGTTTGATTTACTATTTTTTTTTTTATTTTATCACTGTGATAGGGCCTATCACAGTGAGCAAAATGAACCAATAGGAAAAATTTCCTTTTGATGCCGAGTGCCGGCCGGCAGATCTTGGGGGGGCACACTGAGCATGTGCCCGCCATTTTCTTCCAGGAAGAAGACGCTGACAGTCCGGGGGAATTCACTGGGGGTTGCAGGGACTCCAGAGATACCGGGTGGGATTCGGTAACCCCATTTCTCTCTCCTCTGAAGTGCGATCACATCACAGGAGAGAAAAATTAAATTGGAAATCAGATTTTTTATTTTTTTTTGTGGTCGCCGTTATTCCGTTAATAACGCGTTAATATCGTCGCCGCAACGGAAATAACACAGGGCTATGCAGCCCTGCGTTCTTTCCGGATGTGTTCCGGAGGTGTCCGGAACACATCCGGAAAGAGCGCGCGTCAAAAAGGGGGCGGGGCTTTGGGCGGTGCGGAATTTCCGCTCCGTCAAAAGCGCTGTGGTTCCGGACCGTGGAACCACAGCCTTAGACAGCAAAGGAAAGTGGGATTAAGGCAGATGTAGAGCAAGTTTTGGAAGTTAAGAACTTTTTCCAGGTTTAAGAGCAAGCATTGTCTGCAGTGTTATGTGACTGCAGACTTCTGAGTCATGACAGCGTGCATACACTGTTACGATTCCCTGTACTGCCAGTGTGAGCAAGTGGTCACATTACCACATGTATGCGACTTGCATACATGCTGTTACGTGCCAACTAGTCTCATCCATGTCTAGTCTGATCCACGTCTAGTCCGCACATGACTCATACAGTCATGTAGCTTCTTCCAGAGGGGTATGGAAGAAGCTACTAAGCGAAACGGCGCTGTCGGGGGTTGGAATATACCGCTCAGGAACCTAGCACTCATTATCTTGTGAGTACTTTAATCCTGGTTGCATCTGCTCATTTTTTGAATGTTTGCACTGGTCACCTTTGCACGTTATATTTATGTGTGGATTCATTATTATTTAGACTTTTTTTAGGCACAAGTATTTATTTACATGGATCTGTTCATATAGTGGTCAGTGCAATACAT
Organism: Oophaga sylvatica; assembly: GCA_033576555.1. Lineage (NCBI taxonomy): Eukaryota > Metazoa > Chordata > Amphibia > Anura > Dendrobatidae > Oophaga > Oophaga sylvatica. Next base: position 919,854,598 of record JARQOD010000001.1, on the reverse strand, counting down.
GATTTTTTTTTTATCATTTTCTATACCAATTTTTTCATCAGTTTTCATACCAGGCCTCACTGTGCATATTATTATTTCCATTCTTCATATCTGTTTCAGTTTCCTGAGCTGCTGTTCCCCCTTTTTTTGTTCTTCGTCTTGAATTTTATGTATTTTTTATAATTTAATTAAATAAATAATTAATTTTTATCATTGCAATATATCGTTTTTTCCTCATTGTATTTATTTGAGGATGTGCAAAATTCATTTCAATATAGGACGTTGTTGCCGTCACATCTTTATAAGACTGTGTTGATTTATCCTTCTTACTGCAAAACATGAGTAACAATACATTCAGGGGATAGCAGTCACATTGTTTATCGGATTTAGGTTTTGTCAAAAACTGAGGTTCCAGCTTCATGGTTTTCTGTGGTGGCTCTATACTTGAGAGCGACATTACAGTTGCATTACACAGCCTACTTACGGTAGTTCCTTCAATTATCCTATAACTTCCTTGCCAACCATGGCTCAACTTTAGCTCAGTACTGTATGCTCTGGTCCGGCTAGCCCAGCAGTCATTTATCTTGACTTCCAGGATACGGTCTACATTTGCTTTAATTTCACTTTTCTTTGCTGTATCAGGGTCCCACTCCAACCCACTGAGCTACCTGTCTGGAGACTTGGCTCCATACAGAACTGAAACGGACCTTCCTACTTCTATGTAT
>JARQOD010000001.1:919815533-919853794 GCA_033576555.1 Oophaga sylvatica | reverse complement strand
TGTTGTTTCGGTAGCGGAGGAGTGCAGGTAAAAAAGGCAATACACCAGAGCAGTTGGAATCTATGGGATTGCAGTACCCTGACTAACCACCACAACTAGAGGCAGCCGTGGAGCGTTCCTACGTTGGTCCTAGACGCCTCGTCACAGCCTGAGAAACTAACTACACCTAAAGATAGAAATAGGAAAGCTATCTGCCCCGGAGCAGAACCCCAAAGATAATAGAAAGCCCCCAAACATGTAATGGCGGTTAGACAAGAGGAAATACTGACACAGAAAGAAAATAGAATGAGCAAACGCTGGGGCCCAAACTATCTAAATAGAAAAGGACAGGAAGGGTACTTACTGCAATCCCAGAAAACCCTGAAAAACACCAACTCTACTAATTTCAAAATCACCTGAGATCACACGACCTCTACCACCTAAATTAGCTCTCTGGTGTAACAAAATCAAAACAGCAGCCACTGAAAAAACTGGAAAAAGCAAAAGAACAAAACTCAGTGGCTGAACTAAACTGAGAAGGCAGAAGCCCCGGAGGGGACCCAGAAGGCCCCCAAAGAAGTGCAGGACAAAATGCAAAAATATAGCAACAACACAAAAGAAGAAAAATTCTTATCTGGTAGCAGGAGATGCAGACACGACACAGCAGGCTACAAGGGAAACTGGAATGAAGGATTCAGACCAGAACAATTGATCACCGGCAACCCTGATGGGAAAATGACTCCCTTATATAAGACCAGTCAGTAACACCTGATTCCCAGTCCTCACAATTTTCACTAGTACCGCTTGTAACCACCAGAGGGAGCCTCTGCTCAGAACTCACCTCAAACCCATTCACAACACCCAACGTTTGCTCATACTATTTTCTGTCTGTGTCAGTATTTCTTCTTGTCTAACCGCCATTACATGTTTGGGGGCTTTCTATGTTCTTTGGGGATCTACTCCGGGGCAGATAGCTTTCCTCTTTCTATCTTTAGGTGTAGTTAGTTTCTCAGGCTGTGACGAGGCGTCTAGGACCAACGTAGGAACGCTCCACGGCTGCCTCTAGTTGTGGTGGTTAGTCAGGGTACTGCAATCTCATAGATTCCAACTGCTCTGGTGTATTGCCTTTTTACCTGCACTCCTCAGTTACCGAAACATAACAGTATCACCGGCCCAAAATTTAAAATTGTATGGTACTCACAGAAGGGAAAAATATTGTGAAAGAAAAAAGTTGTCAGAGTTGTCAGAGATTTTTTTTTTTCTGTTTGTTGCATTTTTTTTTCCTCTGTATCTCTGGGTGCTGAGGAGGATCTCTCTCAATGGAGTTTGCACAGTTGTCTGGCCGTGTGGATCAGCTTGCCACTGAAGTTCGGAGTATTGCTACCTATCTTGCTAGGTTGCCTGTTGTGGAACCTAGGATCCCCATGCCAGATTTGTTTTTAGGGGATCGAGCTAAGTTTCTGAATTTCAAAAATAACTGTAAATTGTTTTTTGCCTTAAAATCTAAGTCCTCAGGGAACGCAGCGCAGCAGGTTCAAATTGTCATCTCTCTCCTGTGCGGCGACCCTCAGGATTGGGCTTTTTCCCTGACACCTGGGGATCCTGTTTTGAGTGATGTTGATGCGTTTTTTCAGGCTTTGGGGTTATTGTACGATGAGCCTAATGTCACTGATCAAGCTGAAAAAACTTTGTTGGCATTAAGTCAGGGGCTTGAGGACGCTGAGTTATACTGTCAGAGATTCCGTAAGTGGCAGTCCTGACCAAATGGAATGACGACGCTTTGGCAGCTCTTTTTCGGAAGGGACTGTCAGATAATGTAAAGGATGTTATGGTGGGATTCCCTGTTCCCTCTGGTCTCAATGATTCTATGTCATTAGCGATTCAAATTGACAGACGTTTGCGTGAGCGGAAAGGTATGCGTGGAATAATGTTGCCTTGTGAACCTGCTTCTGAATCCATGCAGTGTGATAGAGTGGTTTCTGGGGCACAGCGTCATGAATTTCGAAAGCGCAATGGGTTATGTTTCTACTGTGGTGATGCCTCTCATGCTATTTCAGTCTGCCCTAAGCGGGGAAGACGTTTTGCACGCGCAGTTGTCTTGGGTAGTGTTCAGACTAAGTTTTTATTAACTGTTACCCTGATATGCTCTCTGTCCTCATTTTCTGCTCAGGCTTTTGTTGATTCTGGAGCAGCTATTAACCTGATGGATTTTGATTTTGCTAAACGTTGTGGGTTTCCCTTGATACCCCTACGGAAGTCTATTCCCCTACTGGGGATCGATTCTACCCCTTTGGCTGAGAATAAACCTCAGTTCTCTACTCAGGTGATAATGAGGGTAGAACCTGATCATCAGGAGAGTTGCAAATTTTTGGTTCTGTATAATCTGCATGACATTATCGTACTGGGTTTCCCTTGGTTACAGTCTCATAATCCTGTTTTGGATTGGAAATCTGTGTCTGTTACCAGTTGGGGCTGCCAATGTGTTAATACCAACACTCCTGTTTTTTCTGCCTCCCCCCAGGCTCAGGATGTTCCTGACTTTTTGATTGATTTTTCTGATGTGTTTAGCGAAAGTAAATCTGCATCCTTACCTCCCCATAGGAGCTATGACTGCGCTATTGAATTAGTGCCTGGTAGTAAATTCCCTAAAGGTCGCCTTTTTAACTTGTCTGTACCTGAACATGACGCTATGCGGTCTCATATCAAGGAGTCATTGGAGAAGGGTCATATCAGACCATCCTCTTCACCCTTAGGTGCCGGTTTTTTCTTTGTGGCCAAAAAGGATGGTTCATTAAGGCCGTGTATTGATTATCGTCTCTTGAACAATATTACTGTGAAATATCAATATCCGTTACCCTTGATCTCTGATCTGTTTTCCAGGGTGAAAAACACTACTTGGTTTACCAAGCTTGACCTCAGGGGGGCATATAACCTTATTCGCATTAAGCACGGGGATGAATGGAAGACGGCATTTAATACCCCTGAAGGGCATTTTGAGTACCTTGTGATGCCCTTTGGGCTCACTAATGCTCCTTCTGTCTTCCAGTCCTTCATGAATGACATTTTCAGGGATTTTGTGGATAAATTTCTGATTGTTTATTTGGATGATATCTTGATTTTTTCCAATGACTGGGACTCTCATGTAAAACAAGTTCGGACTGTGTTCCAGATTTTGAGAGAGAATGCTCTGTATGTGAAGGGATCAAAGTGTCTTTTTGGCGTTCAGAGGATCTCATTTCTGGGATTCATTTTGTCCCTTCTGTTATTGAAATGGACCCGGTCAAAGTTCAGGCCATCTGTGATTGGGTCCAACCGACTTCATTAAAGGCTCTTCAAAGATTCTTGGGTTTTGCCAATTTTTATCGTAAATTTATTGGTAATTTCTCTGTTATTGTTAAACCATTAACTGATTTGACCAAGAAGGGTTCTGATGTGGTGAATTGGCCTCCTGAGGCAGTCTCTGCATTTCAGGAACTTAAGCAGAGATTCACTTCTGCTCCTGTTCTACGGCAGCCTGATGTTTCTCTACCATTTCAGGTGGAGGTGGATGCCTCTGAAATTGGGGCAGGTGCCGTTTTGTCCCAAAGAGATCCAGAGACCTCTAAAAGTAACCCTTGTGCCTTTTTCTCTCGAAAATTTTCTCCCACTGAACGTAATTATGACGTGGGTAATCGGGAGTTATTAGCCATGAAGTGGGCTTTTGAAGAGTGGAGACATTGGCTGGAGGGAGCCAAACATCAGGTGGTGGTCCTTACGGACCATAAGAATCTAGTTTATCTGGAATCTGCCAAGCGACTTAATCCTAGACAGGCCAGGTGGGCCTTGTTTTTCACACGTTTTAATTTTGTGGTTTCATTTCTTCCTGGCACTAAAAATGTTAAGGCGGATGCCCTCTCGAGGAGTTTCCTGGTGGACTCTCCTGAGTTATCTGATCCTTCTGTTATTTTGAAAGAGGGTGTAGTTCTTTCCGCCATCTCGCCCAATTTGAGACTGGCTCTGGAGGGGTGTCAGGAGGATAAGCCCGAGCGCTGCCCTGTTGGGAAATTGTTTGTCCCGGACCAATTGAAAAAGAGTGTAATGTCTGAGATTCATTGTTCCGCGTTGGCCGGTCATCCCGGAATTTTTGGTACCAGAGACTTGGTTAGTCGGTCCTTTTGGTGGTCTACCTTGTCTCGTGATGTCAGGGAGTTTGTGCAGTCCTGCGGGACTTGCTCTCGCTCCAAGCCTTGCTCTTGTTCTAGTGGTTTGTTGATGCCATTACCTGTGCCCAAGAGACCATGGACCCATATCTCTATGGATTTCAATTCCGACCTCCCTGTTTCTCAGAGAATGACCGTCATCTGGGTGATTTGCGATAGGTTTTCCAAGATGATACATCTTGTGCCATTACCTAAGTTGCCTTCCTCCTCTGAATTGGTGCCTTTGTTCCTTCAGCACGTGGTTCGTTTACACGGCATTCCTGAGAACATTGTGTCTGACAGAGGAGTCCAGTTTGTTTCCAGATTTTGGAGGACCTTTTGTTCTAAAATTGGTGTTCAATTGTCTTTCTCCTCGGCGTTTCATCCTCAGACCAATGGTCAAACTGAGAGAACAAACCAGACATTGGAGACTTATCTAAGATGCTTTGTGTCTGCTGATCAAGATGACTGGGTCTCTTTTTTGCCTTTGGCTGAGTTTGCTCTTAATAATAGGGCTAGCTCTGCCACTTTGATGTCTCCATTATTTTGTAATTCTGGGTTTCACCCTCGATTTTCTTCAGGACAGACGGAGGCTTCTGTCTGTCCAGGTGTTGACTCTGTTGTGGAGCGTATGCAACAGATTTGGGACCAGGTAGTGGAGAGGTTGTCCCTCTCTCAGGAGAGGGCCCAGCGGTTTGCTAACCGGCATAGGACTGATGGTCCTCGGTTTAAAGTGGGGGACTTGGTCTGGTTGTCCTCAAGAAATATTCCTATGAGAGTGGCATCTCCTAAGTTTAAGCCTAGGTTCATTGGACCTTATAAGATCATGGAGATTCTTAATCCTGTTTCTTTTCGTTTGCTTCTTCCAGGACATTTAAGATCCATAACGTGTTCCACAAGTCCTTGTTGAAGAGGTTTGTTGAGCCAGTGGTTCCTACTACTGTGCCTCCTGACCCTGTTTTGGTTGAGGGCAATCTGGAGTATGTGGTTGAGAAAATATTGGATTCTCGTTTTTCTAGACGAAGACTCCAGTATTTGGTTAAATGGAGAGGTTATGGTCAGGAAGACAATTCTTGGGTGTTTGCTTCGGACATCCATGTTAGGAGACTCATCCGTGCTTATCATAGAACTCATCCTGACCGACCTGGTTGCTCAAATGAGGGTTCGGTGACCCCTCCTCAAGGGGGGGTACTGTTGTGAATAGGCTGGAAATGAGTTCTGAGCAGAAGCTCCCTCTGGTGGTTACAAACGGTACTGGACTGTCCAGTGAAGATTGTGAGGAGTGGGAATCAGGTGTTACTGACTGGTCTTATATAAGGGAGTCGCCTTCCCATCAGGGTTGCCGGTGATCAATTGTTCTGGTCTCAATCCTTGATTCCTGTCTCCTTGGTAGCCTGCTGTGTCGTGTCTGAATCTCCTGCTAACAGATAAGACATTTTCTTCTTTTTGTTTTTGTGCTTGATTTTTGCATTTTGTCCTGCACTTCTGTGGGGGCCTTCAGGGTCCCTTCTGGGGCTTTTGCCCTCTCAGTTCAGTTCAGCCACTGAATTTTGTACATTTGCTTTTTCCAGTTTTTTCAGTGGCTGCTGTTTTGTTTTTGGTTACACCAGAGAACTAATTTAGGTGGTAGAGGTCGTGTGATCTCAGGTGTTTTTGAAATTAGTAGAGTTGGTGCTTTTCAGGGTTTTTTGGGATTGCAGTAAGTGCCCTTCCTATCCTTTTCTATTAAGTAAGTTTGGGCCCCAACGTTTGCTCATACTATTTTCTGTCTGTGTCAGTATTTCTTCTTGTCTAACCGCCATTACATGTTTGGGGGCTTTCTATGTTCTTTGGGGATCTGCTCCGGGGCAGATAGCTTTCCTCTTTCTATCTTTAGGTGTAGTTAGTTTCTCAGGCTGTGACGAGTCGTCTAGGACCAACGTAGGAACGCTCCACGGCTGCCTCTAGTTGTGGTGGTTAGTCAGGGCACTGCAATCTCATAGTTTCCAACTGCTCTGGTGTATTTCCTTTTTTGCCTGCTCTCCTCAGTTACCAAATCATAACAGGAGGCTAGTAAAGTGGAGTGGAATCCACTCCAGTCTAGTCAGAGCTGAGAGGAGTGAGTGCGGCTCAGTGAGAGAGCGTGCCAACGCTCTGACAGCGGCGAAGAGGCAGCCCACCAACTGCCTGTGTGTGTAATTGTATTAGGCCCAGAGTAGGCTGAGGGCAAGTTGGAGAGAGCAGTAACGGAGGTAGAAGAGCCTTTACAGCTTACCTCAGCAAGATCTTGCAGGCGGATCAGCAGCTAACAGGATCATTTATCCAGCTCTAACCAGTGTCGTGCCTCAGCCGCACAGCCATTATAGGGGAGCACCTTTTTAACCTTACAATAAATAGCTCCAAGTGTTGGTTGATCCGCATAAGGTGTGCTTTCCTCCTTTCTTCTTGTTCATCCTATAATTCTACTTATAAATCTCCCCCGTTATTTCTGGGATAAGTAGGTGGAAACTACTGACAGTTCCTACATTTGGTGGTTTCGACTACAGTACAATATCACAATAATGTATTATAGTGTTAGAGGAAGCGTCTACTGCATTTAGTATTAGTCTCAGTAATGGGTTTATAATTCTTTTTAGATGCTGCAGCTTGTTTTTCATTTAAGAAAAACTTTCCTGGTGGGTGCCATATTGAAAGAACCCACCACCTTTGTGTGTTTCTATATAGGCAGCTAAACAGCTGTCTATATAGAACAGCTAACATTAATAGATATTTGACCAAAAAATGGTCATAGATCATTACATTCTCCATGAAGTGACTAAGGCCATGTTCACACGTCCAGTGGTCACGTGTTATGATGCATCCAGAAGCAATCTGTTGACGAAGAAAGTTGTGCAGGCACAACATTTTTGTCCGACTAAAAATAACTGATTTCAACTGGATCCGTTTTTTATAACATTGAAGTCTTAGGAAAACAGATCAGTTAAGCAGCCAATTGTTTTTCTTTCATTTGAAAAGGATCCACTGTTTTTCTTACTAGATCAGTTTCCAATGGAAGAAAATGCACGGCTATTTAACGGATAAGTTTTCCATAGACTTTAATGTTAAAAAAAACAAACAATCAATTTGAATCAGTTTTTCTTAGCAGGACAACAAAAAAAACAAAAGTAGGGTCTGCACAACTTTTTTGTCAACTGACATGTGGACATGTGAACCTAGCCTTAGTTCAGCCACTACTACCGAGATTGTGAAGTGAAAGACATATACAGACCCTTATCTGTGTGAATTCAATATTCTGACTTCTCTTGGCCTCCTCTAAAACAGCAAAGCTCCCACCTGCATTTAAAAACCCTTTGACATGTCAGAGACTTTTCAAGAATTCGGGTTAAGTCCTGATGGCAGGATCCCCACCAGTAGTTAAAATGAAGAACCAGAATTTGCTCTGTTTTAACGCAGAAGACAGGTTCCATGTTCTATTCAGATAGTATTTAGTGTTGGAGAGCAGCGTTTCTGTGCCTTTGTTATCAAGAGCATTGGGACTCTTGGCACTTACAGCAGACAAACCTTTTGACCTGGCTCCATGACATTTCAAAAGTTTTGAAATGACAATTACACTTTTTTCCCCCAACATCTACCTTGTAGTGATAGTGAGGTGACTCTGCTCATTCTTTCCCAGGAGATATAGCAAAGTTAACCAGTGAGCTGCATAGAACAGAAAGATAGAGCATATTGTGACTGCTGAGAAACAATTTTGAAAATTAAAAATGTCAATAAATTGATAGATTAGCTGTAGAGCCCGGTGTTGCCCGGGCATAGTAACTAACTGTGGTTAGTTATAACAAATTATAATAATTCCACATGCTACTTCTTGTGCAGCACCACACTTTTCTTGTTTAGACCTCCTTCACATGTTATTTGGTCAGTATTTTTACCTCAGCAGTTGTAAGCTAAAACTTGGAGCAAAAAGTATATTAGAAACACGTCACCACTTCAGTATTTTTCTCCCACTTGTGGTTTTGACTTATAAATACTGAGGTAAAATACTGACCAAATACAGAACGTGTGAATGTGGCCTTATACACAGCCTTCACCTGCAGCGCCTCACTCTTCTCTATACACAGCCTCATACTGCAGCAGCTGTTATGTTTCGGTAGCTGAGGAGAAATTGCAAAAATAGCAAAAAGTAGTAATACACCAGAGAGGCTGGAAACTATTGGATTGCAGTACCCTAAACTAACCGCTAGACTAGAAGCAGCCGTGGACCGTAACTACGGTGATCCTAGACGCCTCGTCACAGCCGGAGAGATAACTACACCTAAAGGCAGAAAGATGAAAGCTATCTGCCCTGGAGCAGAACCTCCAAAGAAATAGGAAGCCCCCAAACATGTAATGGCGGTTAGACAAGAAGAAAATACGGACACAGACAGAAAATAGAATGAGCAAATGCTGGGGCCCAATCTGTCTAGATAGAAAAGTATAGGAAAAAATTCTGACTGCAACACAAAAAAACCCCTGACAAATACCAACACTTCTGATTAACAAAAAACCTGAGATCACACGATCTCTACCACCTAAATCAGATCTCTGGTGTAACACACAGCAATTCAGCAAACAAAAAGTGACAAAGGAACAGAGCAAAAGTGCAAATACAAAATGAGCACAATTGCAGCGCCAGACCCCAAAAGGGGACCAGGCTGAATTCCACTGAAAGCAGCAAACCAGCAAAGAAAATCCAACCAGAGGAAAAAAAACAGCAAATCACTTATCTGAATGAGAGCAGGACTGCAAGCTGAGCTCCAAGCAAGACCAGAAGAACAATTGATTACCGGCAAGGCTGAAGGGAGTTCAGGTCACTTATATCAGACCATTCAGAGCTAGCTGAAGGCCATTCGGCAATTAGTTCATTACCCTCAGCAACCACCGGAGGGAGCTCCAACTCAGAAGTCGCCTCCAGATTATTCACAACAAGCAGCACCTCACTTCTCTCATTTTCCCATCACGCCTTTCATTTTCCCCCTCACATCCCTAATTTTCCCCCTTACATCTCTCATTTTTCCCCTCACACCGCACAACTGTCTCTGTTCCCGTTGTGTCTCACTCTCCGGCGGTGGAGAGGCTCCAGGACTCCTTCTGACTGCCGGACCCAGGATTGAGTATAACTAATATCAATGCTGAGCCTGCGCCAGCCGCTGGGGAGGAAAAAGAATGTCGGGGGACCACACTGTGGGTGTTGGCTGTGGAGGTGAGCGGTCAGACGCCCTAGTACTGCGCGGGGGGAGCCCCTGCTATACTGAGACCGGGAAGCCCACGGGCGTTTCCCCATAACCAAAGAGAACTGGGAGGGAGGAGGAGCTTTATTGAGATGAACGCTTCACCACTGGGGGACAATGAGAGAAGATGTATGGTGAAAGCGGCGTCGGCAAGGAATATGTCACCGCCACAATATAACAAATGACACTGTGGGGGTGATTATTGTGGCCCCGGTGTCTGGGAAGCCTCAAAGGGCTTTGCCAGTTCACCTGGGTCCGGGAAGAGATACCTCCCATATCGCTACTGTCTCCTCACCAGCAGAGAGGAGGGGACTATGAGTGTGTCTATGCGGAGTGGGTGTGGCTATGTGGAGTGGGTGTGGCTTTATACATACACAGCTTTATATATAAAGATGAAATAAAAGCACCAATAAAATAAAAAAATGTTTTTAATAAAAATATGATAAAATATGAAGCCATTTTTTAGGATACAATTATTTTTACTCTAACTGGATAATCATAAAATTATTTCAAAGCAAAACAATTCAGAACGTCTATATTTTTAAACTTTCTGCTTTATACAGCGCCAAGATGCCACAGCCTGGAGTTATTCTGGCACAATGGAATTTTCTCCCACTAGCCGGTGACTCAATCGTTGAGAGAGGCTCTGAAATACTTCTGAAGTCACACGAGCATCCATCAACTGTGAAAGCACAATTTAATGCTTGTTTGTGACATTAAAAATCTGGCTGTGAAGCCACAGCACAAACTGTCTTTGAGAAGATCCAAAAGGCTGGAATTGAATTAAATGTGTTTCAAAAGGCAGGCGCTAAAGTGGAATTCTTTATCTGTAATCTAAAGCAGTGCCAGTAAAGACTAGAATATCTATGTGACATATAACACTACACCAGTAATTACATTGTGTCATCTGCAGCCCTCACGTTGTATATCCTGCTTCGCTGTAATAAAAAAATGCATTTTATTAAAGATGTAAAACATAAGGAATCTCCTGGTCCTTAAAAATAAAATGCTGAAAAGAGCGCTAGATGCGCTGATATTCTGGAACATTCTTTGTGCACGAAAGAGATATTTTCCATTAGGATTTGGCTATGGTTACACTCTGCGTTTTTGCTCAGTTTTTCGTGCATTTTTTTTCCTGTGTTTTTGCCATACTACATTTGTCTCTTGTGCATGCTGATAAAGTTTAGTGCAGAAACAAAAAAAAAAAAACACACTCATTCTATTTAAATCAGGACTATGTACAAAAAACGCAGCAAAATCTGATACATGTGTTTTTTGGTGCGGATTTTCGACGTTTCTTCACCACCCATTACTTTCAATGGGTGAAAAACACAGAAAAAAAACTATGACAGAAGTGACATGTTCCATTGTGCAAAAAAAACATGCAAAGCAGAAAATACTGATGACAAAAAAAAACTTTTAATGTGTGTGCATGAGATTTCTGAAATCTCATAGACTTTGCTGATACTATGAAACACAGCTGAGAATTTGCATAAAAAACGCATTAAAAAAATGCTGTAAAAACACCTAGTGTTAACATAGACTGTGCTTTTTGACAGCGTCATTAAAAACAAGTCAAATAAAAAAAAATAATGGAGACCTATGTGGCCCTTCAAGCTTAATGGGATTGTCCATTTCTGGACTACCCCAACTTAATCACTTCAGGACCACATTTCAAATACAATCAGTGGGTGCTCTCCTGCTGCTGCAGCGCCATGCCAGCTGTTCCCAGGGGGTGACGAGATATTGATGTGTGATGGAACTGCTGAGTGGACGTCCAGACAAATGTACGGTAATATTGAGGAGTTACAGATGATCAGCAGCCGCTGATTGGCTGCAGCAAACCCATGACACAACGATGTCTTGTGACCTCTGGGAATAGTGGCACCAACAAAGGCGATGCATGACAGGTGAGCTCTAGTGATGAGCGAGTATACTCGTTGCTCGGGTTTTCCAGAGCATGCTGGAGTGACCTCCGAGTATTTGGGCGTGCTCGGAGATTTAGTTTTTGTCGCAGCAGCTGCATCGATTTGTGGCCGCTAGACAGCCTGAATACATGTGGGAATTCCTAACAAACAGGCAATCCCCACATGTATTCAGGCTGTCTAGCAGCAGCAAATCATGTAGCTGCGGCGACAAAACGAAATCTCCGAGCACGCCCAAATACTCGGAGGACACCCGAGAAACGAGTATACTCGCTTATCACTAGTGAGCTCCCTTTATTTTTTAATAAATAGTACAACACTATTGTATGGCTAAAATAAATGAATAAAAAAGTGGACCAGCAGTCCGAAATTGGACATACCGGATTTTTATATGTTTAGGGAAATTTGGAAGCCCCCATTACAAATTATACTGTCAGCTCAACATCAATATAGGAAGATTCAGCGGAATCTAATCTAATCTGTATGGGGGTCTCGAGCTGGCCAGTATTCTGTAATGAATGCTGTTGGCCCGTCTAAATAGGTCCGTTAACATGGAGGTAAAAGGTTGGGCATGTCTTTGCTACTTTGGTTACTCAACAGCTATGTAGGAATTCATTAAGACTATATATAAAGGTGAACCATGTGTAAATGTGAGCCGCCTCAGTATAGAATATAAGAAATAAAATAGGTGGATGGGGATGACCGGCTCCTTTCCAACACAACATATGACTGACGACCTACTCCTGTTTTTCTAGATTTCATTTCCTTGTGGTATTGTTGGACTGGAAACATTCCTTTCTGTAAGTAACTGATGGAAGACTTTGCTCTTGAATTAACAAATGACCAAATAGTTTTAATACAGCAAAAGAAAAATGAAACCCAAGAAGAGAGGAAGTATGAGGAAATAATCCAGCGCAACCACAAGGATTTATGACCTTAACTCTTACAAAAATATGAGATATGCTGACAGTGAAACCTCTTAGAGGTTAGTCATCACATTCCAGGCACGTAACGTGAAAATTAGAATGAATGGTGTGGCTACCTGATATACACAACCTATGGAAATATGTCTGCAAGGCAACTTCTGCAGGATGGTAATGGTAGCCAATAAAAATAACAAAAGTAGGGAGGTCTCTACTCCAAGGTTGACCAAGGCTAGACAGAAAAACATGGTATATCTGGGTGATTGGATTCAGGCCATGATTCATATAAAACACTGCAGACTTGCAGGCTGTGGCCACAAGGTTACATTACTATAGCAAAATACTAGTTAGAAATACCATTGCTTTGATTCCTAAATTGCGCTTTGCTTTTTTACCTAGGTCCTTCTTGGAGGTAAGTCATGCAGCTTAGGGTGGTCACTGGTGGACAGAGGCTGAAGAGGGCCCCTGTGCAAGAACAGTATATGGGCCCTTTGCAGTCATCATAATGCACCTGTTTTGGAGATGGAAATGAGCCCCTTTACCTCTTGACTTATGTGCAGCTTCACAGGTTGCACCAATGTTGTCTGCTCCCTTTTAGGGTCGGCAAGAAGTCCTAGGCTTTTTTTTGTGTACAGGGACTCTCAAGGTCTCCCACTGTGCAGGAAAAGACAGCCATCTTCATTCACATGACTAGTGCTGTAAGAAGGAGGACCGGACCGGGGATACCTCTTTTAAGCGGAGTCCGGAACTGTCGGGGCCGTCTCCTCTGTTGTCCGGGTGGAAAGCTTAGAGAACCAGACCAACCTTTGCACTTGTCAACAGGGGGCGTGGCTAGGTTTAAAAAGCCTGAGCACATGCGGAAACAGGGAGACTTGGCGGGAAGAGACAGCGCGCAGCAGGTAGAAGGCAGTGCTCCATCCCTTGACCACAGCCGCAGTGCAGGCCCATGCCACAGCGTACACGCGGCCACTCAGACTGTGACCAGAGACGCCCTGAGTGTCCGATGGCTCCCACAAAGCAAAGTGCCAAACGCTCCGGGCCCGTGAGTACCGCGCGCATAACACCTAAGAAAGACCGGGGTTGCGACCATAAACTGTATCCTGACTCCCCAATGCATATCTGTTGGGCCACGTTAAGCTCCGGCAAGGTTCTGATCTGTGACCAACTCTCTACACTGCATCCCGGATCAAGGACCGTGCGACATGCTTCAGAGACTAACCACTGCCGTCAGGACTCTGCTCATCAACGTCTACAGAACCATACCGGACTCACTACACACTAACCATTGTTGGTGCCATCGATTTCCTTGTGGACATTCCAGTCCGGGAGTCGTGTGGACCAGATAAGTTACCTCTTAAAAACTGTTTTGCCTTCCTTAACCTGCATTTTACCCCAAAACTGCATACCCTTGATCTTCTATTACCCGCATTACTCCTGTTTACTATTCATCTCCCTGCATGGAGTATCTATCTGTTAGAAGTAAATATGTTAACCCTTGCTCTGCCTCCCGTCCATTACTGCATCCCGCTACCTGCTCACACTGCTGCGCTGCAGCTCCACGGCACAGAGGAAGGCTCAGGCGGCAGAGAGAATCACTGATGGGAAATCAGCACTATGGTTCCCACCGACAACTGAATAGCTTATCTATCCACACGGCGTCACATTATAAGATGGCAATACTGTACATGCCTTTTTAAAATAAAAACCTGCGTTGACTTAAAACACGGATTTTTGGTAAGAACTTACCGGTAAAATCCTTTTCAGCGAAGGAAGGGAGGGAGACACAGGAATTCATTACTGATGGGTAGGCGGAGCCCCAGATCAGGATGTTACCTCAGATCAAAAGAGTGATGACTGGCTGGCCCCTCCAGCTCGGGCTCCTCCTACTCAGCTCCAGTCGTACCAAAGCTTTTAGGAAAAAGAGCCAAGATCACCAGCGGAGCAACATAACCCCTTCTGAAGGAACTTCAGAGAAAAAACACAAGGATACAGGTTATGCATGCAAAGAAAGCCAAAAACCACAGAGTTCCAGGTACTACTCACGGAACCTGACTACTGCGATGAGCTGGCGATGCTGGAAAAGAGCCTTAGCGCGCTGACCTCAGCCCAGATAATCGCTATCAGATAAGGGTCGCGCTGCATCTGAAAACATCAACACACTTCTGCCTTGGGAGGGTGCTGTGTCTCCCTCCCTTCCTTCGCTGAAAAGGATTTTACCGGTAAGTTCTTACCAAAATCCGTGTTT
This sequence comes from Oophaga sylvatica, assembly GCA_033576555.1. NCBI lineage: Eukaryota > Metazoa > Chordata > Amphibia > Anura > Dendrobatidae > Oophaga > Oophaga sylvatica. The sequence goes on along the minus strand of JARQOD010000001.1, from coordinate 919,839,298 downwards.
CAGCTGCAGAATGGAAGGGAGGGAGACACAGGAATTCATTACTGATGGGACGTCCCAAAGCAGTTCAAAAATAAGGGTGGGAAAAACCAACAAGAGGCAGAAACCCAACAACCTTAACAACAAAGCGCAACCAGCGCTAAACACAAGTTCATCCAGAACTTTAAACTACAGCTGCCTGCAGGACCCTACGTCCGAGGGCTGCATCAGCGGAAGCACTGACGTCCACTTTATAAAACTTTGTAAACGTGTGGACAGAGCGCCAAGTTGCCGCTCGGCAGAGCTGCACTGCCGAGGCACCTTGATGAAAAGCCCACGATGAGGCCACAGCTCTCGTAGAATGGGCTTGAATCTTAATCGGGCAAGATTCACCCCGAAGACGGTAAGCTTCCAAAATAGCTGACCGGATCCAACGAGCTATAGAATCCTTGGAAGCTCGTTGACCACGCCGACGACCTGCTGGAACCACAAACAGGGAGTCCGTCTTACGAAAACCTTGAGTAATAGATAGATAAAACTTCAAGGCCCGCACTAAATCCAATGTGTGTAAAGCTCGCTCTTTCACATTCTTCGGATCCGGGCAGAATGAAGGCAACACAATATCCTGGTTGACATGAAATTGTGACACCACTTTAGGCAAAAAATCACCCCGAGTGCGAAGCACTACACGATCCGGAAAAAACTCCAGAAAAGGAGGCGAACAAGAAAGAGCTGCCAACTCAGAAACTCTCCTCAAGGAAGTGACTGCAACAAGGAAAGCCACCTTCCAAGAAAGTAAAGAAAGGCTAGCAGAAACCATAGGCTCAAAAGGTTTATGCTGAAGAGCTTCCAAAACAAGATTGAGCCGCCAAGGAGACACGGGTGCCTTCCGCGGCGGAAACTTACGAGATATACCTCGGAAAAAGGAGAGCACGTCTCTATTTGAAGCAATAGTTCTCCGAAACAATAAGGACAGAGCAGAAATCTGACCTTTCAGAGTGCTTACTGCCAAACCCTTGTCTAGCCCATGCTGTAGAAAAGCCAACAGGTTGGGAATGGAAAATTTTCTCGGGTTCCGAGAGGACCCCAAACACCACGAAAAGAAGGTTTCCCAAATTTTGTGGTAAATCCTAGTAGTAGCCGGACATCTCGCAGCACGAAGGGTAGCAATGACCTCGGCTGAGAAACCTCTACGGGTCAAGATTTCGGTCTCAAGAGCCACGCCGTCAAACGCAGGGACATCAAGTCCGGATGACAAACAGGCCCCTGAGTCAACAAGTCCGGTTGAAGAGGGAGTGGAAAAGGAGGTGCCGCCAACAGCGACATTATTGTCGAGAACCACACCCTTCTTGGCCAGTCTGGAGCTATCAAAATAGCTGGAATTCTCTCTAGTCTGATCCGACGCAGTACTAGAGGAAGTAAGGATATCGGCGGGAATACATAGATCAGCTCGAACTGATCCCACTGAGCCACTAGAGCATCCACCGCCACCGCCTTCGGATCCTTGTACCTGGACATGAATGTCGGTAACTTGGCATTGAACCTGGATGCCATCAAATCCACTTGGGGGGTTCCCCAGCGAGAGCACAGTAGTGCAAACACATCCGGATGGAGGCTCCATTCCCCGGAATCCATCCTTCTGCGACTGAGAAAGTCCGCTGTAACATTCCGAACCCCTGGAATGTGAATCGCCGAAATGGCTGGTACATTGGCCTCTGCCCAAATCAGAATTCGGGACACCTCTACCATGAGTCTGGAACTCCTTGTCCCACCTTGGTGATTGATATACGCGACAGCCGTCGCATTGTCTGTCTGCACACGGACTGGCAGACCGCTCAAAGGGACCGTCCAATGTTGGAGGCAAAGGAAAATCGCCCTCAATTCCAGGATGTTGATCGGAAGCACAGACTCTTCCGATGACCATACCCCCTGAATCCAGAGATTGTTCCAAACACCCCCCCCAGCCCGTCAGGCTGGCATCGGTGGTTATGACTGACCACTTCAGAGGGAGGAAAGACTTCCCCAGGGAGAATGCCCCTGGACGTAACCACCATTCTAGAGAATCCCGCACCGCGCGAGAAATGGTGACACTGCAATCCAGCGATTGCGACTGATTCCATCGACTCAAGATGAACCTTTGAAGAGTCCTGGAGTGGAACTGGGCAAAAGGAATCGCCTCCATGGACGCCACCATCAGTCCTAGAAGACGCATACACTTCCGTAGAGACATTGCCGTTGAGGATCTCATAATCTGCACATGTCGAAGAAGACATGACTGTTTGTCTGGTGGTAGGGAAACTACCGACCGAAACGTGTCGAGATGCATTCCCAAAAAGAGGATTGTCCTCGATGGTTCCAGGGACGACTTCTCCCAATTGACCAGCCAACCGAAGTCCTTCAGAAACTGAAGAGACAAATCCCGAGCCGTCAACGCCTCCTCCTCCGAGGAAGCCATGATCAAAAGATCGTCCAGATAAGGGAGAATCGTAATCCCCTGTTTTCGAAGGATTGCCATGAGAGGCGCCAGAATTTTTGTAAAGACCCTTGGCGCTGAGGCTAAGCCGAACGGCAGAGCCACGAACTGGTAATGATTCTGACCTATGGCAAATCGAAGAAAGCGCTGATGAGCCTTTCCGATGGGAATATGCAAATAGGCGTCGCGAATGTCGATTGACACCAGAAAATCGTTCTGTGACAGAGCTGCCACAACGGAACGAAGCGACTCCATGCGAAATTTCCGGGCATGGACATGCCGGTTTAATCGCTTGAGATCCAGAATCGGGCGAAATTTGTTCTCCTTTTTGGGAACTATAAAAAGGTTGGAATAAAAACCTTTCCCTCGGTCCTCTGACGGAACCGGTATCACTACACCCTTTTGTAGTAGCGATTCGACCTCTCGCTGTAGAGCGACAACAAGCTCGGGTTCCGACGGAACGCGAGATTGACAAAAAACATTTGGGGGTTGAGAAGCAAACTCTATGAAATAGCCTTCCGACACTATCCGCGTTACCCAGGAATCTGGAACGCGAGCCATCCAAGTCTCCTTGAAAAGAAGCAGGCGACCCCCCACTCGAGAATCCTCGAGTGGACCCCTGGCGTCAATCCGACTTTGCGGGTTTCTTGTCAAGTTCCCGCTTGTTCTGGCGGAAACTCTGCTTCCAGGGAGTACGAGTTTTCTGAGAGGATTTCTTTCCTGAGAAAGAAGGACGACCCGATCCCCACGAGGAGTGACTAGATCGTTCTCGGCCCCGAAAGGACCGCCGACCACTATAAACACCAGGCTTACTGGACACCGAGGCCATGGCCCTTCGCTGTGGTAATGCTGATTCCTTCGCCTTAGCCTTGGAAATCAGCTCTGTGAGGTCGGATCCAAAAAGATGGCCACCCTTGTAAGGTAAGGCCAACAACCCTTGTTTGGAAACTGCGTCCCCGGCCCACTGTCTGAGCCATAAAGCTCTTCTGACTGTGACCGCTGAAGCTTGCGCTTTGGCCAGCAGAGATGCCGTATCCAGACCGGCATCAAAGATATAACAGGCTGCCGTTTCTAACCATTCACAAGTTTCCCGTATCTCAGATAACGGAGATTCATTTTGCAACTCCGTCTTCAGACGTGCCAACCAGCTTAGAGAAGCTCTAGCAGCACACATGGATCCTAGCACTGCTCGAAATCCATGACCCGCAGCCTCATAGCTTGCTTTTGCCGCCAATTCTGCCTTTCTATCCAAAGGCTCCTGTAAGCTCGCTTTTCCCTTAATAGGGAGTAGAGAGGATTTACTAAGCTGAGACAAAGACACATCCACTTCAGGAGCAGAAGTCCAATTAGCCTTTAACTCCGTAGAGCAAGGATAAAGTGTATCAAAAATGCGTTCCATGAAAACGCTTATCTGGACATAGACGTTCCTCCTCTATTACACCATTAAGCTCATCCAGAGCTGGCAATGTTGTGCGCGAAGCACGGGACTCCTGGAACATGCGTGCTGATTTACCAGGACGACTAGTTACCTCCTCCGGTAACTGTAGTATATCTCTCATGGCTTCAATTAATGCCTCCGTACGCTTCGTCATAGAGGAACGCCCCTGCGGCTCGTCCGCATCTGAATCGGATATTTCTCCATCCGAATTTAAAGGGGAACTCTGCCCAATATCAGATACATCTGACTCGCTCCGTGTAGAGGCCGGTAACGGCCTGCGTCGCTTCCTCTGAGAGGAATTAGCAGACACATATTGACCTAAAAGGTCAGACAAGTTATTAATCGATCGAGCGATATCATCCAATTTTCCACCGCTGTCGACCGCAGCGCTAGACGCTGTGGAGGTCTGCGTATCTGATTGCCGCAATGGCACTGGGACGTGATCCGCGGCATCTGAACTCTGTTCAGACATGTCTCACCTGTATGAGCAGGTCAAAGCGGTAATACCAGCAAAAAACTATGCGGTTTTTTTTTTTTTTTTTTTTTTTTTTTAAACGCTGAAGGGTTAACGCTCCACCAAGCAGGGTTACCCCAGCGGTATTCAGTCAGCAAATTTAGCTGGTAGAAATAACCCTCAGAGGGGTTAATATTGCAAACTCACCAAAATATATATATATATTTGTGAGCCCCAGCCAATTTTTATGTCTCTGATGAGACTGCAGCTGCAGTATAGCGATCGCTGCGCTGCGGGGTGAGGAATCCGCACTCACCCAGCTGGCCGTGGTGTCTTATGAGGAGAGGAGCGGTCCGAGGAGCCCAGGAGCCTGAGTAATGGCCGCCACAGTGAGGGGGTCGCAGGAGAAACGCCAGAGCGCGCGTCTTCCTGCTCAAAAGACCGGGATAGTTAGGCCACGCCCCCCGCCAGCTCAAATAATGAGCGCGAACTCTCCCCGCTCCTGCTCCCTCTCTGTCCTGCAGGTATCTGCCTGCGGACAAAAAATCACCACATCTCCTTGTAACAGCGCTGTCACAGCAGCGCTGAAGCATACTGACATTACATGTAGTAGCGCTGTCACAGCAGCGCTGAAGCATACTGACATTACATGTAGTAGCGCTGTCACAGCAGCGCTGAAGTATACTGACATTACATGTAGTAGCGCTGTCACAGCAGCGCTGAAGCATACTGACATACATGTAGTAGCGCTGTCACAGCAGCGCTGAAGCATACTGACATTACATGTAGTAGCGCTGTCACAGCAGCGCTGAATCATACTGACATTACATGTAGTAGCGCTGTCACAGCAGCGCTGAAGCATACTGACATTACATGTAGTAGCGCTGTCACAGCAGCGCTGAAGCATACTGACATACATGTAGTAACGCTGTCACAGCAGCGCTGAAGCATACTGACATTAGTAATAGCGCTGCTCATTCAGACGCTAAAGCACTCACACATAATTATTATTAAAATTTGTGTGGAGTACTCACCAGCCAAGGCGCCACAGGGACCCTCAGGGGTTTCTGGCGCAGTGCCCATGCTTCCCCCCAGGGCGAAGAACGCAGTGACCGCACGTGTGGTTTGCGTTCCCGCCAGAGAAGCTCTCCTCATCCCCCAGGGCCGGCAAGGATTCTGCAGGGACTTTGAGTAAATACAGATCCGCCAAGGGAGAGGTTGGGGTACAGCAGCGCTGGTACCCTTGAGACCTCTAGACCAACTAGTGATCCAAGTCTCCTGTCCGAATATTAAAATAATAAAATCTTCTGAGGAGCTGCATTAGCAGCGACCATCCTCTGGACCTCAAATCTTAGACTGGAGCTGAGTAGGAGGAGCCCGAGCTGGAGGGGCCAGCCAGTCATCACTCTTTTGATCTGAGGTAACATCCTGATCTGGGGCTCCGCCTACCCATCAGTAATGAATTCCTGTGTCTCCCTCCCTTCCATTCTGCAGCTGAAATCACATTTTCTACCTTGGGTGAGAGATTTCCCCGATGCCAGGATTTAGTTATGTAACTTCTTTTCTCAGCTATCCCATCATTATTTTTGCTTTTACTCTTCTATATAATAGTGCATTTGTCAGAATTGCTGCAGGACATAGATCACAAGTTCCCACTGGAACACAAAATCTTTTCACATAGGAAGCCGTGACATTTCAAGAAATAATTTTAGATTTATTACCATGTACATGGGACTAGAAATATTTTTTTTTTTAAACACACTCAAGAGTAAAACTCCTAATCTTGACTATACAGAGCAATGGACTAGGTCCCTATACACAAGATTGTTGGAGGTTTTCGTAAGGTTTGGCAATGAGATGTTCCATGAGCTCATTGTCACCTTTCCTTTCTCCTAAGAGATTGAAAGGCATGATTTGGCTAAGTATATATGTACGAGTCACAAGTATTGGAGCCAATAAAGCATCTGCAAGTTTAGCCGTATGTGCGCAATGTGCATGTGCGCTTATCTGCCGGGAAATAATGGGAATACAGTCACCTTGTAACGTGTGCTGCACCTCGCCCAATGACTTAAATATTAACAGGGCAGGAAATTATGCAATAAAGGAAACTGCAAAACACACAGATCTTTATATGATGGAATAAAGACATTTAGTATTTAATCATCTGCTAGAAGAGTAAATAGCTGCAAGATTAACCCCTTCCCAACCTGTGACGCCACGTAGGCGTCATGAAAGTCAGTGCCAATCCGACCCATGACGCCTATGTGGCGTCATGAAAGGATCGCGTCCCTGCGGGCCGGGTGACCGGGGTCACTGAAAGGTCACCCGACCCGCCGGCACAGGACCCTTTGTGCTTCACCACAGGGGGTTGGCTTAACCCCCCCGTGGCCACGATCGCTCTGATTGGCTGTTAAAAGTGAAACAGCCAATCAGAGCAATCTGTAATATTTCACCAATATAATTGATGAAATATTACAATCCAGCCATGGCCGATGCTGCAATAGCATCTGCCATGGCTGGACACCGAGCCCTGACCCCCCCACACGGATTCACGGCGGCGATCGGCCGCCGCCACCGAAAGATGGCAGCGGTCGGTCACCGCCGTCACTAAAAGCTCCCCTCGTCCTGGCCTCCGCTGCCCCCACCTTCCGATCCCCCCCCTCACTTCCGACCCCCATACTCACCTCTCCCGGTCCACCAATGTCCCTGGATCCTTCCCGGCGGCTGCCCGGGATTCTTCATGGGCGCCGCCATCTTGGAAAATGGCGGGCGCAAGCGCAGTGCGCCCGCCGGCCGGCGCATGCGCAGTGCGCCCTGCATAGTCAAAAAATTTATTTTGATCACTGTGATAAACTGTCACAGTGATCAAAATAAAAAAAGTAAGTGAACCCTCCCTGTCATAGGTAGGGACAAATAATAAAGAATTTTTTTTTTTTTCCTATTAGGCCCTGTGCACACGTTGCGGATTTCGCTGCGGATCCGCAGCGGATTTGGCGCTGCGGATCCACAGCAGATCCAGAAACCATGTACAGTACAATGCAAATAAATAGTAAAAAAAACGCTGTGCACATGCTGCAGATTTTTCAGCGTAGATTTGCTGCGGTTTTAAATCCGCAGCATGTCAATTCTTTGTGTGGATTCCGCAGCGATTTTACACCTATTCCATTATAGGCGTAAAACCGCAGAGAAAAACCGCAGCAAATCCGCGCTAAATACGCAGGTAAAAGGCAGGTCGTTTTACCTGCGGATTTTAGAAAAATCCGCAAGTGAATCCGCAACGTGTGCACGGGGCCTTAGGGTCAGGCTGGGTTCATATTGCATTATGGCAGTCCGTTAGATGGACTGCGTTTCACCGCGGTATAACGCGATGTAACGCAGTCCGTTAACGCTGCCATTCACCCCATTTGTGTGCGCATCGCAACGCATGCCATGAAGCGGCATGCGTTCGCGACGTGTCGTCATTCAGTGACGGAGCCTTGGACGCAGGCTGCAGCGTCTGGGCTCCATCACCGCTAGCTAGATGAATCATCGCTGATTCCTCTGCACTAGCGGGTATAGCATAACGCGATCGCGTTATGCTATACCGTTACCAGCCCGTCAACGCTACGTGTTGAACGGGCTGGTAAAACGCTATATGAACCCAGCCTTAGGGTTAGAACTAGGGTTAGGGTTAGAACTAGGGTAAGGGTTGGAATTAGGGTTAGGGTTGGAATTAGGGTTAGGGTTGGAATTAGGGTTAGGGTTGGAATTAGGGTTAGGGTTGGGATTAGGGTTAGGGTTGGGATTAGGGTTAGGGTTGGGATAAGCGTTAGGGGTGTTTTGGGGTTAGGGTTGGGATTAAGGTTAGGCTTGTAGTTAGGTTTATGGTTAGAGTTGGGATTAGGGTTAGGGGTGTGTTGGGGTTAGGGTTATGGTTAGGGTTTGTATTAGGGTTAGGGTTGGAGTTAGAATTGAGGGGTTTCCACTATTTAGGTACATTAGGGGGTCTCCATACGCGACATGGCGCCACCATTGATTCCTGCAAATTTTGCGTTCAAAAAGTCAAACAGTGCTCCCTTTATTCCAAGCCCCGACGTGTGCCCAAACAGTGGTTTACCCCCACATATGGGGTATCAGCGTACTCGGGAAAAATTGCACAACAACTTTGGGGGTCTAATTTCTCCTGTTACTGTTGGGAAAAAAAATTGGGGACTAAAAAATTTATTTTTGTGGAAAAAAAATGATTTTTTATTTTCACGGCTCTGCGTTATAAACTTCTGTGAAGAACTTGGGGTTCAAAGTGCTCACCACACATCTAGATAAGTTCCTTGCGGGGTCTAGTTTCCAAAATGGGGTCACTTGTAGGGAGTTTATACTGTTTAGGCACATCAGGGACTCTGCAAACGTAACATGACGCCCGCAGACCATTCCATCAAGTCGGCATTTCAAAACGTCACTACTTCCCTTCCGAGCCCCGAGTGTGCCCATACAGTAGTTTTCTCCCACATATGGGATATCAGCGTACTCAGGACAAATTGGACAACAACTTTTGAGGTCTAATTTCTCCTGTTACCCTTGGGAAAATAAAAAAATTGGGGACTAAAAGATCATGTTTGTGGAAAAAAATATGATTTTTTTATTTTCATGGCCCAGCGTTATAAACTTCTGTGTAGCCCATGGGGGTTCAAAGTGCTCATTACACATCTAGATAAGTTCCTTGGGGGGTCTAGTTTCCAAAATGGGGTCACTTGTGGGGGGTTTCTACTGTTTAGGCACATCAGGGGCTCTGCAAACGCAACATGACGCCCACAGAACATTCCATCAAGTCTGCATTCCAAAATGGCGCTCCTTCCCTTCTGTGCTCTCCCATGCGCCAAAACAGTGGTTCCCCCCACATATGAGGTACCAGTGTACTCAGGACAAACTGTACAACAACTTTTGTGGTCCAATTTCTCCTGTTACCCTTGTGAAAATAAAAAATTGCGGGTTAAAAAAATCAGTGTTTGAGGAAAAAAATGATTTTTTATTTTCACGGCTCTGCATTACAAACTTCTGTGAAGCACGTGGGGGTTCAAGGTGCTCACCACACATCTAGTTAAGTTCCTTGAGGGGTCTAGTTTACAAAATGTGGTCACTTATGGGGGGTTTCTACTGTTTAGGCACATCAGGGGCTCTGCCCGCCCGCAGACCATTCCATCAAGTCGACATTTCACAGCGTCACTACATCCCTTCCAAGCCCTGACGTGTGCCCAAACAGTGCTTCTCCCCCACATGTGAGGTACTAGCGTACTTAGGACAAATTAGACAACTTTTGGGATCCAATTTCTCCTGTAACCATTGTGAAAATAAAAAATATGGGGCTAAATAATCATTTTTGAGAAAAAAAAATGATTTTTTATTTTCACGGCTCTGCGTTATAAACTTTTGTGAAGCACCTGGGGGTTCAAAGTGCTCACTGTGCATCTGCATAAGTTTCTTAGGGGGTCTAGTTTCCAAAATGGGGTCATTTGTGGGGGAGCTCCAAAGTTTAGGCATACAGGGGCTCTCCAAACATGACATGGTGTCCGCTAACGACTGGAGCTAATTTTCCATTCAAAAAGTCAAATGGCGCTCCTTCCCTTCTGAGCCCTGCCGTGCGCCCAAACAGTGGTTTATGACCACATATGAGGTATCTGTGTACTCAGGAGAAATTGCCCAACAAATTTTAGGATCCAATTTATACTGTTGCCCATGTGAAAATGAAAAAACTGAGGCTAAAAGAACATTTTTGTGAAAAAAAAAGTACTTTCTTTTTTTTACGGATCAATTTGTGAAGCACTTGGGGGTTCAAAGTGCTCACTCTGCATCTAGATAAGTTCCTTGGGGGGTCTAGTTTCCAAAATGGGGTCACTTGTGGGGGAGCTCCAATGTTTAGGCACACAGGGACTCTCCAAATGCGACATGGCATCCGCTAAATATTCCAGCATATTTTCCATTCAAAAAGTCAAATGCCGCTCCTTCCCTTCTGAGCCCTGCCGTGCGCCCATACAGTGGTTTATGACCACATATGAGGTATCGGTGTACTCAGGAGAAATTGCCCAACAAATTTTAGGATCCATTTTATACTGTTGCCCATGTGAAAATGAAAAAACTGAGGCTAAAAGAAAATTTTTGTGAAAAAAAAAGTACTTTCTTTTATTTACGGATCAATTTGTGAAGCACCTGGGGGTTCAAAGTGCTCACTCTGCATCTAGATAAGTTCCTTGGGGGGTCTAGTTTCCAAAATGGGGTCACTTGTGGGGGAGCTCCAATGTTTAGGCACACAGGGACTCTCCAAATGCGACATGGCAACCGCTAAATATTCCAGCATATTTTCTATTCAAAAAGTCAAATGGCGCTCCTTCCCTTCTGAGCCCTGCCGTGCGCCCAAACAGTGGTTTATGACCACATATGAGGTATCTGTGTACTCAGGAGAAATTGCCCAACAAATTTTAGGGTCCATTTTATCCTGTTGCCCATGCAAAAATGAAAAAATTGATGCTAAAAGAAAAGTTTTGTTGGAAAAATTAAAATGTCCATTTTTCCTTCCACGTTGCTTTAGTTCCTGTGAAGCACCTGAAGGGTTAATAATCTTCTTGAATGTGGTTTTGAGTAGCTTGAGGGGTGCAGTTTTTATAATGGTGTCACTTTTGGGTATTTTCTGCCATATAGATCCCTCAAAGTGACTTCAAATGTGAGGTGGTCCCTAAAAAAAATGGTTTTGTAAATTTTGCTGTAAAAATGAGAAATCGCTGGTCAACTTTTAACCCTTATAACTTCCTAACAAAAAAAAATGTTGTTCCCAAAATTGTGCTGATGTAAAGTAGACATGTGGGAAATGTTATTTATTAACTATTTTGTGTCACATAACTCTCTGGTTTAACAGAATAAAAATTCAAAATTTGAAAATTGCGAAATTTTCAACATTTTGGCCAAAGTTCCATTTTTTTCACAAATAAACACAAAAATTATCGACCTAAATTTACCACTAACATGAAGCCCAATATGTCACGAAAAAACAATCTCAGAATCGCTAGGATCCGTTGAAGCGTTCCTGAGTTATTACCTCCATAAAGGGACACTGGTCAGAATTGCAAAAAATGGCCAGGTCATTTAGGTCAAAATAGGCTGGGTCATGAAGGGGTTAAAAGGAAAGACCAGCAGAATAAATCAGCTCACCAGAATTTTAATCAGATTTTATATTAAACCTGTTTCAAAAAGCATTTTCTTCTAATTTTCCAGTTTTATCTATATATAAAAAGTAGTCTTGAAATCTTGCAGGTGTCACACCGAGCCTCACAATCGGCTGATACTTTTAGTTCTGTCAGATGTCACTATTCTGCAATCATCTCATCATTGCAGGCAGGATTAGGCTATGTTCACATGTTGCGTTTTTGCTCCTGTTTTATGCAAATTAAAAGCTGTGTTTTACAGTGCCAGCAAAAGCTGTGAGATTTCAGAAGTCTCATGCACACACATTGAGTTTTTTTCCTGACTGAATTGGAAAGCTGCTGCATTTTTGAAAACTGCAGCAGGTCACTTCTTTCAGAGTTTTTGCAGTTTTTTCACCCATAGAAAGCAATGGGTAAGTGCAAAAATGCAGCAAAAAATTCAGTTATCAGGTTTAGCTGTTTTTTTAGTGAAAAAAAAAAAAAATCAGCTACAGCAGTATATGAAACCCATTTATTTTTGTGATTTTAACAAGTTTAAATCATAATCTCTTGGTCTCTTCACCTGAGAATGGCAGTTAGGATTAGTACATTTAATTTAATTAGTGATACGTGTAAAGCAAACATTGGCCGACCAAGGTGTGAAATGGAGCAATACCTGACATACTCATATTTCTGTGGTGGACACAAAGCTGAAATTTGGGATCCTGAAAAATGCAGCGAAAAATGCAGCAAAACCTTCTTGTTTGTAAGCAGCTTCTTTACTGCCAGGAGAACAAGTTTTGCCTGCAGAAAAAAAAACTGCAACGTTTGAACATAGCCTTATGTTGAAGTTACAGCTATAAGTATTAAAGGTTCCACCATTCACTATAGGTGATGGTCACAGCTCACATCCTCGTCCATTCATAACATTTAAAAAAGGCTGCAAAGAATTCCCACAAAACCGAGCACGCCCTCAAAACAGTGCATGCCCTCAAAACAGAGCACGCCCTCAAAACAGAGCACGCCCTCAAAACAGAGCACGCCCTCAAAACAGAGCACGCCCTCAAAACAAGCACGCCCTCAAAACAGAGCACGCCCTCAAAACAGAGCACGCCCACAAAACAGAGCACGCCCTCAAAACAGAGCACGCCCTCAAAACAGAGCACGCCCTCAAAACAGAGCACGCCCTCAAAACAGAGCACGCCCTCAAAACAGAGCACGCCCTCAAAACAGAGCACGCCCTCAAAACAGAGCACGCCCTCAAAACAGAGCACGCCCTCAAAACAGAGCACGCCCTCAAAACAGAGCACGCCCTCAAAACAGAGCACGCCCACAAAACAAAGCACGCCCACAAAACAGAGCACGCACACAAAACAGAGCACGCACACAAAACAGAGCACGCACACAAAACAGAGCACGCACACAAAACAGAGCACGCACACAAAACAGAGCACGCACACAAAACAGAGCACGCACACAAAACAGAGCACGCACACAAAACAGAGCACGCCCTCAAAACAGAGCACGCACACAAAACAGAGCACGCACACAAAACAGAGCACGCACACAAAACAGAGCACGCACACAAAACAGAGCACGCACACAAAACAGAGCACGCCCTCAAAACAGAGCACGCCCTCAAAACAGAGCACGCCCTCAAAACAGAGCACGCCCTCAAAACAGAGCACGCCCTCAAAACAGAGCACGCCCTCAAAACAGAGCACGCCCTCAAAACAGAGCACGCCCTCAAAACAGAGCACGCACACAAAACAGAGCACGCACACAAAACAGAGCACGCACACAAAACAGAGCACGCACACAAAACAGAGCACGCACACAAAACAGAGCACGCACACAAAACAGAGCACGCACACAAAACAGAGCACGCACACAAAACAGAGCATGCCCTCAAAACAGCGCACGCTCACAAAACAGCGCACGCCCACAAAACAGCGCACACACAAAACCGAGCACGCCCACAAGTCTTGTGCATACACCCCTTTCTTATGTCTATATAACTGCTGTAAAGCAAATCTCTGCTTTGTGCGCAGAAGTTCAGAGCAGCAGCTCCTGCAAGATGGCTGCTCTTATAGTCACGTACAGAAAATATATAATTTTAAAATAATCTAATTTTGAAAGAATTATAGATGGAAGACAGATTGGAAAACGTATGTACAGTCATGGCCAAAAGTTTTGAGAATGACACAAATATTAATTTTTACAAAGTCTACTGCTTCACTTTTTCTAATGGCAATTTGCATATACTCCAGAATGTTTATAAAGAGTGATCAGCTTAACAGCAATTACTTGCAAAGTCAATATTTGGCTAGAAAATGAACTTTATCCCCCAAAACACATTTCAACATCATTGCAGCCCTGCCTTAAAAGGACCAGCTAACCTCTTTTCAGTGATTGCTCCATTAACACAGGTGTGGGTGTTGATGAGGACATGGCTGGAGATCAATTTGTCATGATTAAGTAAGAATGACACCACTGGACACTTTAAAAGGAGGCTGGTGCTTGGCATCATTGTTTCTCTTCTGTTAACCATGATTATCTCTAAAGAAACACGTGCAGTCATCATTGCAATGCACAAAAATGGCCTAACAGGGAAGAGTATCGCAGCTAGAAAGATTGCACCTCAGTCAACAATCTATCGCATCATCAAGAACTTCAAGGAGAGAGGTTCCATTGTTGCCAAAAAGGCTTCAGGGCGCCCAAGAAAGACCAGCAAGCGCCAGGACCGTCTCTTAAAAGTGTTTCAGCTGCGGGATCGGGCTACCAGCAGTGCAGAGCTTGCTCAGGAATGGCAGCAGGCAGGTGTGAGTGCATCTGCACGCACTGTGAGGCGGAGACTCTTGGAGCAAGGCCTGGTCTCAAGGAGGGCAGCAAAGAAGCCACTTCTCTCCAGAAAAAACATCATGGACAGACTGATATTCTGCAAAAGGTACAGGCAGTGGACTGCTGAGGACTGGGGTAAAGTTATTTTCTCTGATGAATCCCCTTTTCGATTGTTTGGGACATCAGGAAAACGCCTCATTCGGAGAAGACAAGGTGAGCGCTACCACCAGTCTTGTCTCATGCCAACTGTTAAGCATCCTGAAACCATTCATGTGTGGGGTTGCTTCTCAGCCAAGGGAATCGGCTCTCTCACAATCTTGCCTAAAAACACAGCCATGAATAAAGAATGGTACCAGAATGTCCTCCAAGAGCAACTTCTCCCAACCCTCCAAGAGCAGTTTGGCGATCAACAATGCCTTTTCCAGCATGATGGAGCACCTTGCCATAAAGCAAAGGTGATAACTAAATGGCTCAGGGAAAAAACATAGAGATTTTGGGTCCATGGCCTGGAAACTCACCAGATCTTAATCCCATTGAGAACTTGTGGTCAATCATCAAGAGACGGGTGGACAAACAAAAACCTAAAAATTCTGACAAAATGAAAGCATTGATTGTGCAAGAATGGACTGCTATCAGTCAGGATTTGGTCCAGAAGTTGATTGAGAGCATGCCAGGGAGAATTGCAGAGGTCCTGAAGAAGGGTCAACACTGCAAATATTGACTTGCTGCATTAACCCATTCTAACTGTCAATATAAGCTTTTGTTACTCATATGTTTGCAATTATTATATTTCTGTCTGTGATAAAAACATCTGTCAAACACACATAAAAACCAGAGGGCAGCAGATCATGTGAAAATATAATATTTGTGTCATTCTTAAAACTTTTGGCCATGACTGTATGTACACACAATCACACAGGCGAACACAGACAACTGTTGTAATTGGGCACCCGCTGCACAGGTTACACCAATGATATGTATGTATGTATGTATGTATGTAAGTAAATAATTTTATTATTTTTTTCTTTTAATTACTGAGAATAATTTTGGGGGAAATTAAAAAAAAAAAAAGCTTTTCAACTGGTTAAAAAGTGTAAAATAATTATTAAACCATTTTAAATTTTATCAAGAAAATTCTTTTGACCATTTATGCACCACTTAATTTGGCCGAGGTAAAAGTCAGCACACCAGATTCAGGACTTACGGTTCGCTCACACCAATGTTTTAAAAAAATAAAAATAAATAAAAAAAAAATAGAAAAAAAATGGTCCCATTGTCATCCAGGAGAGTGGACGATTTTTTTTCCACTCATCCACATTTTGTCTGCATGAAATTCATTGTTTTAATCAGCAGCTATCAATCATTTACAGGACCATTTACAGTTTCCTATGCTACCGAACTGTAGTTTATCCGTAAAATTGGATGTCATATTGATGATCCGTAAGGCATGCGATCACAACATGCTGCATTTTTTTCTCATGCCGAATACAGCGGAGAAAGAATACCCCAATCTGTACTGCTCCATTGAAGAACATTGGTCAGAGTGCAATGCGATTTTTTATCAGATGGCACTCGTCGTATTTATACTCCAGTGTGAGCGAGGCCTTAAAAGAAGGAAATAAATTGCCGTTGCGGAGTCAACCACTCGCTACAGGTCAATTGGAAAGTATAAAGGTCAGTGAGGGACGCGTGTTATTTTAACTTTCGTAGTACAAGCCAAGCGGCAGAAAGCTGATCTATCACATTTTTCTTTTCGATTACCCACGAGTTATAAACTTAGCAAAGCAAATCTAGGACAGCATTTTTAAGAACCACTGCAGGAGAAATGCTGCAATAGTATCAAACAGGTTGGGATTTTTTTTTCAAGCCGCAGGATTAACCTCCTAATGACCTGCAATGTTTTTCTTTTATGGTGTGTATTAAAGGGAACAGGGTACGGGGAAAAAACGCTATTAACCTGCAGATATGGGGTTAATAGATTTCTGAAAGGGCCTGGCGCCTGCACTTACAGCCCTGCTGTCGGGAGGAAATTACATTTATTATTCCCAACAGCGTTCAGTCAAAGGGTTGGTGCTGTCATGGTTTCAGTTACCGCTCAGTGTATAGAGAACGGCAGCTGTAATTACACCCCCGGCACTGACTGACAGCAGCTCAGCATTAGGGCCGGCTGTCACTGAGTGCCAGGGATGTGGTTACTACCGTTCACAGAGCGATGACTGAACCCGTGCCGGCAACATCGCCATGACAAAGTCGATTGCTGTTGGGAAGAATAAAGTTCATTTTCTCCCGGCAGTGGGGCTTTCAGTGCGGCCGCTGGGCAGGTTCAGAACACTATTAATCTGCAAATTAACCTCATCTGCAGGTTAAGAGCAGTTTTTCATGTTAAGGCAGATTATTGAACAGTAGGATACCGCCAGATTTCCAAGTTATGAAACTCATGCCCACATGGGATGGCCAATAGCCCCACAATTATGAGGGTAATACATCAGTTTTACAGCAATATTGTGCACTCATTGGCCAAAGCATGAGGATATGGTCAAGGGTGCAGGCACTTTCACAGATTGGAAATACTCTAGTACAGTATTGCACTACCTCCTGATGAAATCGTAGGTGGTGGTGAAACGCGCATCAAGGTGCTTTTTTTTTTCAACCCACAGTTATAACAGACTGGATAAAAGGCAATATACAATGCTACATAGTTTTCATCTCATGCTTAACTTTGTTACGTGGCTTGCCATTTCCTTAGACGGACACATTCTAAGTTGGTTCTCTATGTTTTGGCGTCTTCAACTATTATATGCATATTTATTATACTTTATTATACGCATATGTCAAGCTCACATACACCATTTATGTATATATAGGTATTGTGCTTACCCCTTATGCCGCTAATATAATACTATTCAATATGGTGAGATATTGGTGTGGGATCTATTTGTCTACACTGTCCCATGTCTGCATTAGTTCACAGGTCATTTTTATAACTTAGAGTTCTTTCTCTTTCTGTATATTACACTTAGTCATTTTTTTTTATATATTTAATAAATATTTGTACTCATGATTAGTGTAGATATTATGGGTGCACAACTATTTAATTCAAGATTTGCTCCAGCCCTAACAAATGGGATCAGAGATTCCAAGTATTAAAGACTTAACCCCCTGATGACTGCAGGTACAGGGGCTACTTCTACACCCCTATAGCTATGGTTCCGCTCAAGACATTCCCTTGCTTCAGTTCAGTTTGCTCCCAAATGCAAGTGGGTGTAACTATAGTTGGTGCAGGGGTTGCAGGTGCACCTGTAGCCTAATGGGCCGAAAAGACCCCTTTGAGAAGATCAGCACTATTAAAAACCGGCGAATATTGTAGGCCCTATTTGAGATCTTGCATTGGGACTGTGGTGAAGTGACCCATGCTGCAGCTAGGGGGCGTTGTATATGCTCCTCAAGATATGCATGGAGGCGTGATTTTGATGGAAAGACAGTCCCCGGCATTGTTGTGAATGGCAGGTATGTGTCGCAGAGCTCCTCTGCGCTGTAAGCCAAGGTAATGTTGTTCTTCGACTTGCAGTCCTACAAGAGTTCTGTTTATTTTCTAGGGTGGCTTACCAGGTTAGCCAGAGAGCTGGGTGGGACTGGCTAACCACACATACACCGCCCACTGGTGGTTGAGAGTTTGTGGAGGACCTGTGAGGAGGTCATGAACATGTGACCAGACCATGTGCTCCATACCTCACCTGTGGGAGTGGCTACAGGTATGTAAGGAAGTGTTTGGCACATGGTGTGGGGAGTCTCTAAGAGGGTGTTGAGACTGAGTTTGTGTGGAGTGTTGGGAGTCTGTCAGGCTGGACAGAGCTCCCATATTTTCCAGGCTGGATGCTGCACAAACTGGGGAAGCAGTCCTGGCGAGTCTGAGCCAGAGAAGAAAAGACGGTCTTGAAAACCGTGAGAGATACGGATCGGGGTCCGTGAGAGATGTGCATTGGATGCCTCTGAGGTGAAGAGGTGTCTGAGAACCTACAGGGGTCCGTGTGGTACTAACCGGGGTCAGGAAGACTGTATTTTGTGTAATGACTGCTGCATTCTGGTGAAGAATAAACCAAATGGACTGTTGTTTTAACCCTGAGCGTGCCAGTGTTTGCCTCTAAGACCAGCAAAGAGAGTGATCCCCATCCACAGCCACTGTGGAACGTCACAGGACCCACAACTTTTAAGCTAAGCTGCTGCTAATGCAAGTGAGCAACCAATGCATTTGTGTTGATTTGTTGAACAGCTTGACTTGGAGGGAATGCATGTCCTTCCATAGTTCAATACAGTATTAAACACAATTATTCTCATTCCTTTTACTGCAAGGTTAGCAGCAGAAAAAGGCTTTGGTAATAACGTGAAATTATCCACCATGGATGCACAGGAAAGTGCATAAATGAGTTTCTAGGTCATTTTCTCGTCATGCCTAAATACTTGTGGACAATTTATTATTGGCATTATACATTATCACAGCATGCACACAGTAAATGTTAGGATTTTTCTGTTTAACACAGTGCTTTACATGTATAAGTGCTTCTGCCCACTGCAGCAGAGCTGGAATGGAGCCAAATTTAGAATAAATTTCCTTTGGAGTAGAGAAATGAGCATTACACGATTACCACTTAATGAAGTGCCACATGAGGCACATGTGTAGCCCTGGTGTTAGGCACACGCAGTACCCTGGAGAATGTGTGGAGAGATAGCAGTTCAATGCTCAATACCCATTCACTCAACATACACTAGACACACCCTTAGGGTAGTGTAGTCACTTGTGAGGGAGTGGTCAGGGTGTATTCGTTGAGTGATTAGAGTAGTCAGTTTCCTGTCTTCGGACAGAGCAGACGTGTGGAGTCTAGCTGGGACTTGGAGGGAGGAAGCAGTCCAGCCTGGTTCTATCAGCAGTTCAGCAAGTGGAGGCCAGTAAGGGCGAGATATAGATCACCTCAGCCTGGTCAGAGCTGTATCTCACTTGAAGACACTGATAAAGAAAGAAGAGCTTAGTACAGAAATACTTCAGTCTCCTGTCCCAAGGACAGTGAAAGGTTCAGAGACGTGCTCCTGCCTAGTGGATAACTGAGAGTCTGTCAACTAACTCTGAAGGAAGGAAAAGAAGGGAGTGATTATATGACTTTTTGCAAGTGTGAGTGTTTATGCTACAAGCGCGGACAAGGCGAAAGGCACAGTGGAAAGGAATATTTGAAAAGTGCTTTTGGATTGAAGAAGTCCTGCACATTGTAACCGGTCACTGGGGACCGAAGGATCACTAAAGCTTCACGCTTAGTGGTAAGAAAACCAGAGACTTACCGGACCTTAGGTCGCGGTAAGCAGCCCCTAAATAGTCGGTACGTAACTGGGGTCAGGGGGAGTGAAGACTTTGAGCCTGATCAGCAAGATAGGAATTCAGCTCTCTCACAGGAAGGCTCTGACCACAAAACTGACTGGGCAGTACAGCTATGGAATAGCTGGAGTTATAGAGGGAACTACGCTTCATGCTGGTTGTACTCTTCGTTGTGAAAGTAAAGGAGGCCCCTAACTTGTCCAGCTGCTATCTCAAAATACATTCTCCTTGGATCAGCCTCCCTGGGACCTGCCTTACCATCTTACAAGTAAAGGTATGGAAAGACGCTGACCGTGTGAGACTGAGTTATTTACTTGCATGCCTGCACAACCCTGCTTTAACTACCGACCTGAGGGAAGAGTCCCACCTGTAGGGGACCCGACATCTAGCTGCCTCACCATCCCCTCAGAGATCTACAGCAGCGCTGGTACAAATTACCAGAGACTACAGGTGGCGTCACGAACTGTATATAAATCTATCCCCTGTAAATATTCCCCCCCAACATACGCCAGACCGCCAGGGCCACAGACCGAGCCACCGCTACCTGTGACAAACCCCATAGACTTCCATGGGCTCGGCTCTGAGTACCCCATTGCCCTGGTAACCCACAATTGTGGTGGCGGGTCGACACAAAACTTTGGCGTCACGAACAGGATGCGAAACTCGCAAAATTGCGAGCCCTGTGTGCCTATGGAGTTGTTTTTGTGAAAAGGACTGTTTGCACTTTTGGCGCCAAAAATCGCCATCTTTGTCGCCATATTCGCGCCCTCAGGCGCTGGAGAAGAAGGTGGGCGTACCTTCGTGGGCGTCTACCCCCCTGTGGCGCGAAGAAAATGCCTGCCCTCTCAAAGTGCTATTACAACATGCGATCCTGCCCTACAGCAAAGGAGGTCCGCCTCCTCTTCACCTTTCCTGCAAAGAGGAGGAGACGCAAACCCCGCCTCCACGGAAGAGACCGGACGTCTCTGGAGGAAGAAGAAAGAATCTTCTGGAACATCATGGAAGCAGGACGTGTGCAGCCGAGCAGGGAAGCGGAGGAAGGCAGGCCCCGTGCCCCAGCCAAGCTGCCACCAGCACCAGAGTCATCCGTGGTCCTGCACCTGCAGCAAGCGTTGCTAGAGATTCAGGAAGAAAATGCACGCCTGAAAAAGATGGTCCAGCACCAACCTGGATTTGAAGAGATCGAGAGACGCCGGCGTACCCAGGAGCAGCGGAGGCTGTGGGACGTGGTGTTCTCTCCCCTCAACGACCCCCCACGATTCGAGTTACCGAAAATTCTGCTGCCCAAGGCAAAGGAGCAACCGGAGGCTGCCCCCGAAAGTACCAATCCTGATCCCACCGGTGAAGCGGTGGAGGCGAAGGAGGTTGAGGAGGTACCGCCAGTTCCGGAACTCCCGCCCGGCCAGGAGGCCGCAACAGATGATCGAACCCCGGCAGGGACACCGGAGGGGTCCTGTCCGTCGTTACCAGACGTCGACTGGGACGAGATGGCGCGCCTGGATGACGTCGCCTACACCGCCCAGTGGGAATATGAGTGGCAGCGTCGTGAGGAGAAGCAGAAACGCCAGCAGGAGGAAGAGCGGGAAGCTCAGCGGAATCTACAGCGGCAACATGCAGAGCTGATCGCGGACAAGGAGAGTGTCCGGAGAGAGAAAGGTACCCTGAGGGAACCGCGGCGGCAGGGGTGTGTGACTGAGTTCCAGCTCCGGAAGGGCTGGGGCTTCATCCGTGAACCGGGCCTCTACCCAGGGGTCTTTGTCAGCAGACGTGATGTAGAATCCCACCTACCGCAAGGTCATCCCGGGAGGGACTTAGTTAATGGAGACATTGTTACATACACACGGCACTGGGGAATGAAGGGATGGTATGCCCTTAACGTCACCATCGTCCGTGACCCCGTCCCAGACGCAGGTAACGTCACCATTACCGCAGCGTCCCCGTCTCCAGCTCAAACAGCATCCGGCCGTGCCCCATCATCGCCCCCTGCAGGCTCATCGCAAATGGAAGCAACGACTACATACTCTACATTACCTAGTCATCCTTCTGCATCGCAACTTGCGACCCAGTTTCCATCGCAATCTATAACACGATCGATATCGTTAACTGTGACTCAGATTGAAACGCAATCGGTGTCTCGCAAGGAGAAAGTACCCGTTGCGCCCCTAGAGGTTCGCACAAGAACTGTGGCAACTCAAACCCCAATAGCAGGTCACGACTTGTTAGTTCTGGGATCTAGGGATCACCGCATTGTTCCAGCCCCCGGGGTGGAAAATGTAGTTGAAATAAATAAATAGTAAAAAGAACCGGTGAGATCCAGATAGGGGTCTACCAAAGTAAAGTTGTAAAAAGTTTAAGAATGTTTGCCAATTTTTGCACAAGTTAAACGAGTATATAATATATTTATATATTGCCAACAGTAGAATGCCCGGCTGGGTAAACAGATAAAAAGTTTTGCACTTTATTATTATTATAATGTGATATAATATGTCTTCGTTTTACAATGGACTCAGAGGTTGAGGACTGTGCCTAATCTTGGTTTTACATAAAACCAGCACAACTACCTCTGAATACAAAACCCGTGTGGTGTGGCACTGAGTGAGGTCTGCATCCAGATGTCCTGCAGCCCACCCAGGACCCACGTTGAAGGTTTGGTGCGGGTCCTTCACAAGAATACTGTGTATTTATTGAATGTTTTGATGCCTTAATACTTTTGTATTTCTCTATATTCAATGTTTTTGTTTTGCAACGTTCAAGACATCCTTACCTCCCGGATGGGACGAATTAATGTTTAATGTTGATGTTTTAATGCATAAACAAAACTGTCTCTTTGTATTTTACAGCCCGGGAGTGCTGTCTTTTACCATGGGGGAATGTGTAGCCCTGGGGTTAGGCACACGCAGTACCCTGGAGAATGTGTGGAGAGATAGCAGTTCAATGCTCAATACCCATTCACTCAACATACACTAGACACACCCTTAGGGTAGTGTAGTCACTTGTGAGGGAGTGGTCAGGGTGTATTCGTTGAGTGATTAGAGTAGTCAGTTTCCTGTCTTCGGACAGAGCAGACGTGTGGAGTCTAGCTGGGACTTGGAGGGAGGAAGCAGTCCAGCCTGGTTCTATCAGCAGTTCAGCAAGTGGAGGCCAGTAAGGGCGAGATATAGATCACCTCAGCCTGGTCAGAGCTGTATCTCACTTGAAGACACTGATAAAGAAAGAAGAGCTTAGTACAGAAATACTTCAGTCTCCTGTCCCAAGGACAGTGAAAGGTTCAGAGACGTGCTCCTGCCTAGTGGATAACTGAGAGTCTGTCAACTAACTCTGAAGGAAGGAAAAAGAAGGGAGTGATTATATGACTTTTTGCAAGTGTGAGTGTTTATGCTACAAGCGCGGACAAGGCGAAAGGCACAGTGGAAAGGAATATTTGAAAAGTGCTTTTGGATTGAAGAAGTCCTGCACATTGTAACCGGTCACTGGGGACCGAAGGATCACTAAAGCTTCACGCTTAGTGGTAAGAAAACCAGAGACTTACCGGACCTTAGGTCGCGGTAAGCAGCCCCTAAATAGTCGGTACGTAACTGGGGTCAGGGGAGTGAAGACTTTGAGCCTGATCAGCAAGATAGGAATTCAGCTCTCTCACAGGAAGGCTCCGACCACAAAACTGACTGGGCAGTACAGCTATGGAATAGCTGGAGTTATAGAGGGAACTACGCTTCATGCTGGTTGTACTCTTCGTTGTGAAAGTAAAGGAGGCCCCTAACTTGTCCAGCTGCTATCTCAAAATACATTCTCCTTGGATCAGCCTCCCTG
The DNA here is from genome assembly GCA_033576555.1 of Oophaga sylvatica. Classification (NCBI taxonomy): domain Eukaryota; kingdom Metazoa; phylum Chordata; class Amphibia; order Anura; family Dendrobatidae; genus Oophaga; species Oophaga sylvatica. The sequence goes on along the minus strand of JARQOD010000001.1, from coordinate 919,815,799 downwards.
GGACCTGCCTTACCATCTTACAAGTAAAGGTATGGAAAGACGCTGACCGTGTGAGACTGAGTTATTTACTTGCATGCCTGCACAACCCTGCTTTAACTACCGACCTGAGGGAAGAGTCCCACCTGTAGGGGACCCGACATCTAGCTGCCTCACCATCCCCTCAGAGATCTACAGCAGCGCTGGTACAAATTACCAGAGACTACAGGTGGCGTCACGAACTGTATATAAATCTATCCCCTGTAAATATTCCCCCCCAACATACGCCA
>JARQOD010000001.1:919779736-919815433 GCA_033576555.1 Oophaga sylvatica | reverse complement strand
AGATAGCAGTTCAATGCTCAATACCCATTCACTCAACATACACTAGACACACCCTTAGGGTAGTGTAGTCACTTGTGAGGGAGTGGTCAGGGTGTATTCGTTGAGTGATTAGAGTAGTCAGTTTCCTGTCTTCGGACAGAGCAGACGTGTGGAGTCTAGCTGGGACTTGGAGGGAGGAAGCAGTCCAGCCTGGTTCTATCAGCAGTTCAGCAAGTGGAGGCCAGTAAGGGCGAGATATAGATCACCTCAGCCTGGTCAGAGCTGTATCTCACTTGAAGACACTGATAAAGAAAGAAGAGCTTAGTACAGAAATACTTCAGTCTCCTGTCCCAAGGACAGTGAAAGGTTCAGAGACGTGCTCCTGCCTAGTGGATAACTGAGAGTCTGTCAACTAACTCTGAAGGAAGGAAAAGAAGGGAGTGATTATATGACTTTTTGCAAGTGTGAGTGTTTATGCTACAAGCGCGGACAAGGCGAAAGGCACAGTGGAAAGGAATATTTGAAAAGTGCTTTTGGATTGAAGAAGTCCTGCACATTGTAACCGGTCACTGGGGACCGAAGGATCACTAAAGCTTCACGCTTAGTGGTAAGAAAACCAGAGACTTACCGGACCTTAGGTCGCGGTAAGCAGCCCCTAAATAGTCGGTACGTAACTGGGGTCAGGGGGAGTGAAGACTTTGAGCCTGATCAGCAAGATAGGAATTCAGCTCTCTCACAGGAAGGCTCCGACCACAAAACTGACTGGGCAGTACAGCTATGGAATAGCTGGAGTTATAGAGGGAACTACGCTTCATGCTGGTTGTACTCTTCGTTGTGAAAGTAAAGGAGGCCCCTAACTTGTCCAGCTGCTATCTCAAAATACATTCTCCTTGGATCAGCCTCCCTGGGACCTGCCTTACCATCTTACAAGTAAAGGTATGGAAAGACGCTGACCGTGTGAGACTGAGTTATTTACTTGCATGCCTGCACAACCCTGCTTTAACTACCGACCTGAGGGAAGAGTCCCACCTGTAGGGGACCCGACATCTAGCTGCCTCACCATCCCCTCAGAGATCTACAGCAGCGCTGGTACAAATTACCAGAGACTACAGGTGGCGTCACGAACTGTATATAAATCTATCCCCTGTAAATATTCCCCCCCAACATACGCCAGGCGCCACAGACCGAGCCACCGCTACCTGTGACAAACCCCATAGACTTCCATGGGCTCGGCTCTGAGTACCCCATTGCCCTGGTAACCCACAATTGTGGTGGCGGGTCGACACACACATGCTGCTCAATACCCCATATATGGCCCAATATCAGTACTCACTAACCGTATAACAATCAGACCCAAAGTGGAAACAGACAGAAAATGGCATATAACAGAAAGCTAAAAGATGGTGCGCTCCTATTTGAGTACTCCTCTATCAACTAAAGCCAAGGCCAAATACAGCACTCGGAACTGGGGAACAAAGACTAATCTACAATGGATGGCCATGGAGTTCCATAAGAATCATGGTATCCACATTCCTCATGTACACTACTGTATATCCGTGACCAATATATCCTCCCTTCATTTTGATAGCCGCTATAAGACTTCCATTCATGAGGTCTTCCAGTTTCTTAATCTGCTCAACTTTTTGAGCAGCACCACCTACATACAGCCTCCCAGACACTGTTTAAAGAGAGGACTGTTTTCGGTCACCATAAATCTTAATTAAGAAGGGCTCACAACAAGTTCTCAATAGAGTTTAGGTCAGGTGAGGAAGGGGGAATGACATTATTCTTTCATCTTTAAAGCCTTTACTGGCAGCCAAGCAGTGGAGACTTCAATGCATTTGATGGAGCATTGTCCTGCATAAAAATCATGGCTTTCTTGAAAGATGCAGACTTTTTCAACTTATGAGTTGATTTCAAGTCCATCGTCAACCCAAAATAGTCCAACTAGTTCATCTTTAACAATATCAGCCTATAGCTGTACCCATCTCCACCTTGTTGGAGTCTGACTCAAAGTGACGGTCTGTGACCTGTTACAGATCCAGGCACTCACCCATCCATCTGGTCCATCAACAGTCACTTTCATCTCATCAATCTATAAACCTTTGAAGAACCTGTATTCAGATATTTTTTGGCCCAGTCTTAAGGGCCTTTACACATAGCGAGATCGCTAGCGATATCGCTCAAGCGTCACCGATTTTGTGATGCAACAGTGATCTCGCTAGCGATCTCGCTTTGTGTGAAATGTAGCGGCGACCAGCCCCCCCGCTGGTTATCGCTGATCGTGCTCGAATGTGCTGGTCCATTTTTCCATTGTTGGCGTCCCGCTGGCCGGCACTAATCGCTGTGTTTGAAGCTTAAAAACGACGAGCGACCTCGTTAGCGACGCAGAGCTCAGCGATGCAGGCGTGACAAAGCTATGTTGCCGGTCACGCCCCCTATGCCCCTATTGGTGAGTACAGCGCTCCCAATGTGTGAAAATTTGGCGACTTAAAAGACAATGTGAACAATGCTGGTATTGAAGTAAACCACAGCGCTCGAGAGATATAAACTGTAGCGCTAATACGTTCTCTTTTATGACGCCGCCGGCCAATGAGAGCGCAGCAGTGACTACCAATCAGTGCTGGGGGGCGTTGAAAGGGAAACGCTGAAGCACGCCCACCGAGGTCGGAATCGGTGACAATAAAGTAGTGTGACAAGGAAGCAACGACCGGCGAGGTCGTTATGCAAATCGCTGATCTGTCTTGCATCACTGAGGAGATTGGACTGTTTGAAAGCTAATTAGCGATCATTATTATTATTATTATACATTTTTATAGCGCCATTTGTTCCATGGCGCTTTACATGTGAAGAGGGGCAAATATAGACAAGTACAGTAAACATGAGCAATACAAGGCACACTCAAGTACAGAAGGAGAGAGGACCCTGCCGCAAGGGCTCACAGTCTACAGGGATGGGTGAGGATACACTAGGAGAGTGTAGAGCTGGTCGTGCGGTGGTTCAGTAGACTGATGATCACTGCAGGTTGTAGGCTTGTCGGAAGAGGTGGGTCTTCAGGTTCTTTTTGAAGGTTTCCATGGTAGGCGCGAGTCTGATGTGTTGGGGTAGAGAGTTCCAGAGTATGGGAGAGGCACGGGAGAAGTCTTGTATGCGGTGGTGGGAAGAAGAGATAAGAGGGGAGTAGAGGAGGAGATCTTGAGAGGATCGAAGGTTGCGTGTGGGTATGTACCGGGAGACCATGTCACAGATGTATGGAGGAGACAGATTGTTGATGGCTTTGTAGGTCATGGTTAGGGTTTTGAACTGGAGCCTCTGGACGATAGGAAGCCAATGAAGGGCTTGACAGAGAGAGGCTGGGGAATAACGGGGAGATAGGTGTATTAGTTGGGCAGCAGAGTGCAGGATGGATTGGAGTGGTGCCAGAGTGCTAGAGGGAAGGCCAGAGAGTAGGAGGTTGCAGTAGTCGAGGCGGGAGATGATAAGGGCATGCACTAGTGTTTTTGTAGTTTCATGGTCAAGGAATGCCCGAATCCGGGAAATATTTTTGAGTTTGAGACGGCAGGAGGAGGCAAGGGTTTGGACATGTGGCTTGAAAGAGAGGGCAGAGTCGAGGATCACTCCGAGGCACCGAGCATGCGGGACTGGGGAAAGTGAGCAGCCATTGACGTTGATGGACAGGTCTGGTGGGGGGGTAGAGTGAGATGGGGGAAAGATGATGAATTCTGTTTTGTCCATGTTCAGTTTTAGGAAGCGAGCAGAGAAGAAAGCAGAAATAGCAGACAGACATTGTGGGATTTTGGTCAGTAAGGAGGTGAGGTCAGGTCCAGATAGGTAGATCTGCGTGTCGTCGGCATAGAGATGATACTGCAAACCATGGGATTCTATGAGCTGTCCCAGGCCGAGGGTGTAGATGGAGAAGAGTAGGTTTCCTAGAACTGAGCCTTTGGGAACACCGACAGACAGGGGGCGAGGTGAGGAGGTGGTGTGGGAGAGGGAGACACTGAATGTTCGGTTTGTTAGATATGATGAGATCCAGGATAGGGCCAAGCCTGTGATGCCGAGAGATGAGAGAATCTGTAGCAGGAGGGAATGGTCCACAGTGTCGAAGGCAGAAGACAGGTCCAGGAGAAGGAGGACAGAGTAGTGTCGCTTGCTCTTGGCGGTTAGTAGGTCGTTAGTGACTTTAGTTAGGGCAGTTTCAGTTGAGTGATGCAGTCGGAAGCCTGATCATGTAACGAAGGCCCCTTTAATGTTTCACCTATTGTGTCTTGTTCAGTGGTGGTCGGGTATCCGCCTCCTCATTTCGGCCACGTCACTGAGCACTGAACACCTTGTACTTCTTGGCTCTACAGTGAGGTTGCAGTTCTGGAATATGACAGCACTGGAGGATAATGGCCTCCTGGTCAATGCACGTTTGATTCTTCTCAAACGTTTAGCAGTTAATGTGCGTTTTTGCTTTTCAACACATTTTTTGTGACCCTGTTGACCATTTTCAACAAAACTTTTCATGGTTCTGTGATCACACCCCAATATATTAGCAATTTCAACAGTGCTGCATCCCTCTGTAAGACTCATAACAAATTTTTGACTTTTCAGAGTCCGTTAAATCTTTTTTTTTGGCCCATTTTGCCAAGCTACTTAATAATTTTGACACCTGGATAAAGGGTGTTGTATCCTTACGCCGCACCCCCTCATTACACAAATACACATCACCTGAGCTGTGTCATCCAATAAGCATTTAAGGTCATACAGCTCGTGGAAAATCTGCATAAAAATTATGATTTGGTCAAAATACTCACTTGCCGAATAACTGTACACTCTATGTCCTAAAGAAAAAATTAGCCTAAACTCTGGCTTCTATACCATAAAAACAGAATGTACCTAATAGCATTAGTTTCCACTGGTGGCTTTGCTTTTTAAGAGTCTTGACAGCAATACTAAATTAATTTCCAAACTGTCCTAATGGATCTCATTGACTTAAATGTGAAATTGCAGCCAAGGTTCTGGTATCAAAATAAAATTAAAATAAAATAAGTGTAATCTAAGCACTGGTCATGCACCTATATGAAAAAAGCCAGACTTTCACCAACAACGGAAACCTTCAAGAAGAACCTGAAGACCCACCTGTTCCGACAAGCCTACAGCCTACAATGATCCTCAGTCTACTGAACCACGACCAGCTCTACCCTTTCCTAGTGTATCCTCACCCTTCCCTGTAGACTGTGAGCCCTCGCGGGCAGGGTCCTCTCTCCTTTTGTACTTGTGTGTCCCTTGTCTAGCACACGTTTATTGTACCTGTCTATATTTTCCCTTTTCATATGTAAAGCGCCATGGAATAAATGGCGCTATATAAATGTGTAATAATTATAATAATAAAGTGACTGTGTCATCAACGAGGGTATAGCAACAACATAAATCATTGGTCTCCGACGCAGGTGGTCTGGTGCATTAAATGCAGGGTCATTCATTTGCAAGTAATGCTTCACCTTCTCCGGAAGCATCAGTTTAAGCCAGACATGGAATTACCAATTTCACTTACTAATACTAAGAAATGTAAGTCTGCCCCAATGGGCTAGCTTTCAGCCATTGAGTAAACTCCTTTAGACTAATGAGGGAAGTCAGCATTCTTGAGATATTAGCTTTTCATGCCTCTATAACTCTTCCAGCAGAGATATTTCCACTCATTTCAAGCCTCACAAGCAGTAAGATAAGTGCTAATAATCAATTATTTATGCATACATATTAGTTGAGCATACACAACTCCTCTATACCTTGTTGTAATGCACATTCGAACACATAGGACGCCAAGATAAAAGCCGTGTAACTGTTTCTACTCTGCCATGGACACATCACCAATGACCATCTTTACCCTGCAGCAACTTCCTTACCAAGTTCAGATCAGGAAATAGTGTTTCTCCTCATTTTAAACCGGCCATGACGTGATATTCTTATTTTGCTTTAGGTACCAAAGTGTAAGGTTCTATGTATATATTCCTGAAACTCAGTTTGTTCGTCAGCCATTTTACTTTCTGTCTTGCTGCAGCTATCTTGCCCTCAGTCAAAATGGAGTTTCCAGCTTGCATGTTCCCGCCCTGATTCTCTCCTTTGCTTCTTAAGCAGCCACAGCTGAGCAATCAGTGCTTCAGAATCTAGCCTGCAGTGAACCTGTGACTTGACTCCTGTAAGCCTTGGACCTTGTACTCCAGCTATTCCTACTGAGGAACTCTGAAGCACTTGTGGACTCTGAACCCTGCTCTTTGAAAGACCCACGTTTGCATGGACTTACGGTAACAGAGAAGAAGATCCTGAATCTGTATTGGAGAGTGATTGCTGAGCTTGGATTACTCTGGCCTGCTGTGTCTCCTGTTTCTGTGTCTGCCAAACTGTGTGACTATTTCTGCCAACTTGTATGAAGTAATACAGGACTTTTCTATATCAAACCTGTGACTCCTGTGTTTTCATCGCACCCAAGCACAAGACGCTATATGAACTGTACTACATACATTACAAGATTCTGAAGCCAAAACGTTAGTGTCTGCTGGGTCTGGAAGGCTGTGTCTGCTGTACTGTGGATATCAGACGTCCGGTTGTACTTTCTGTGATGACAGTGGTTGTGACTTCTCACAACCATTCCAGGTGAGCAATTCCCTTAAGTTTTTTCTTTTTTGCAGTGTTACCACAGGTAAACACTATTGTTTTTTTTTTTTTTTCCTTTCTTTTCTCTTTTTTGTCTGCTGTAACTCTGGATATCAGATGTCTGGTTGAAACTTTCTGTGATGATAGTGGTTGTGACTTCTCACAACCATTCCAGGTGAGCAGTTCCCTTAATTTTTTTTTCTCTCTGCAGTGTTGCCACAGGTAACATTCCTTGTACCTTTAAAAGATCTGGAAAATGGAGGCCCGCATAAAGGAACTTTGCGGAGTGACTGATAATATCCTTGCAGATTTGCAGAATATAAAGACCCGTTTTACAAATCTACAGGACCTCAATAATCACAATTTGCAAGTGGTTGGACAGACTACCCAGGATTTGCGAGCCAGGATTGAGGTTCTAGAGGGGCGAGTCCAGGCTCCTGCCGTAGCCCCGAGTGCTGGGATTCCCAAGTTGCCCCCTTTTCGTTTTGGCGGTGAACGTGAGAAATTCAGGGGATTTATTAATCAATGCAATCTTTTTTTTTCTGCACATGCTTCACAATTTCCCACTGAACGATCTAAGGTGCTTACTATAATTATGTTGCTTACCAACAAGGCTTTAATGTGGGCAAACCCTCTGATTGAGACTGAGGATGATTGTTTGAATCACCTTGATGATTTTATTTCAGCCATGGGGCAGGTGTTTGATGACCCCAATCGAGGTGCAACAGCTGAAGCAGCCATGTTAGCTTTGCGCCAAGGTAAGCACTCGGTAGCTGAATATGCCTTGGATTTCAGGAGATGGGCCCTTGATACCACCTGGGACAGTTCCGCCAAAAAATCTATTTTTCGAAAGGGGTTATCTCCACTGATTAAGGATGAACTTGCTCGTGCCGACCCTCCCACTGCGTTAGGTGACTTTATTAACTACTGCATCCGTATTGATACTCGTCTGACTGAACGCAGGCAAGAGAGATGGTTCGAAAGCAATCGTACTAACCTTTTCCTACCTTCCTCTCCAGCTAAGGAACCTTTGAGTAGGATTACACGGGAACCTGAACCTGAACCCATGCAGGTAGACTCTTTACAACGACGGGTTAGTGATGCACGCAAGGAACATCGTTTTAAGGAGAATCTATGTTTCTATTGTGGTAAGTCAGGGCACTTCATTATAAACTGCCCCAGCCGTTCTCGTAAGACTACTGCAGCACTCATTCATTGTGAGTGTTGCGAGAGGGGATCTGTCAGGTCCGAGCCTCAGGCTCCAGAGAGATCTGCAGCAACAGATCTTGATTTCTCGGACTTAAACTCCGTTACCTCTGAGGACGTTGACTGTGTAAACGCTGCCATTTTTCAAGTTTCCTCAGCGGTGTCCCAGCTGAGTTGTAAGAAAAACAATTCTCATTGCTTTCTTTCCATCAAACTCTGGGTTGACTCAGCTTGGGTGTCTAGCTCTGCTATGATCGACTCAGGGGCAAGTGGAAATTTTATGGATGTCTCCTTTGCTCTGAAACAGGGAATACGTTCAGTGAAGAAGGCTACTCCAGTACAGATGGAAACTGTGGATGGCTCCCTGCTGACCTCTGGACCAGTGGATCAGGAAACAGAGCCTTTGAGGGTTCTTATGGGTAAAGATCATCAAGAGAAACTGTCCTTTATGCTTATCTCTTCTCCCCACTTTCCCATTATTCTAGGGCTACCATGGCTGCAGGCTCAGAATCCTACCATTAACTGGGAGACCAAGGAATTACACTTTCCAGAGAAACAGATGAGTCCAAAAGTTTCAGCTTGCTCTGTTCCTAAAGGAATCATGTCAGTCCCCGAACTACCAGCTGTATACCAGGACTATGTGGATTTATGTGACAAGAAGAACGCTGACCAGCTTCCTCCTCACCGTCCATATGATTGTCCAATTGAATTATTGCCTGGAGCAGAGATACCTTTTGGTAAGATCTACCCCCTGGCGGGGCCCGAGCTAAAGGCTTTAAAGGATTACATAGATGAAAATCTAGCCAAGGGCTTCATACGCCCCTCTTCATCTCCTGCAGGTGCACCCATCTTCTTTGTAAAGAAGAAAGATGGATCTCTGAGACCATGCGTAGACTATAGGGAACTCAATAAGGTTACTATTAGAAACCGTTATCCATTGCCTTTAATCCCTGAGTTATTGGAGAGAGTGCGACATGCCAAAATTTTTTCTAAACTAGATCTTCGTGGGGCCTATAACTTAGTCCGTATTAGACCTGGGGATGAATGGAAGACTGCATTCAGGTCACGCTATGGACACTTTGAATATCTAGTTATGCCTTTTGGTCTGAGTACCGCCCCAGCCACTTTCCAACACTTGGTGAATGACATCTTCAGGGATCTCCTAGATACATTCGTGGTAATTTATTTGGATGATATTCTAATTTTTTCTAACTCCACAGAGGAACATCATGGACATGTGAGAATGGTCTTGGAACGTCTAAGACAAAATCATCTTTACATCAAACTTGAAAAGTGTGAATTCCATAGGACCGAAATTCAATTTCTGGGGTATGTACTGTCTACACAAGGAATTAGTATGGATGGAAGCAAAACCCAAGCCATCAAGGATTGGCCAAGTCCTAGAAATGTGAAGGAGGTACAGCGCTTCATCGGGTTTGCCAACTTCTATAGACGTTTCATTAGAAATTTCTCTGAGGTAGTGTCACCTATCACTCAACTTACCCGGAAAGAGTCTAGGTTTTCCTGGACTCCCCAAGCTCAGGAAGCATTTTCCCGTCTAAAAGATAAATTTACCACTGCACCTATCCTAGTACATCCCAACCCCGAGCTTGCCTTCATAATAGAGGTGGATGCTTCAGACTGTGCCGTTGGAGCTATACTCTCTCAGAGAACAGGTGAGAAGAATGTCTTGCATCCCTGTGCCTTCTTTTCCCAGCAGTTGTCTTCGGCTGAGAGGAACTACGATGTGGGCAATAGAGAGTTGTTGGCCATTATTGCCGCCTTCAAAGAATGGAGACACCTTCTTCAGGGAGCTGCACAGCAAATAGTCGTACTGACAGACCATCGTAACCTTGAGTTTATCAGGTCGGCTAAGTGCCTGACTCCTCGCCAGGCTCGCTGGAATCTTTTCTTAAACCAATTTAATTTTATCATCTCTTATAGACCAGGATCGCGCAATGGAAAGGCTGATGCACTCTCTAGGATTTACTCAGCAGAGACACGTCCAATTACTCCTCCTAAGACTATTCTTCCTGACTCTAGATTCCTAGGAGTAATTCATAATCAAGACCTACTTAAGGACATCAAGGAAGCATACCATGCGGATTCCTTTTTGGCACAACCCCCAAGGGACGTAAGTCTTGTCTTTAAGAATGGTGTGTGGATTCAGGGACAACGTCTGTATATTCCTGAAACAGTCAGATTAAGAGTATTGCAACTCATTCACGATTCCAAGATAGCTGGGCATAGAGGAATTCTAAAGACACAGGAATTTCTTTCTCGTTTCTTTTGGTGGCCCACTTGCAGGAAGGATGTTTTGAATTATGTCACTTCATGTGAGGTCTGTGCAAGATGCAAAACACCTCGCTCCTCACCAACTGGTCTGTTACAGCCTCTTCCCACCCCGTCCCGCCCGTGGGGATCCATTTCTATGGACTTCATTGTGGAGTTACCAACCTCTCAGGGGAAGAACACCATTCTAGTGGTGGTTGACCGTCTAAAAAGGCAGCTCATTTTATCCCTTGTGTCGGCTTACCCACTGCAAAACAGACATCAGATTTGATGATTAAAGATGTGTTTCGCTTACATGGAGTACCGGATGAGGTTATTTCGGATCGAGGGGTGCAATTCACTTCTAGGTTTTGGCAAAATTTCTGTGCAGCATTGGACATTAAAGTAAACCTTTTTTCTGCTTTTCATCCCCAGACTAATGGACAGACCGAACGAACCAATCAAACCCTGGAGCAGTATCTCCGCTGCTTTATCTGCCACCTACAGGATGATTGGGTGGGCTGCGACACCCAATACGTTTCCTGGACGTTCCTCTCCTTGCCCTGACCCAGTGCTAGTCGATGGTCAGGAAGAATTTGTGGTGGAAAGGATTTAAGATTCCAGGTTGTATAGAAATCAGTTACAATATCTGATTAAATGGCAGGGCTACCCAGTGGAGGACAACTCATGGGAACCGGTCAATAACGTTAATGCTCCTCGCTTGCTCCGTCAGTTTCATCAGAGGTACCCACACAAGCCTGGTCTGAGGTCATCCGGAGGTTGTCCTTAAGGGGGGAGTAATGTAAGGTTCTATGTATATATTCCTGAAACTCCGTTTGTTCGTCAGCCATTTTACTTTCTGTCTTGCTGCAGCTATCTTGTCTCCAGAAGATACAGTTGGTTCGGAAAGTATTCAGACCCCTTTACAATTTTTCACTTTTTGTTTCATTGCAGCCATTTGGTAAATTCAAAAAAGTTCATTTTTTTCTCATTAATGTACACTCTGCACCCCATCTTGACTGAACAAAAATGTAGAAATTTTAACAAATTACAAAATAAAAACTGAAATATCACATGGTCATAAGTATTCAGACCCTTTGCTCAGTATTGAGTAGAAGCACCCTTTTAGCTAGTACAGCCATGAGTCTTCTTGGGAATGATGCAACAAGTTTTTCACACCTGGATTTGGGGATCCTCTGCCATTCTTCCTTGCAGATCCTCTCCAGTTCCGTCAGGTTGGATGGTGAATGTTGGTGGACAGCCATTTTCAGGTCTCTCTAGAGATGCTCAATTGGGTTTAGGTCAGGGCTCTGTCTGGGCCAGTCAAGAATGGTCACAGAGTTGTTCTGAAGCCACTCCTTTGTTATTTTTGCTGTGTGCTTAAGGTCATTGTCTTGTTGGAAGGTGAACCTTCGGCCAAGTCTGAGGTGCACAGCACTCTGGAAGAGGTTTTCATCCAGGATATCTCTGTACTTGGCCACATTCATGTTTCCTTCAATTGCAATCAGTCGTCCTGTCCCTGCAGCTGAAAAACACCCCCATAGCATGATGCTGCCACCACCATATTTCACTGTTGGGATTGTATTGGGCAGGTGATGAGCAGAGCCTGGTTTTCTCCACACAACCGCTTAGAATTATCACCAAAAAGTTCTATCTTCATCTCATCAGACCAGAGAATCTTATTTCTCATAGTCTGGGAGTCCTTCATGTGTTTTTTTTTTTTAAGCAAACTCTGTGCAGGCTTTCATATGTCTTGCACTGAGGAGAGGCTTCTGTCGGGCCACTCTGCCATAAAAGCATGACTGGTGGAGGACTCAGTGATAGTTGACTTTGTGGAACTTTCTCCCACCTCCCCTACTGCATCTGTGGAGCTCAGCCACAGTGATCTTGGGGTTCTTCGTTACCTCTCTCACCAAGACTCTTCTCCCACGATTGCTCAGTTTGTCTGAATGGCCAGGTCTAGGAAGACTTCTGGCATTTAAGGATTATGGAGGCCACTGTGCTCTTAGGAACCTTGAGTACTGCAGAAATTTTTTTAACCTTGGCCAGATGTGTGCCTTGCCACAATTCTGTCTCTAAGCTCCTTGGCCAGTTCTTTTGACCTCCTGATTCTCATTTGGTCTGACATGCACTGTGAGCTGTGAGGTCTTATATAGACTGGTGTGTTCCTTTCAAGTCAAGTCTTATCAGTTTAATTAAATACAGCTGGACTCCAAAGAAGGAGTAGAACCATCTCAAGGAGTATCACAAGGAAATGGACAGCATGTGACTTAAATATGAGTGTCTGAGCAAAGGGTCCAAATACTTATGACCATATGATATTTCAGTTTTCTTTTTTTTTAAAAAAAAAATTTGCAAAAAATTCTACATTTGTTTTTTTTCAGTCAAGATGGGGTGCAGAGTGTGCATTAATGAGAAAAAAATGAACTTTTTTGAATTTACCAAATGGCTGCAATGAAACAAAGAGTGAAAAATTTAAAGGGGTCTGAATACTTTCTGTACCCACTGTAGGAATCTCTTGTAGTCCCTCTCTAAGCTCTCCTTTGACATTATCAATCTATTAAGTTCAAATGTCCACAGAACTCCTACTTCTAGATGGCTCTTGGGACGCTGACCTACTTTAACACTAGGTACAACACAACACTTCACTCCGACTTCTTGAGTCCCACTTCATTTATAAAATCTCCCAAATCAACTGCTCCAACCAATCTAAAAAGAAACACAATATAAAATGGTATCTCCCACGCTGGGATGGTTGATAACTACAACATACACTCACCAACATGACATCCTAATCTGCATTATCTTGTCAATGGCTCTGGCCCTAAAAGAAAACCACCACCACCTCTGAAAAACATGTACCAAGATCCATGTCTTCACCCTCTCACATAGAGTAAATAGTATTAAAACGTAAGAAGGGCTACACAGAGGCTCAGTTGTTAGCACTTAGGCCTTATACAGCTGGGGTCCTGGGTTTTAATCCCACCAAAGACAATATGTACAAGGACTTTGTATGTTCTCCCCATGTTTGAGTGGGTTTCCTCTGGGTACTCCATTTCTTCCCACACTCCAAAGACATATTGATAGGGATGGGGTCAGTGATGATGTCTAAAACTTTGTAGAGTAGATGGTGATATATAAGCGAGTTAAATAAAAAAAAAAAAAAAAAAACTATCTACACACCTTACAAACCCTTTGGGGAAACATGGATGAATAAAGAAAACATAAAATCTTTACAAACAATGCTGAACTCGTTATTTTTCTCTAAAGCAGCTGTTCCTTGGTGACTAGAGAAGACAAACCATTCTCGTTTTTAGGAATGGATCATTCACACGCCTCAAGCCAACCGCCAGGCCCAGGGAAATGGTTTTCAATAAGTATATAGGAATTACTGGTTACCTTTTGCTTCCTCTAGGTGACATAAATACTCGTAAGCAATATTTTGTCGTCTTCTCTCATCCATTTCCTCTGCTGAAAGCCTTTCATCATCCACGATTGCTGAAAGAAGGAAGAAAAGAAAAAGTCAAACCACACATAATTACAGGACCGACCACTAGAAAAGAAAAAAACAGACCCTACTTAATAAATGGACTATATATTTACATAGTTACTTCTGCCAACTACATAATCATTACAAAGTCTCAGGGGAACTACGTGGAGCTTTCCTGCTCGGACTTGGATTTGGCCGCATGTTTGGCTTTATATTAAACACTTCCTTTTGTGTGTTTTCAAGTTTTGTCTTCTGCTAGTTACTGTTTTGTCTTGCTGGGGAAAACTCTATAATGCTCAGCCAATCCTAAAGGCTGGAATAACAAATGGTAAAAGAGTAGCCAGATGTGCCCAGGGAGCACGTTCATAAAGACCAGACAGTGATGGAATTTTCCGCAATCTTTTTTTCTACAGATCTATAAAGTCACATATAGCAAGACACAATTCATGACAACAAGCTATTTTAACCCATCACCACCAGCAAACCAAGCCAGATATTTATAAAAAAAAAAAATAAAAAAAAAGTTTTTAAATGGGTGTCCATGGAAGTAATACACAGATAAATCAAGACTGACGGAATGGCATCTGTCCTGACTCATAGTGGGGACACAGATTGTCTACGTGAGGATCTTAAAGACTCCAACACACAGACCAACATCGGTCAAACCCACCAATATCAGAGGTCTCAGCTACCAATCTAATGTACATGGAGACCTCTTAACAGATGATATCGGGGGGGGAACAAGGCTCCAGCATGTCCGATTTAGGACCTACGAACCTTTTGTTCATGGCGAGAGGAGTCTGCAGCGGTTCCATTGTAGAGAACACATCATGAGAAATTTCTACCTGCCAAAGGATTGGATAAACCATTGCTTGACCAACAGCTACCAATTTCGGATTGGGCCCCTAAGAATTCAGAACATTTTTGTTCTCAAGTCTTAAGCTATAAAAAAAAAAGTTGTGATGTTAACACTTAGCTATCTGAATTTTTTGAGCAAAGACACCCAAACCTGATTACAAGAATACAGCATATTCACTTTTGAAATGGCACATTGACACCTATACATCAAATAGAAAACTGGTGTAAGAAGCTTTGAAAAGTAGCAAATTTTTTGCTCATCCCTGTGTTGCGCAAAAAAAGAAAAATCTGACTTCTGGCATTTTCACACCAATTTTGCCTAACTCTGCCAAAATGCACAGAGCTTAGGTGTTGCAGGGGTGTGATTTTACAGTACATGTAAATCATGACGAGCTATGGCATTCCTTGCGCCAATCCCTGGCTGGAGTAAGATTTGTTGTGTGGCAGATGCCATTTGTTAGTCATTCTTAATTTATTAAAAGGCTTCTGCTTCTTCTTGAATCTGAAGCGTCTGACTTCATCAAGCCCCATCATCAAGTCCAGAGCGAAAATCGCTGTTCTTGATAAATTGGGGTCATCGTGCTTACTGAATTCTTTCCTCCAGTTTTATCTCAAATTCCAAAAACATTGGACTTCTATGAAGTTTGTCCTATTGTGTTTAAGTGTGTATAACTGCACAAGTGTTAAAAGTGGATGTGTGTGTTGTGGAAATTAGACTATAAGGCCTATATGGCATGTGGCTTATGCGGGTTCTCTGTAACTAAGCAGAATATCTTGTTTCCCCTATACCAGGGGTCCCTAATCTGTGGCTTGGGGGTACATGTATCTCAAGTGCCCATGATGTGTGGCTCGCTGCTCTCTGCCAACTTGGTGCAATAGCACAAGGTCTAACACACAGCTATGAACAGAAGGTCTCCAGGTGGTGACTTTTGTGAGTTAACTTGTTCAGATGATATCTTTTGGATGTGCATGTGCAGGCGGGGGGATAAATATGGTGAGATGGAGATAGGATGATACTATTAGTTAGAGGGGTGTGGAAGCTGGATGCAACAATTTGATGGGATTTTATCATGAAAGGAGGTGTTCCGAATTTGGTCAAATTTGGAACCCCTGGCTGTAAGTATACGGCCTGTAAGGGAGAGGGGCACACAGTTCTTTCTGTCGGGAAGATTTGGCCATTATTGTACTGGTAATGGAAGCACAGGGGACACAGTGGCTGGAGATGATGGGCGCACTGGATGTGGCTCGCGACCATCTCTCAAAACTGAATGTTGATCTCAAAGTAAGAAGGGTTGAGGACTAGTGAGGGGTGTGCCTGCTCAGATATGGCGTTATCAGAGTATGCTCGAGTACTAATCGAGCATCTCTTGTGTGCTCAAATACTATGCTCCAGCCGCCACGGCTGCATGTCTCACAGCTGTTAGACAGCCACAACACATGCAGGGATTGTCTAACAAACAGGAAATCCCTGCATGTGTTGCGGCTGTTAAACAGCTGCAAGACATGCAGCCACGGCGACGTGAGCACGCCGAGAAGCTCGATTAGCAGTCGAGCATGCTCGGATAACGCCATATCCAAGCACGCTCGCTCATCACTACTGGGGACCACTGCTCTATACTATACAAGCAAAGAGAATGTGGTAGATGTGAAATTAAACAATTAAGTATGTTCCAATGAGATGTATACAGCAGAAAATGTCATGTGAATAAGATTTTTACGAAATCTCATCCAGGTACTGTAGAGAAAAATCACATATCAATTTATTCTGCGGATTTATCATTTTGTAACGTCAGCCCATTATATGTTAAAGTGCTGTGTCTGGGTCTTTGGGGTCCGTCATGTCACGGATCCATTGCTGGCTTCTATTACATATTTCTGTTCCTAATACGGAATAGAAAAACAGAATTCCCAAGGCTGATGTGAACTGAGCCGAAAACAAAATATTCATCATCTGGCCCCTGCAGCTACATAATAAATCTCAAATATAATTGGTAATGTGGCCTCAAAAAAACTTCAAGAGAAAATCTTCTAAAGGACCTCAGGACAAGGGACTCTTTAGGAGTTAAATAAAGAAAAGTCATTGTTTCTTGATTGCACCTTGTTTTTTTTTCCTGGGAAATCATTGATGTATTTCTACATTTCCATGCAGTAGACCTCCTAAACAGCACAATGTGTTTGGCCATAAGACAAAAAAAAACCAACAAAGGCGCTGATGCTATCTGTTCTCAGCAGATGAAGCGCCCTCGGTAGCCAGTGTACATTCAATACACAGGCAGAGCAAGTATGATATGCATTAATGTAAAAGATTTACCATCACACACATAAAATCCACCCCATCCCCCACCCAAAAAAAAAAAAATGCAGTCGTCTACAGGGGCGTACATAGAAATCATGGGGCCCCATAGCAGAAGTTCTAATTGGGCCACCATCCAAAAATAAAATAAAAATATTTGGCGAGGTCACAAGAGCACATCGCACAACTCTGCAATCTTTACAAACTAATTTTCCTCGTATTATAGCCCTATATTCCCCCACAGGGAATCATACCCCCACAGGGAATTCCTCCACAGTATGATGACCCTACAAGACACCTATCTTAAAAGGGCTGTTCTGTCCTAAATCAGTAAGGGTATGTTTCCACTATCAGGAAACAGTCCGGATTAGCTGCGTGTTTGACGCTGTGCGTTGGCGCAGTGTCAAACACGCAGCGTCCAGATGTTACAGCATAGTGGAGGGGATTTCAAGAAATCCCGTCTCCACTATGGTGCAAAACACGCAGGCGGAAGACCTGCGTTTCCGGACATGCGGCGCGTCTTTTCAGACCGCAGCATGTTCTAGTCCCTTGCGGCGACGCTGCGTCGCCGCAAGGGAAATAACACAGGGCTATGCAGCCCTGCGATCATTCCGCATGTGTTCCGGAGGTGTCCTGAACACATCCGGAAAGAGTGCGCGTTCAAAAGGGGGCGATGCTTTGGGCGGAGCGGAATTTCCGCTCCGTCCAAAGCGCTGTGGTTCCGGACCGTGGAACCACAGTCTGCAGTCACTCCGTGTGACTGCAGACTTATGAATACCCCCAGAGCGCACACTGTGTGAGGCAAGGATTCGTCAATTTCTGAGCTGGGACCAGAGAGAATGGATGAGTTATACATATTCCGGCCAGAGCCCGTCCAATGGGCGCGGTTTTGTGCCATACACTTGTATTGCGTGAGGGCCCACCCACGAGTAGGCCACACCAACTCACAGAGTGAGTGCAGGCTTATTGATTTGGAACAGACATCCTCTTTAACCCCCCAAGTAAAGTATGGTGACCCTAACACCGTAGGATCCCTCTACTGTGATCCGCACACAGCCCGTCATGCAGTATAATAGGCCCCACATCTCTCCACACTGTATAATGGCATTCTGAAGCGTCACATACCTCAGCACGGCTGGCTCCATGTAGTGATGCCATCGCGCCTGCTACGCTGAGACACAGCAGAGGAAGAATGATGGAGAATGGAGCCAGGATGCCGATACAGTTGAATGTGTGATAACAGATGGGGGGCTCCAGTGACGGGCTTGGCATTGCCCCCACCCCGACTCACGGGCCCAATAGTGGCCACGTGGCGTGTCGTCATTGGCGGTACGCCACTGGTCGTTGATTACCATACTTTTATTAGGATTTCTATAGGAGGACAAAAACCTCATTTATTGTCTGGTTTTGTAAATGGCATATGGTTCAGAGACAGAGATTAGAGCAGATGACAACTTTCCCCATTTACATTTTTGAACTGTAACAAAGTAGATCTGTAATTACATTAGTTCATTGATGAAGAGATTTCACAATTATCTGGACACTTCCTAAACAGAACTGCTTGAAAGAAGTTGTGTTATAAAATCAGCGTTGGACTGGGGCATCGTGGGCCCAACAGAGAAAATCATTCTTGGGGCTCACTATGTGGTGGTGAAGAAATAATACATGAATGTCAGTTGTATGGTAAAATGTGCTATTGTGGTGCAACAGAAACACGGATTTGGTAAGAACTTACCTGTAAAATCCTTTTCAGCGAAGAAGGAAGGGAGACACACTAGTCATTACTAGTGGGTAGGCGGAGCCCACATAGGATAGAAATACCTCAGATTAAAAAAGTGTTGATAGGCCCCTTCAGCTTATAGGGCTCCTCCTACTCCAGCTCTCCAGTCGTACCCAAGCTTAAGGAAGAGCAAATATCACCAGCGTAGCAACATAACCCCTTCTGAAGGACTTCAGAGAAAAAACAAGAAGACAGGTTATGCATATAGCCGAAACAACCACACAGTCCAGGTACTACTCACTGAACCTGACCACTGCGATGAGCTGGCAATGCTGGAACAGAGCCTTAGCGCGCCGACCTCAGCCCAGATAATCGCTATCAGAGAAGGGTCACGCCGCATCTGAAAACACAACAACACACTTCTGCCATGGAGGGATGTGTTTCTCCCTTCCTTCTTCGCTGAAAAGGATTTTACAGGTAAGTTCTTACCAAAATCCGTGTTTCAGCAGCAGATGAAGGAAGGGAGACACACTAGTCATTACTAGTGGGACGTCCCAAAGCAGTCCAAAAATAAGGGTGGGCAAAAAAACCAAAAGAGGCAGATACCCAACAACCTAAATAAATGCGCAACTAGCGCTAACTACAAGTTCACAAGAACTTTAAACTACAGCCGCCTGCAGGACCCTACGTCCTAAGGCCGCATCAGCGGAAGCACTGACGTCCACCTTATAAAATTTTGTAAATGTGTGGACGGAGCGCCAGGTCGCCGCCCGGCAGAGCTGAGCTGCCGAGGTTCCTTGATGAAAAGCCCACGATGAACCACATGCCTTGTGGAGTGAGCTCGAATCTTAATCGGCAAGGTTCGCCCTTAAGTCGGTAAGCCTCTAAAATGGCCGACCGAATCCAACGAGCTATAGAATACTTGGAAGCTCGTTGCCCACGTCGACGACCTGCTGGAATCACAAACAGAGAATCCGACTTCCGAAAACTTTGAGTAATAGACAAATAGAACTTCAAAGCCCCCACCAAATCCAATGTGTGCAAGGCCCGTTCCTTCGCATTCCTTGGCTCCGGACAAAGCGAGGGCAACACAATATCCTGGTTAACATGAAACTGTGACACCACTTTAGGTAGAAAGTCGCCCCGTGTGCGAAGCACTACGCGATCTGGGTGAAACTCCAGAAAAGGAGGCGAGCAAAAAAAAAGCCGCCAACTCAGAAACCCTTCTCAAAGAAGTGACCGCCACTAGGAAGGCAACCTTCCAAGAGAGAAAGGAAAGATTAACAGAGTCCATAGGCTCAAAAGGCCCATGTTGAAGAGCCTCCAAGACAAGATTGAGCCGCCAAGGAGACACAAGCGCCTTCCGCGGCGGAAATTGACAGGTTACCCTGCGAAAAAAGGAACGTACGTCCCTACGCGAGGCGATAGCCTTCCGAAACAGCAAGGACAGAGCAGAAACCTGTCCTTTCAGAGTGCTAACTGCCAAACCCTTGTCCAGCCCGTACTGCAAAAAGGCCAACAAATTGGGAATGGAAAAAATCCTCGGGTTCCAGAAGAACCCGAACACCACGAAAAGAAGGCTTCCCAAGTCTTGTGATAAATCCTAGTAGTAGCCGGACCTCTGGCAGCTCGCAGAGTGGCAATGACTTCGGCTAAAAAACGTTGACGGGTCAAGATTTCGGTCTCAAGCGCCACGCCGTCAAACGCAGAGACTTCAGGTCCGGTGACGAACGAGCCCTTGGGTTAACAGGTCCGGGCGAAGAGGGAGTGGAAGTGGAGGCGCTGCCAAAAGCGACACCAGTGTCGAGAACCACGTCCTCCTTGGCCAATCTGGGGCTATCAATATAGCCGGGACTCTCTCCAGTCTGATCCGACGCAACACCAGAGGAAGTAAGGATATCGGCGGGAACACATAGATTAGCTCGAATTGGTCCCAAGGAGCCACCAGAGCATCCACCGCCACAGCCTTCGGGTCCTTGTATCTGGACATGAACGTCGGTAACTTGGCATTGAACCTGGATGCCATCAAATCCACTTGGGGAGTTCCCCAACGGGAGCACAGCAGTGCAAAATTTTCGGATGAAGACTCCATTCTCCGGAATCCATCTTTTCGCGACTGAGGAAGTCCGCTGTGATATTCTGAACTCCTGGAATGTGAATCGCAGAGATAGCTGGCACTCTGGCCTCGGCCCATACCAGAATTCGAGACACTTCCATCATGAGCCTGAAGCTCCTCGTCCCACCTTGATGATTGATATACGCGACCGCCGTCGCGTTGTCTGTCTGCACTCGGACTGGTAGACCGCTTAAAGGGACCGTCCAGTGTTGGAGGCAAAGGAAAATTGCCCTCAATTCCAGGATGTTGATCGACAGGACAGACTGTTATGTTTCGGTAGCTGAGGAGTGCAGGTAAAAAAGGAAATACACCAGAGCAGTTGGAATCTATGGGATTGCAGTACCCTGACTAACCACCACAACTAGAGGCAGCCGTGGAGCGTTCCTACGATGGTCCTAGACGCCTCGTCACAGCCTGAGAAACTAACTACACCTAAGATAGAAATAGGAAAGCTATCTGCCCGGAGCAGAACCCCAAAGATAATAGAAAGCCCCCAAACATGTAATGGCGGTTAGACAAGAGGAAATACTGACACAGAAAGAAAATAGTATGAGCAAACGCTGGGGCCCAAACTATCTAAATAGAAAAGGATAGGAAGGGTACTTACTGCAATCCCAGAAAAACACTGAAAAACACCAACTCTACTAATTTCAAAATCACCTGAGATCACACGACCTCTACCACCTAAATTAGTTCTCTGGTGTAACAAAAACAGCAGCCACCGAAAAAACTGGAAAAAAGCAAAAGTACAAAACACAGTGGCTGGACTAAACTGAGAGGGCAAAAGCCCCCGGAGGGGACCCTGAAGGCCCCCACAGAAGTGCAGGACAAAATGCAAAAATATAGCAAAAACACAAAATAAGAAATTGTCTTATCTGATAGCAGGAGATGCAGAAACGACACAGCAGGCTACAAGGGAAACTGGAAAGAAGGATTAAGACCAGAACAATTGATCACCGGCAACCCTGATGGGAAAATGATTCCCTTAAATAAGACCAATCAGTAAACACCTGATTCCCAATCCTCACTAGTACCGCTTGTAACCACCAGAGGGAGCCTCTGCTCAGAACTCATCTCAAACCCATTCACAACAACAGACTCTTCCAACGACCATTACTCCCTGAATCCAGAGATCGTTCCAGACACCCCCCCAGCCCGTCAGGCTGGCATCGGTGGTTACGACCGACCGCCTCGGAGGGAGGAAGGACTTCCCAGGGATAACACTTCCGGACGTAACCACCATCCTAGAGATTCTCGCACCCTGTGGGAGATGATGACACTGCAATCCAGTGAAGACTGCGATCGATCCCAACGGTTCAAAATGAGCATTTGGAGAGCCCTGGAATGAAATTGGGCAAAAGGAATTGCCTCCATCGACGCCACCATCAAGCCCAGAAGGCGCATACACCTTCGAAGGGACATTGCTGTCGAAGACTTCATTACATGTCAAAGAAGACTCGCTTGCTTGTCTGGAGCAGAGACACCACTGCTCGTACCGTGTCGAATCATTCCCAAAAACAGGATTGACTGTGACGGTTCCAGAGACGACTTCTCCCAATTGACCAGCCACCGAAGTCCTCCAGGAGCTGAAGGATAGATTGCGAGCCGTCACCGCCTCCTCCTTTGAGGACGCCACAATCAAAAGGTCGTCCAGATAGGGAAGAATCGTAACCCCCTGTCTTTGCAGGATCGCCATGAGAGGTGCCAGAATTTTCGTAAAAATCTGGGTGCTGAGGACAACCCGAATGGCAGGGCCACAAACTGGTAATGGTCCTGGCCTATGGCAAAACGAAGGAAGCGTTGGTGGGCCCTTCCGACGGGAACATGCAAAAAAGCGTCCCGAATGTCGATTCGTTATGCGACAGGGCCGCCACAACGGAGCGAAGTGACTCCATGCGGAATTTCCGGGTACGGACATACCAAATCAATCTTTTGAGATCCAGAATGGGGCGAAATTTGTCCTCCTTTTTGGGGACCACAAAGAGGTTGGAATAAAACCCTCTTCCCCGGCCCTCCGCGGAACGGTACTACCACACCCTTCTGCAGAAGGAATCGACCTCCCGCAGTAAGAGCGGCAAATAGCTCGGGCCTCGACGGAATGCGAGAGTGGCAAAAACTGTCTGGGAGTCGAGAAAGAAACTCTACGAAGTAGCCTGCCGACACAACCCGCGTCACCCAGGCGTCCGACACGCGGGAAGCCCAAGTCGGTTTGAATTGCAGCAGGTGACCTCCCACTCGAGAGCCCTCGAGCGAGACCCTGGCGTCAGTCCGCCTTAGCGGGCTTTTTGTCAGCTTCCCACTTGTCTTGGCGGAAGCTCTGTTTCCAGCCAGGGAGTGCGGGATTTCTGAGCGTTCTTTTTTCCCCCGAAAAAAGAGGGACGACCCGATCCCCAAGAGGGCTGACCGAACCGTCCCCTGGACCGAAAGGACCGCACGACTACTACCGGCACTATGTCTGCCAGACGCAGAAGTCACAGCTCTTCGCTGTGGTAAAGCCGTTTCTTTTGCCTTTGCCTTGGCAATCAGCTCCGTGAGGTCAGATCCAAATAGCTGACCACCCTTGTAAGCTAAGGATAGCAAACCTTGCTTGGAAACCGTGTCTTCGGTCCACTGTCTAAGCCACAGTGCTCTCCTGACTGTGATTGCCTAGGATTGCGCCCTGGACATGCCACGCCGTCCGAGACAGTCTAACCAGCTTAGAGAAGCTTTACAAGCACACATGCTCTGAATCCATGACCCACGCCTCGTAGATGGATTTCGCCGCCATCTCCGTTTTTCTGTCCAGCGGATTCTGCAAACTTCGCCTTCCCTTTTAACAGGAAGTAATGAGGACTTGCTAAGCTGGATAAAGGACATCCACTCAGGAGAAGGAATCCAATTATCAATCAATTCCGTCGTACACGGATACAGCTTGAAACACTTATCTGGAACAGGCGTTCCTTTAAGCCTACAGCACCTGGGATTCCCAGGCGGACTCCCATCCAAGTACTAACCAGGCCCAACCCTGCTTAGCTTCCGAGATCAATGAGATAGGGCGTGTTCAGGGTGGTAATGCTGATCGCGACCTATGCGACTCCTGAAAACATCCGGCCCGAATTAGTAGGACGTCTAGTTTACCTCCTCCGGTAACTGTAACGCCTCCTCATGGCTCCAATAAAAGCCTCTGTACGACCCAAAAGAGAAGCAGAGAGTCCCTGCCGATCCTCCTTATCCGAATCGGACACCTCCCCATCTGAGCTTGAAAGGGAAACCCTCCATGCCCGAGATCTCCGAGTCGCTGCGCGGGAATGAAGGCACCGGCCTGTGTCGCTTCCTCTGAGAGGATCTAGCTGACACCCAATAACCTAGAAGGTCAGACAGGTCATCAATAGAACGAGCGAGGGCCTCCATTTTGACATCACTGAAACCTCTGACCGCTGCGCCTGACGCCGTCGAGGTCTGCGTGTCAGATACGCAAGACTGATCCTGTAGCGGATCTGGGAGACGGTCCGCACCTCCTGGACCCTGATCTGACATGTCCTCACACAGTATATGGCAGTTAAACCTGTCAGTAACTAGGACAGTGTGGTTTCTTAAAGAAGAAACGAACGCTGAAGGGTTAAAGCTCTTAAAGAGAGAGCTACCCCAGCTGTCCCCAATAAAGGGTTAACCGCCAAAGAAGGGTTAATGTCGCAGACTCCCCACAACCTTGTTTAATGAAAAGGGTGTGCGAGCCCCAGGTGCCTCTTATGAGGTAACAGCTGCAGGACAGTGCTCTCAAAGGTATGCTCCTTTTGCCTTTGTACACTAAACAAGAACGCTAAAATATTGCGCTGATTTGTACATCGCAATGACCGCCAAAGTCGCTAAGGGGATCGCTAACCACTTATGCGTCGTCAATGAGATCGCCCACTGTGGCAGCTACTAGCGACATTAAAACGATCACAAAAAACGATCGCATTAGTATGGGTCGTTATAATGATCGTTAGCGGTAGCGTTCAGTGTCCTGCGCTGTGGGGGTGAGGGGGTTAAGCTTCTGCCCTGACAGGCAGAAGCGACTCACCCAGCTGGCCGCGGTGTAGCGTCTTCGATTGTCGGGAGGAAATGAGAGTGAGGAAGGAAGCCTTCCGTTCCAGTAATGGCCGCCGCGCTGTGCTTCTGAGAGAGAAGCCGAAAGAAGACAGTAGTAAAGCGCGCGCTCAGAGCGCCGCAAAAAATTAAAAAAAAAAAAAAGGGCGCGCGACTTCTCCGCTCTCCATGTCCTGCAGGCATCCCTCTCGGACAAAAGACACTAGTCACCAACATGTCACATGTAACAGCGGCTGCCGCAGCAGTCGCTGAAGCACTCAAACACATTAAAATGTGGAGTACTCACCCGCTGAGCGCCACAGGACCCCTCCGAGATTTGTGGCGCTGTGCCCGTAGCTTCCCCCAGGACGGGGAACGCAGTGACCCCAGAAGCGCGGTTTGCGTCCCCGCCAGAGAAGCAATCCTCATCCCCCGGGCCGGAAGGGTTCTGCAGGGACCACCTTACAGGTAATACAGATCCGCCAAGGGAGAGAGGGGGTCCACAGCGCTGAGACCCCTGAGACCTCTAGACCACTGGCGGTCCAAGTCTCTTCCGACTAAAATAAAAAAAAATTCTGAGAGCGCTTCCAGCAGCGACTATCCTCTGTGACCTCAAAATTTTAGACTGAGAGCGGAGTAGGAGGAGCCCTATAAGCTGGGGGGCCGGTCAACACTTTTTTAATCTGAGGTGTTTCTACCTATGTGGGCTCCCCTACCCACTAGTAATACTATGTGTGTCTCCCTTCCTTCATCTGCTGCTGAAACACAATGGTCCACATTTGTTTTAAAAAAATGGCTTAATTGGACCAAATTTTAGTGAACTCACTAGACGCCAACACTCCATATTTAGAAATTTCATCCCTAAAAAATTTAGTGCAATGTTAAAAAAAAGGGGAAGCTGGAGACGATTATGAAAGGATTTTTTTACTGTACTTTTAAATTTCCCCCCAAGTTTCTCCAGGTTGAAAAAAGGGCCCGATTTGGGGAAACGTTTTGGCCTATTGGCCTTTTTAAGCCAGGTACAGCTGCAGTAAATATCAAGATGGGAACTTATATACAAGGATTTCCTGGGACCTCGCTTTGGGAAAGAAATTTTTGTTCCTTTTTTTTTTTTTTTTTCGTGCCTACCTAAAACCCCAAAATTTTTTTCTTTTTTGTGACTTATTTAGAAAAGTATTCATAAAATTTATTTTTTGTAGTCACACCAAAGTTAACCACCACCTTTTTTTATGGCTTTTATTTTTTGGCAGTTACAAAAAATTACAATGGAAATTTTGGGTTTCGGCTTCATAACTAAAAAATGTCCAAATTTGTACAAAATTTTTTGGGTTATCGAATGAAAAATTTCCCCAAAATGTTTTTTTTGTTGTTTTTTTTTCCAAAAACAATTGAGTTTTTGAAGTCCTAACAAAACAGAAAATCCAGTGTAATTGCCTGCGTGAGACAGGCCTGCAACATGTCATTTTATTCGGATTTTTTCCACAGATTTATAAATACCAAACAGTCGGGGAAAAATGAATAATTTGCACAGAAATAAAAGCACAAAATCTGCACAAATGGAGGGATAAAACCCGTTGTAAAATTTTGCAGGATTTTTTCTAGACTTTTGCTGCAAAATACCCCGGTAAAAATCCCTAACAGAAAAGTTTTTTATCCGGAAAATCATCAATTGGGTTTCCACTTACAGCTTTGTTGACGTCAGCATAGGGGATCTAATTTTACAGCTGAAGAGAAGTTAAAAAGAAAGTCCCCCATCCCCCATTTGGATCTGTGCAAATCAACGCACCCAAAGTCTCCGGGAAAGGGGGGGGTTTCCATGAATAGATTGTTGGTCAAGTACTATCGAAAAACAGACAAAACAGGCATGCAATGATTTTTTCTTAACCTACTCTTTTAAAAGGAAAAAATTGTATTTCCCTTTTTTGTAATAACGGAGGGGGTACTAGGGGGTGGACAGCACTGTCCCCGTTTGTCGAAAACCCTAAGGATAAAATTTCCTCACTCCGTACACTTTTTTACAATTCACTATTATTTTAAGGCCGGGTCACACTTGCCGCAAGGGGAAAAACCCCCCCCCTAAAAACCCGGCACCCCGGACCCGCCGCATGGCGGCTTCTGTTTTCTATGCGCTGAAGTTTCCAAATTTCGTTGTAAGGGGGAAAAACCGCCAAGGGTAAATTTTTTGAAGGGCCTCTTGGTTATGGGTGAGAGGGCCTTTTTGGGGAAAATAGGGGGAAAAGAGGCCCTAATGACTGACCCCCCTCCGATTAAATAAAAAGGTTCTCCCCTCCCCTCCCCTTTAAGCAGATAAGCATCTCCGTTCCCAGCCCCCAAAAAAAATAAAATACATATATAAATTTATAAAATAACGTACAACCAAAAATTGGCCACCTTCTCATTCAAAGATTTTTTGTTTTTCATGAATGTGAAAATTGTGAATCACACTAAGGATCAAAAAAATTAACAGTTGGAAATTTTCATTACACTTACAAAAATGTGAACAACTGGGGAAAAAAGTCTTTAAAACTATTTTTCAAATACCACCCTTTTCTTTAACGCTTTGCTGCGGGAAAAGGTGAAAAAGGTGCCCCATACCGGTTCCCACCTGAACTGGAGGGTGGGTGATGGTGTGGGGGGCTTTTTTGGGGCACTGATGGGGGTTTTTTCACTTTCGCATGCAAGCGTAACAAAGCAAAAGGGGCACTTTGAGAACTAGAAAAAGACATATTTTCAGTTGTTTCCACTTTTTTGTAAGGTAATGTAAATTTCCCCATGTTTAATTATGTTTGATCCTTCGGGGATTTTACAATTTTCAAGTATGAAAAAACAGAAAAATTTTTTAAAGAGAGGGGTTTTCCAAAATTTTTTTCTGTACTGATATTAAAATTTTTTTTTTATTTAAAAAGTGTTTGAAAGGGGCCCCTGACAGAAGGCGTTTTTTTTCATTGAAATTATGTAGAAGTTTTTTACTCAAGTGTACATTGCCGATCAAATCAGCAGTTTTTAACTCAAGATAAGTTAAACCAGAATCACAAGTCCCCCCGTTTACAAAAAGTCTAATATTTAAAGCTGTAATCCAAAATTTGTGCCTTTAATATATAATTCTTTATGAATATAAACTGCCCTCTAACACAACCAATGGAAGGAAAAAAAAAAAAAAAAAGTATTTTGGGTCAGATTTGGAGCCCAACTTAAAATGACCATCATAAAGGCAAATCCAAGGAAATACTAAGTTCTCATACTGGAGGCATTCCGGTTGCATTGAAAAATTCCATTTGGTTTACCAGCGGAAAAAAAAATCTTTTTTTTTCAGGAAAACTCGGATGTTTTATTCACTATCATCCGTATACCAAAAAATTTCTTTTCAGGTTTAAAAAACTTTACAATTTCCTAGTTACAGAATTGTAATGTACCCAAAAAACAAATGAAAAAGTGTCTGGTATGGTCCAATTTTATTTTGGTCCCCATAGATTGGATGGGAAGTCCCCCCCATTATGGAATAAAATTTTTTTTTAAAAAACGGGTTTTCGTTTCTAGAAAAAAAAAAAAAAAAAAAACTTTTCTTTTTTTCCCTTTTTTGAAAAACATTGGTCCTGTCCGTTTTGTCCATCGACAAAAATTTGTGGGGGAAAAACCCAAAAAGGTGGTTTATGTAAAAACTTGGCCCCCCCTGTCTCCCGGGTTTTTTTTTTTAAAAATGTTTTTTTTTTTTGTGACAAAAAGATTTTTTTCACCCAAATGAATAGTTAAAAAATTAAACCCTTTTCCAAAAAATTTCCAAGGATGTCCAGGCTTTTCTGGGTGTTTTTTCCCCCTTTTTCCCATTGACTTGTATAAAAAAAGTACGCGTTTTTTCCCAGAAGAATGGCCTTCTAACCGCATTTTAGAATCAAAAAGGGGGTTAAAAGACGTTCAAAAGCCGAACATATGACAGCAAGTGTTTTTTATACATACAAAGCATATGTTCAATTTTTTGAAGATTTTAGGCCCCCAAAAAAGGGTTTGTTGATTTACATCCCAAAAGGGTTTGCCCATACACTTTCAATTGAAAGGGGAAAAAATTTTCTTTTTAAAGGGCAACCTTCCCCCCCAAAACCCCTCCACATAATATGAACATTTTACTGGGTTCACCAACCCCGACGTGTTCTCAATGAGGGGGGGAGGACCACTGCCAGACAGTCTACTCCAGTCTTGTGGCTGAACCCCATTTGCATCAGAATGGAGCAGCAGCCCGACTATTTTTGATAAAAACAATAACAAAAACGCTGCAAAAAAGGTTTTCTGCCAACAATGTTTTCCTCGGGAAAATTTCAATTTGTTTTGGGCCCTAACTCGAAACTTTTTGGGGGGTTGTTGCTTTTTTTTTAAAATACAAGCTACATTTTTAATTTTAAGCTGCTAAAAATACCATTTATTTTATGTAAAAATGCAAAATATAGCTCCCCGGGGACATTTGCTGTGCGGGGCCCATGGCAAAAAAAATTTTTAAAAGTCAGCTCTAACCCTGGAGGTGTTGCGGTTTTTTTAAAAAAGTGAATGGGGTAACCCCCTTTTTCCATGGGGTTTTAATTAAGTAAGTCCTCGTAAAATCTTCAAAAACAAAGTTGAGCTGTGAAAAAGGGCTTTTTGGGCCCAAAAATCAGAATGAAAATAGTCTTTTTAAAAAAAAAACTCATTTAAAAATTTTTCTTTTTTAGTGGGAAGAGAGGAGAGGGTAGCTGTCGTTTTTCCCCTGGCAGTGGCTTGTCCTCCTAAAAACAAGAGATAAAATTTTTAAAATTTCTTTTTCCCCAAATCCCTCTTTCTCCACCATCGTGAAGTCAACAATGGCCCATTTATGGCACTACAGGGAGAAAAAGATCGGTAAGGGGATTGTACAAACTAAAGCTGGGTGATCATTTGATCCCTGTCCCAAACCCCTATCTACATCTTGGGCCCCCAATCCACGGGGGGTTTTTTTTACTTTTTTGGGCCCCCAAGTCCCACGTGACAATGGTCAAGAAAAACTTAAATGGGGGGTCATGCCCTTGGTTTTTAACCCCTTTTTTGGGGCTGTTTCTGGGGGGTTTTAAAAGGATTTTCCCCAATTTTTCAGCTTTTGTTTTTGTTCCATCCTGAATGTGGAAAGGGGAAAATCTTTTCCCCAATATGCAGTCGGTTTTTGTGTGGTTTTTTCACAAGGTGACCAGGTCCTTTTTTTAAAAGGGCACCCAAAAGAGGTCAGCGAATTGATTGAAATTAAAAATTTTTTCAGTGTTGTGAATTTTTTCCCCAAAAAAAATTTTTTAAAAGGGGAAACACGGTACTATAATTGATGTTTATGACAGTTTTAAAAAATTCGGATTGAATCCAAACCTTTCAACTCTAAAGCAAAAAAGGACTTAATAAAGTTTTTGTAACCCCAACTTTTTTTTTTATGGGAAAAAAAATGGTAGCTACCGTTCACTGCGGTTTTTGTCACACACACCCTGAGGGGGGAAAGCGAGTGTTTTTTGGTTTTTCTCCTATTCCCAAATTGTGAATCCCCTCACTAAAAAGACTCACCCCAAAAGTTGCAATCTGCTTCCTTTTCTTGGGGTTTTATAAACCTATTTTCGGCTGTGGGATATATCTACTCTAAAGGATACTTCAAGGGGAAGGGGAAAAACCCCTCGGTTGCCCGAAGTCTTGCAATTTTTTTGGGAGAAAAAAGGGTTTTATTCCTCTTGAAAACAAGATTAAAACTGGTGGGGGAAAAAACCCCCTTTTTTAAGAAGCTTTTAACATTTTTGTAGTTGTGATGGTTTTGGGGCAAAATCAGGAAAAATTTTGATCCACCCCTTTGCAGATTTATCTCTAAATCATAAAAATTTTGAGGCTGTTGCTTTTCAACCCATTTCTCCCTCCCTAAGTTTTTATGGGAAAAAGGGCGGAGACTGGGAGGCCCCCCTGGGCCTTCAAAATGCTTTTTTTTAGAACTCCTTTTTTGCTTTGGTGTATGTTTTTGGGCATTTTTGGGGAAATCCCCCACAAAAACCTTTAAAGGGGCTGGCGGGGGGGAAGGAGGTTGGGCATTCCGGGGTTTTAAAGGTTCATGGGCTTTCCTTTTCCCCCCCATTGATGGGGTGAAGTATTTTCCGCCCCCCTTTTAAAAAGAAAATCCCCAAAAACAAATGTTTTTCCACCCCCTGTTTTTTAAAGTGGGGGGCGGTGTTTTTGGGAAATAGGCGCATTTCTCTTCCCCCCAAAAATGGCGGTTGAGTTAATGCCAAAAAAACCCCCAAATTTTTTTCTCCCCTGACCAAGCACCCTTTTTCCCCATCCCAAACATCCAGGGGGTTCTTGGGAAACTTTAGACTGGGGCCAGTGCCTTTTGAGCAGGGGGGCCTGCGGGCACTGCAGGATTTTTTAAAACCTTTTCAGCAATTTGTTAAAAAATGGTTTTCTTGGTGGTGTGGTCCCCGCGCCCTTTAGATCATTAACAAGTTCCCCCCGTGTAGTTTTTTGGCTTCACCACCTTTCCCCATGATCAAGGATAAAACCAAGGGTGAGATTTTGCATGGGGGCCCCCCCCCCGATGTCGATTGCAGCCCTTTTGTATTTTCTTTTCCCCCTTTTTTACTATTGCACCCCAAAAGTTGTTCCTTCTCACCCCTCTTACTTAGATGGTTTTTTAGCCCATTCCAGCTTTGGTGGGGCCCCTTTTTTTGTGCCTGCTCCTTTAAAAGTTCTTTGGGGTTTTCCCATGTTTTAGAGGTTAAAAAGTTGACTGATTAATTGGTCTGTGGAAAAGGAGTCTTTTTAAAAAGGGTTTGCTATGTAAGACACGTTTTAAAAGCAGGTAACGGTTGATTGGAGGTCAAAGGGGGTCTGTAGGAGCCAGAATTTTAAAAGGGTTTTGGTGGGGGGAATCAAATATTTATTTCTCACTGAAAAATGAAAAAAATTTTTAATGTTTTTAAAACAATGTAATTTTTGGATTTTTTTTTTGATTTTCCCCGTTCTCTAAATTTTAAAAATTTAAACCCCCCCCCTTTAAAATTTAGATTTTTGTTTTTGTCAGTGAGCAAACTTCAAAATAGCAAGGGATCAAATATTTTTTTCCCCTTCAGGGTAATTTATAGTTATGCTAAACCCTACAGTAGGGGGGAATGCAATACACGTGTACAGAGCATTTTTTTAACTGCTGTGTTCACCCCGCCAAGGGGTGCAGCAAACAGCTGTAATTTGGGGCTTTTGTGCCCAAACCAATTTAAAAAAGGGTAAAAAAGGCCCACCCAAATATTAATTTTTGAAATTTTTAAATTTTGAAAAATTTTTCAATAACTTTAAGATTTTTTGTCCCCCCATCTTTTCAAAAGCTTTTGATTATCTAACCCCGGGGTTTTAAAAAAACCCCCTGATCCGTGAGGATGAAACAGCTCCATTTTTTTAAGAAGAACAGCCCTGATGCAAATTGGGGTAAGATAGCTTATCGCCGGGCAGATTTCTTTTCAAGGGAAAAAAAAACAATTACATGTATTTTGAACGACAGCATGTGGAGATTTGAACCCCCGAGAAATGGATACCAAAAATATTTTGGAAAATTTATATAACTTTTTACACAAATTACCAAAATTATTTATTTAAAAAAAAATGCCCACATAAATTTAAAAATGAGTTTAACCGGCCAGAAATATTTGTTGGGAGCCCAAAAAAAAGCCCCGGTCCCCTCCTCGGGGAAGGGAAAAATTTGTCATATGGAAATTCTGACACAACATTACACTTTTTTTCCCACTAAAACTGACTCCTTTTTCCCCCCCAAAAGGGATTAGGGGCAGCCAACACAACTAATCATCCCCCAAACTTTTCCCCCCCTGAAAACAGGATTTTTTCCAAATTTTTCCCCGAATGTGTCAGAAAATGTCCCCATTATCTTAAAAAAACCCCCCGGAGGGAACCCGGAAAGAAACGGGGGAGGGGTTTTTGGGAAAAAATCCCAAAAATTTAGGACAAGTGATGAGTCAGCCATTTTTGCTTATTGTGGTAAAACCCGTTAAAAAAAATTTATGATAAACCCCCCAAATTTTTAAACACATTTGGAAAAAAGACAGGAACCAAATTGTAATTTTGGGGTTTTTATACTTTTCCCCGATCAGTAAAAAATATTATAAAGCTAAATATTAATATATATATATAATTTTATTATATATTATAAATAAAATTATATATAAAAAATTTCAAAAATTTATTTTATACAAAATTTTTTAAACATACTTAACAACACACACCACCACCAAAACAACTGTATCACTGAAAAATTTGGGGGGACAAGATTTCTCAAAAATTTTTAGTAAAGTTAAAACGACAAACCCCAAATTGGGGGTAAGACCAAAAAATTTTTTTTTTTAAAAAGAGTTAAAAAGAAAAAAATAGTGATTTTTTTAAATTTTTTTTTTCCCAATTTTTTAAAAAAACTCAGTGATGGGCCCCCCGGGGGTTTTTTGGGGGGAAAAAGTTTAAAGAAAAGCCCCATGAAAAAAAAGTGACAGTAATGACTGCTAGTTTCTTATTGACAAAGGCGAGGTTTAGTGTTTTTAAAATTGGGGAAAAGAATGCGGATTTTTTTTGGGGGGCAGATTTCGCCCCCACAATTTTTTCTCTCTGTTGTATA
This sequence comes from Oophaga sylvatica, assembly GCA_033576555.1. Taxonomy (NCBI): domain Eukaryota; kingdom Metazoa; phylum Chordata; class Amphibia; order Anura; family Dendrobatidae; genus Oophaga; species Oophaga sylvatica. The sequence continues at coordinate 919,782,185 of JARQOD010000001.1, read as the reverse complement.
AATGAAAAGGCAGACAGAAAAGAAACCCTTTTGGGCCCAAATTTTTTTTTGCTCTAAAAAAAATTTTTTTTGGGGGTATAGCAAACGATTGGTGTCAAAAATTTTTAAGGAAAAAATAAAGCGCTTTTCGGGGTTTTTCCCGATGAACTAGATATGAACAGTTTTTTTAAGGGGCCCCGAAGAGCCGGATTAAAACAAATTTAACACCTTGGAAAATTTTTTAAAATTGCTTTTGGGGGGGAGGAAAATTTAAAAAAATGAGAACCCCCGGGGGGTTTTTAAAAAAGAGTGGCCCAAAAATTTTTCCCTGAGAAGTAAGAAGCTTCTTGATGATTATATGAAGCGTTTTTTTTCCCCAAAGTGTGTGCACCCAAAATTAATTTGGGGGGGTGTCACAATTTTGCCCCCTTTTTTTTGGGGTTGTTTTAAAAAAAAGACCCCCAAAATTTGCCTTTTTTTCTTTTTTTTTTATGGTTGCCCCAATAAAAAAAAAGGGGAAATACAACATGGGTAAAAACAAAACAGGTGAAATTCCAAAATTTTTTTGGGAGAAATAAAACTTTTTCCGAAAAATTTTTAAAAGAGTCCCTTTGATATATATTTTTTTTAAAGATTAATATTTTTTTCGTTTTTTTTTTACACACCCAAAAAAATTTTTTTCCCCTCTTTCCCCAAAAGGGGGCCCAAAAAATCAAAACCAAATATGCCTGCCAATTAAAATTTTTTATTTTTTCCCTTTTTTTCGAAGAAAAAGTAAAAATACAAATTTTTGAGGGGGAAAAAACAGAGCGCCAAATCAGGTTACTTTTTTTTGTAAACCGGGGTGAAATTTCCCTAAAAAAAAATTCCTCTTTTAAAAGGTTTTTTAACATTTTTTGATAAATGCACCCGGGGGGCCATTGGGTAAACCTTTTTTTTCACGGGAACTAATTGGAAAAAAAGGTAATCGTTGACTCAAAAATTGTTGGCACAATTCCCAGTAAATATTTACAAAAAATCAGAAGGGTAACCCCTTTAAAAAATTAATTTCGACATTACCCCCGGGCAAGAAATTATTTAAAAATTTTGATTTTTCCCCTTTTTAAAAATTGAGGAAAGATTTTTTTCTTTTTTTTAAAAACTTTCTAAAAAATGGAAACGTAATACCCAAACCTTTTGCTTTCTTAGCCAGTGCTAAAAAAACTATTTATGTATTTAAAAATCCAACCACTCGAAAAAAAGGGGGGACTTAAAGCCTTTTTAAATTTAAACCCGGGGGAAAGCGGATTTATGCTGGGAAGCATGAATCAAAAAGGGACTGTTTTCCCCCGGGGAGCTGGGGCTGCAGTACATGTTTGGTTTTCCCGGGGGGCCGGATGGCCATCTGGCAATTTGGCAAATCCCAAAAGAGAAGGACTGCCCGGGTTGGGGGGCCCCCTTGTTTGTATAAAAAAACTTTTGTTTCACGGGTGTGGGAGCCTTCCTCAGTTCACCCCAATATTAAGTGATTAGTATCTGTAGAAAGTGCGAATGAAAGGAGTGTACTCCTGGCTTAAAAAATGAAACACGTGCTCGGTCACAGTCCTACGTATTTTTTACACTGAAGAAACACGTTCACATCTGAATACAGTTAATGGACCCCCCACATAAAAAAAAGGGGGGCCTCCAAGCCAAGTTTAAAAACCCCCCCCTTGGGGAAAAGCCATGTGGAAAACAAAAAATCCAATACAAACTTCAGACCCCAAAAGTGCTCTGATTTAGGAAAATTTTGTGACAAAAAAATTCCAGATTTGCCCTCATGAAAGGGGCATCCCCAGAGCAAATAAAGACCCCAGAGAACTGAAAGGGGAGAATTACATTTGGGTTTATGGTATCCTTTATACTAGGGGGGCACCCCCAATTTTTTTCTCACTGCAAAAAAGAAAAACGCTGCTTTATACGAATGAAAGGCTCTTCAAGAAAAAATGATGAATTGACGTGTGAGTGTCAGGAAAATGTCTTAATATCACGTGCTGGACAGTGGTCAATGGGCAGGGGAAAAAAAATCTTGGGGTTGTTACCCAGTGGTCGTTTTGTGTTTAGGGAAGGTCCAAAAAATGGAAGTCTAAAAGGGCCCCCTTCAGACGTCTGGTTTTTACAATGAGAAAAATGGGCAGATTTTTTTTTTTGGGAAAATTTTTCAGAAAATTTTTGGCCCCCAAAGGGATCAGTTTTCATGTCGCGGAAAAAAAAAAAAAAATTTCTCCACCCCTTTTCCCCTTTTGACAGTCCCCAAAAAATGAGGCGTTTGAGTGCCCCTCTGATTTTTCACGGACGCCGACTTTTTTTGCCCATTTTTTATCAGGGCTCTCGGATCCCAAAAACAGATAGGTCTTTTTTAAAACAGTGATTTTTTTCAAAAAACAGCAACAAACCAGTAAGTGAAAATGGCTGGAAAAGGGTCGTGTCTTAATTTGCCCTTTCAGAATAG
>JARQOD010000001.1:919710399-919779636 GCA_033576555.1 Oophaga sylvatica | reverse complement strand
TCTGTTATCGCTGCAACCGGAAAGGTCATCTGTCTACACAGTGTCCTTTAAACGGGCAGAACCTGGGTCCAAGGGCCAACACCCAGGAGAATACCCGTCAGGCCCCCTAGACTGGAACCGCAGGTATGTGGGCGGGCGACCCTACCTGTCCATTATTCTAGATGGTATTGCTGTTCCAGCATTGTTAGACACTGGGTCCCAGGTGACCCTAATACCTGATGCTCTATATACCAAGTACTGGTCAATGGACAGTCTTAAACCTCCGAGCCTTGACTTTACTGTGTATGCTTCGAATGGTCTTCCTGTAGAAGTACTCGGAACAAAATGTGTAGATGTAAAGGTGGGCAGAGAGGAGTTGAAAGACCAAGGGCTTCTGGTAGTAAAGACTGTAAATGAGGAGAACGGTTTAAATATCATTTTGGGTACTAACATTATCGGTAATTGTTTGGGAGAAGTTGTGTTCTTGCTCCAACAGCTCGCTGAGATTGCCCGACCAAGGCAGAGAGGAGTAATCCAAAGAGAGATCCGGGCCCTGGTGTGTCAGCAGCAAGCGAAGCTTACCGACGGCGAAATTGGTAATGTACGGGTCACTGACTCAGATCCTATTGTGATACCCCCAATGAGTGAAATGATCATTTGGTGCAGGGCAGCCATAGGTCTGAGGGGACAGAATTACCAAGCTGTAGTAGAACCCCACCATTCAGAACATAGACCTACACTTATGACTGCTAGGGGAGTAGTAGAAGTGGTGAATGGAAGAGTTCCGGTACGGCTTCTCAATTGGGGAGATGATGAGGTAAATTTACCCCGTTATGCAACCATTGCTAAACTTCATGCTGTTGATAATAATTCTATTCTCCCGGCTGAGTCCTTAGACTCCTGTCAAATAGAGGAGGACAATGACCCAGCAACCCAGGTGGCGGAATGGTGTCAGCAACTCCATGTTGGGACGGACACCACTCCCGCTCACCAGAAGCAAGGGGTATTACGGGTGGTGCAAGAGTACGCCCAAGTGTTTAGCAAAAATCCACTTGATTTTGGGACAATTAAGGGAGTACAACATCATATCCCTACAGGCAGTCATCCTCCCATCAAAGAGCGGTATAGGCCCATACCTCCAGCTCATTATCAGAAGGCTAAAGAAATGTTGAATGATATGAAGAAAGCTGGGGTGATAAGGATAGTTGTAGTCCCTGGGCAGCCCCTCTAGTTCTGGTTAAAAAGAAAGATGGTAGTATGAGAATGTGTGTGGATTACAGGCAGGTGAACCGCATAACACACAAGGATGCATACCCGCTACCACGCATAGAGGAATCATTAGCTGCTCTGAAAACGGCTAACTACTTTTCTACCCTTGATCTGACTAGTGGTTACTGGCAAGTGGCTGTGGCTGAGGAGGATCGTGAGAAAACGGCTTTCACCACCCCAATGGGGCTCTGTGAGTTCGACAGAATGCCGTTTGGGCTCAGTAGTGCCCCAGGAACATTTCAGAGAGTGATGGAAAACTGTCTGGGACATCTCAATTTTGAAACCGTGCTGCTATACCTAGACGACGTTATCGTGTATTCCAAGACATATGAGGACCATCTGAAGCACCTGGCAGAAGTGTTTGAGTCCCTGTCAGGTACGGGATGAAGTTGAAACCCTCAAAATGCCATCTACTCAAGCAGAAGGTACAATACTTGGGGCACATCGTCAGTTCGGAAGGAGTAGCGCCGGACCCAGAGAAAGTCACTGCCATCCAGAAGTGGCCGGAGCCGAAGAACCTTAAGGAAGTGCGACAGTTCCTGGGACTAACGGGTTACTACAGGAGATTCGTGAAAGATTACACGAAGAAGGCAGCTCCTTTACAGGACCTCCTGGTAGGACAATCTTTAAAGAGCAGAAACCCTCCTTTCAATTGGGGTAAGGAACAGGCTGAAGCATTTCAAAAGATGAAAGAGATCCTGACAGGTGATGAGATCTTAACCTATCCTGATTACAGCCAACCGTTCCTGTTGTACACCGACGCCAGTAATGAAGGGTTGGGAGCCGTTCTCAGTCAGAAGCAGAATGGACAAGAAAAAGTCATCGCATATGCTAGCAGAAAACTCAGGCCAACTGAAAGGAATCCGGAAAATTATAGCAGCTTCAAGCTAGAGTTTCTGGCGCTGGTCTGGGCCATTACTGAAAGATTTAAGCACTATCTGGCCTCCAATAAGTTCACGGCGTACACAGACAACAACCCGTTAACGCACCTGGAAACCGCCAAGCTGGGTGCCATGGAGCAGCGATGGATGGCTCGGTTGTCCAATTATCAGTTTACTATCAAGTACCGGGCAGGTCGAAAGAATGCTAATGCTGATGCGTTGTCCCGAATGCCGCATGACTCTGACACGGAAGAAGAATCGGACGACCTGGAAGAAATTGAGCTACCCGCGTTCCATCGAAATGGGGTAGTCCACGAGCATCAAGTCCACAGAAAGCAGAAAGGTGCAACATTAAATCCTTTACCCCATCATAGTTGGAAAGAGACTCAGGACAGTGATCCAGTGGTCAGCCGCATCAAGGAGTTGTTAAGACAGGAAGGCTCCTCTCTGGAAAAGGATGCACCTATGTCAGCCAAGCTCCTGTGGAACGAGAAAAGCAGGTTGTTCCTATACCGTGAGAAGTTGTGCAGAAGATACGTCAACCCCAGAACCCATGAAATGGTCTGGCAAATCGTGGTCCCCAAGGCAGACGTCCCAATGGTGTTGGAAGCGTACCACGATCAAGCAGGACACTTTGGCTGGAGGAAGCTGGAGACCCTGTTGAGATGCCGGTTCTACTGGGTAGGGATGCGCAGCTCTGTCGAGAGGTGGTGTCGGAACTGTGGACCCTGTGGTCTCAGAAGAAAGGACTACGGTAGTCAAAAGGCCCCCCTGCAACCTATCCGGACGACTCGTCCCTGGAGATTGTGGCCCTGGACCACGTCAAACTGTCGCCGAGTAGATCTGGATACTCATACGCCTTGACCATGGTGGACCATTACTCCAGATTTCTGGTAGTCGTTCCAGTGAAAGACCAGACCGCAGTGACGGCCGCGAAGACCTTTCAAGCAAGCTTCTGCAGACCGCATGGGTATCCGGAGCAAGTCTTAACCGATCAGGGACCTGCTTTCGAAGCTGATTTATTCAAGGAATTCTGTCATATGTACGGGTGCAAGAAAATAAGAACAACACCATATCACCCTCAAACCAACGGTCTTTGTGAAAAGATGAACCATATTGTCCTTGACTTGTTGAGATCCATACCGTTGGAAGACAGGAATCGATGGCCGGATTTACTACCTGATTTGGTTGATTTGTACAACCATATACCTGTAAGCTCAACTAACTGCACTCCAGCCTATCTTATGAGAGCAAGGCCCGGAAAACTACCAATGGATCTAGAACTTGGAGTGGTAGAACCGGAGGCAGACGACGCTGTTGAGAACTGGGACGTCAATCGGCAAGAGCAATACAGAAGAGTAACAATCTGTGTGGAGGAAAGTCTCAATAAGGCACGGGAGAAACAGGAAGATGTTTACAACCGAAATGCTCCTGCCAAGCCTCTGATGCCTGGAGAGGTAGTATTAAAAAGAAAAAGAAAGATGCACAAACTGGATAATCAGTGGGAGCAAGAACCCTACGTCATACAAGATTCTAAATACGACAACAGAAAAGTCTGTGTCGTCAGTAAAGACGGAGGAAGAACAACAACCACGGTGTCCAGAGATCATTTGAAGTTGTGTCCAGAACACTTAAAGAGTTGTGAAAAGAACCCTGTCCTCAATCAAAGAGAAAGAAAGGAAGAGGTCATACACACCGATCTGGGAGATTTTCCTGCGGATTGGCCCCGACTGGGAGATGCTGTGATAATTCCAGTGTTGCAGTTTTATCAGCCACAAGAGGAAGTTCTACCTCCAGTTGTGCCTGTGGTGCCAGTTGAGCCCGTCCAGGAGTTACCCATTCCAGCAACACCTCAACCTGTGGAACCTCAAGATGGATCATCTGAAGCAGCGCCCCATACTATGGGATCTCCTGGTGAAGCTGACTCACACCGCCCAGCCATCAGTACGCTTGCCAGATCCATAGAAAGATTAAGGCAGTTCTATAGTTTGCCGTTACGCAGTGCAGACAGATCGCAACTTGTTATACCTGAAACTACACCACGTAGATCAGAAAGAATCACAAAAGGGAAATTACCCATTAGATATCAGCAGTGATTATAACGAATTTGTGTGAACATTGTAAAAGTCTATATATATAAATGTGTTTTTTCTCTATTATGTCTTCGTTTAACAATGGACTCAGAGGCTGAGGACTGAGCCAGCCCAAAAACTGTATCCTGTACATAGTTGCACTAAAGTGCCTTCTTAATGGTTTCACATGAAACCTTGACTCACCTCTGAACCAAAAACCCGTGTGGTGTGGCAATGAGTGAGGTCTGCATTTGGATGTCCTGCAGCCCACCCAGGACCCACGTTGAAGGTTTGGTGCGGGTCCTTCACAAGTATCTTGTATATATATTTATTAAATGCTATTTGATACTTTTGTATTTCTATATGTAGAATGTTATTGTTCGTAACGTTCAAGGTGTCTCACCTCCCGGATGGGAAGATGTTATTGTTTCAATGTTTATTGTATGAACAAAAATGTCTCTTTATATTTTACAGCCCGGGAGTGCTGTCGTTTACCATGGGGGAATGTGTAGCCCTGGTACACAATACCAGGAGGATGAGTGGAGAGGTAACAGTTAAGGTCTCTTCATGACATCGTGTACACTTCTGACACACCCAGCAGGGGTGTGGAAGGGAGTGATTTAGTCAGTCAGTGTCCGGACTTCAGAGTGAGAAGTCAGTTTCCTGTCCTTGGACAGAGTAGACGTGTCCAGTTTAAGTCTATCATCAGTTCAGAAAGTGGAGTCTGGTGTAGGTGTCTGTATACACCTTAGTCTAGTCAGAGCTGTGCCCCACTGGAAGAAAGACTGAACTACCTATTAAGAGACAAGCAAGGCGAAGGGCAAAGTGGAAGGAAGGTAATTGGAGAAGTGCTTTTGACTTGGAAAAGTCCTGCACGTTGCAACCGGTTACTGGGGACCGAAGGATCACTATTGTACAGCATAGTGAAGAGAAAACCAGGAATCTACCGGACCCTAGGTCGCGGCAGACAAGCCCCTTTATAGTCAGAACGTAGCTGGAGTCAGGGGGTGTGAAGACTTTGAGTTGTGCACGACAAGAGAAGGATTCAGCTCCCTCGCAGGAAGGCTTCTAACACAAATTTGACTGGGCAGAACAGCTAAAGACTAGCTGGAATCATAGAGAGGACTACGCTTCAGGCTGGTCGTACTCAGCTTCATTGGAAAGTAAAGGAGGCCCCTAACTTGCTTATCTGTTGCCTCAAAGCTCATCCTCCATCAACCCCATCAGCCTCCCTGGGACCTGCCTTATCATCCTGCAAGTAAAGGTATGGAAAGACGTTGACTGTGTGAGACTGAGTTATTATTGCATGCCTGCACAATCCCTACCTAACTACCGACCTGAGGGAAGAGTCCCACCTGTAGGGGACCCGACATCTAGCTGCATCACCATCCCCTCAGAGATCTACAGCAGCGCTGGTACTAATTACCAGAATACTACAGGTGGCGTCACGAACTGTACATAAATCAATCCCCTGTAAATATTCCCCCAACATACGCCAGACCGCCAGGGCCACAGACCGAGCCACAGCTACCTGTGACAACAACCCCCATAGACTTCTACGGGCTCGGCTCTGAGTACCCCATTGCCCTGGTAACCCACAATTGTGGTGGCGGGTCGACACAGTAACGTCAGCCCATTATATGTTAAAGTGCTGTGTCTGGGTCTTTGGGGTCCGTCATGTCACGGATCCATTGCTGGCTTCTATTACATATTTCTGTTCCTAATACGGAATAGAAAAACAGAATTCCCAAGGCTGATGTGAACTGAGCCGAAAACAAAATATTCATCATCTGGCCCCTGCAGCTACATAATAAATCTCAAATATAATTGGTAATGTGGCCTCAAAAAAACTTCAAGAGAAAATCTTCTAAAGGACCTCAGGACAAGGGACTCTTTAGGAGTTAAATAAAGAAAAGTCATTGTTTCTTGATTGCACCTTGTTTTTTTTCCTGGGAAATCATTGATGTATTTCTACATTTCCATGCAGTAGACCTCCTAAACAGCACAATGTGTTGGCCATAAGACAAAAAAAAAACCAACAAAGGCGCTGATGCTATCTGTTCTCAGCAGATGAAGCGCCCTCGGTAGCCAGTGTACATTCAATACACAGGCAGAGCAAGTATGATATGCATTAATGTAAAAGATTTACCATCACACACATAAAATCCACCCCATCCCCCACCCAAAAAAAAAAAAATGCAGTCGTCTACAGGGGCGTACATAGAAATCATGGGGCCCCATAGCAGAAGTTCTAATTGGGCCACCATCCAAAAATAAAATAAAAATATTTGGCGAGGTCACAAGAGCACATCGCACAACTCTGCAATCTTTACAAACTAATTTTCCTCGTATTATAGCCCTATATTCCCTTTTATTGCACCCAAAAGTGTCCCTTATACACAGCATCATACCCCCACAGGGAATTCCTCCACAGTATGATGACCCTACAAGACCCCTATCTTAAAAGGGGCTGTTCTGTCCTAAATCAGTAAGGGTATGTTTCCACTATCAGGAAACAGTCCGGATTAGCTGCGTGTTTGACGCTGTGCGTTGGCGCAGTGTCAAACACGCAGCGTCCAGATGTTACAGCATAGTGGAGGGGATTTCAAGAAATCCCGTCTCCACTATGGTGCAAAACACGCAGGCGGAAGACCTGCGTTTCCGGACATGCGGCGCGTCTTTTCAGACCGCAGCATGTTCTAGTCCCTTGCGGCGACGCTGCGTCGCCGCAAGGGAAATAACACAGGGCTATGCAGCCCTGCGATCATTCCGCATGTGTTCCGGAGGTGTCCTGAACACATCCGGAAAGAGTGCGCGTTCAAAAGGGGGCGATGCTTTGGGCGGAGCGGAATTTCCGCTCCGTCCAAAGCGCTGTGGTTCCGGACCGTGGAACCACAGTCTGCAGTCACTCCGTGTGACTGCAGACTTATGAATACCCCCAGAGCGCACACTGTGTGAGGCAAGGGATTCGTCAATTTCTGAGCTGGGACCAGAGAGAATGGATGAGTTATACATATTCCGGCCAGAGCCCGTCCAATGGGCGCGGTTTTGTGCCATACACTTGTATTGCGTGAGGGCCCACCCACGAGTAGGCCACACCAACTCACAGAGTGAGTGCAGGCTTATTGATTTGGAACAGACATCCTCTTTAACCCCCCAAGTAAAGTATGGTGACCCTAACACCGTAGGATCCCTCTACTGTGATCCGCACACAGCCCGTCATGCAGTATAATAGGCCCCACATCTCTCCACACTGTATAATGGCATTCTGAAGCGTCACATACCTCAGCACGGCTGGCTCCATGTAGTGATGCCATCGCGCCTGCTACGCTGAGACACAGCAGAGGAAGAATGATGGAGAATGGAGCCAGGATGCCGATACAGTTGAATGTGTGATAACAGATGGGGGGGCTCCAGTGACGGGCTTGGCATTGCCCCCACCCCGACTCACGGGCCCAATAGTGGCCACGTGGCGTGTCGTCATTGGCGGTACGCCACTGGTCGTTGATTACCATACTTTTATTAGGATTTCTATAGGAGGACAAAAACCTCATTTATTGTCTGGTTTTGTAAATGGCATATGGTTCAGAGACAGAGATTAGAGCAGATGACAACTTTCCCCATTTACATTTTTGAACTGTAACAAAGTAGATCTGTAATTACATTAGTTCATTGATGAAGAGATTTCACAATTATCTGGACACTTCCTAAACAGAACTGCTTGAAAGAAGTTGTGTTATAAAATCAGCGTTGGACTGGGGCATCGTGGGCCCAACAGAGAAAATCATTCTTGGGGCTCACTATGTGGTGGTGAAGAAATAATACATGAATGTCAGTTGTATGGTAAAATGTGCTATTGTGGTGCAACAGAAACACGGATTTTGGTAAGAACTTACCTGTAAAATCCTTTTCAGCGAAGAAGGAAGGGAGACACACTAGTCATTACTAGTGGGTAGGCGGAGCCCACATAGGATAGAAATACCTCAGATTAAAAAAGTGTTGATAGGCCCCTTCAGCTTATAGGGCTCCTCCTACTCCAGCTCTCCAGTCGTACCCAAGCTTAAGGAAGAGCAAATATCACCAGCGTAGCAACATAACCCCTTCTGAAGGACTTCAGAGAAAAAACAAGAAGACAGGTTATGCATATAGCCGAAACAACCACACAGTCCAGGTACTACTCACTGAACCTGACCACTGCGATGAGCTGGCAATGCTGGAACAGAGCCTTAGCGCGCCGACCTCAGCCCAGATAATCGCTATCAGAGAAGGGTCACGCCGCATCTGAAAACACAACAACACACTTCTGCCATGGGAGGGATGTGTTTCTCCCTTCCTTCTTCGCTGAAAAGGATTTTACAGGTAAGTTCTTACCAAAATCCGTGTTTCAGCAGCAGATGAAGGAAGGGAGACACACTAGTCATTACTAGTGGGACGTCCCAAAGCAGTCCAAAAATAAGGGTGGGCAAAAAAACCAAAAGAGGCAGATACCCAACAACCTAAATAAATGCGCAACTAGCGCTAACTACAAGTTCACAAGAACTTTAAACTACAGCCGCCTGCAGGACCCTACGTCCTAAGGCCGCATCAGCGGAAGCACTGACGTCCACCTTATAAAATTTTGTAAATGTGTGGACGGAGCGCCAGGTCGCCGCCCGGCAGAGCTGAGCTGCCGAGGTTCCTTGATGAAAAGCCCACGATGAACTCACATGCCTTGTGGAGTGAGCTCGAATCTTAATCGGGCAAGGTTCGCCCTTAAGTCGGTAAGCCTCTAAAATGGCCGACCGAATCCAACGAGCTATAGAATACTTGGAAGCTCGTTGCCCACGTCGACGACCTGCTGGAATCACAAACAGAGAATCCGACTTCCGAAAACTTTGAGTAATAGACAAATAGAACTTCAAAGCCCGCACCAAATCCAATGTGTGCAAGGCCCGTTCCTTCGCATTCCTTGGCTCCGGACAAAGCGAGGGCAACACAATATCCTGGTTAACATGAAACTGTGACACCACTTTAGGTAGAAAGTCGCCCCGTGTGCGAAGCACTACGCGATCTGGGTGAAACTCCAGAAAAGGAGGCGAGCAAGAAAAAAGCCGCCAACTCAGAAACCCTTCTCAAAGAAGTGACCGCCACTAGGAAGGCAACCTTCCAAGAGAGAAAGGAAAGATTAACAGAGTCCATAGGCTCAAAAGGCCCATGTTGAAGAGCCTCCAAGACAAGATTGAGCCGCCAAGGAGACACAAGCGCCTTCCGCGGCGGAAATTGACAGGTTACCCTGCGAAAAAAGGAACGTACGTCCCTACGCGAGGCGATAGCCTTCCGAAACAGCAAGGACAGAGCAGAAACCTGTCCTTTCAGAGTGCTAACTGCCAAACCCTTGTCCAGCCCGTACTGCAAAAAGGCCAACAAATTGGGAATGGAAAAAATCCTCGGGTTCCTAGAAGAACCCGAACACCACGAAAAGAAGGCTTCCCAAGTCTTGTGATAAATCCTAGTAGTAGCCGGACCTCTGGCAGCTCGCAGAGTGGCAATGACTTCGGCTAAAAAACGTTGACGGGTCAAGATTTCGGTCTCAAGCGCCACGCCGTCAAACGCAGAGACTTCAGGTCCGGGTGACGAACGAGCCCTTGGGTTAACAGGTCCGGGCGAAGAGGGAGTGGAAGTGGAGGCGCTGCCAAAAGCGACACCAGTGTCGAGAACCACGTCCTCCTTGGCCAATCTGGGGCTATCAATATAGCCGGGACTCTCTCCAGTCTGATCCGACGCAACACCAGAGGAAGTAAGGATATCGGCGGGAACACATAGATTAGCTCGAATTGGTCCCAAGGAGCCACCAGAGCATCCACCGCCACAGCCTTCGGGTCCTTGTATCTGGACATGAACGTCGGTAACTTGGCATTGAACCTGGATGCCATCAAATCCACTTGGGGAGTTCCCCAACGGGAGCACAGCAGTGCAAAAATTTTCGGATGAAGACTCCATTCTCCGGAATCCATCTTTTCGCGACTGAGGAAGTCCGCTGTGATATTCTGAACTCCTGGAATGTGAATCGCAGAGATAGCTGGCACTCTGGCCTCGGCCCATACCAGAATTCGAGACACTTCCATCATGAGCCTGAAGCTCCTCGTCCCACCTTGATGATTGATATACGCGACCGCCGTCGCGTTGTCTGTCTGCACTCGGACTGGTAGACCGCTTAAAGGGACCGTCCAGTGTTGGAGGCAAAGGAAAATTGCCCTCAATTCCAGGATGTTGATCGACAGGACAGACTCTTCCAACGACCATACTCCCTGAATCAGAGATCGTTCCAGACACCCCCAGCCCGTCAGGCTGGCATCGGTGGTTACGACCGACCGCCTCGGAGGGAGGAAGGACTTCCCCAGGGATAACACTTCGGACGTAACCACCATCCTAGAGATTCTCGCACCCTGTGGAGATGATGACACTGCAATCCAGTGAAGACTGCGATCGATCCCAACGGTTCAAAATGAGCATTTGGAGAGCCCTGGAATGAAATTGGGCAAAAGGAATTGCCTCCATCGACGCCACCATCAAGCCAGAAGGCGCATACACCTTCGAAGGGACATTGCTGTCGAAGACTTCATTACATGTCAAAGAAGACTCGCTTGCTGTCTGGGGCAGAGACACCACTGCTCGTACCGTGTCGAATGCATTCCCAAAAACAGGATTGACTGGTACGGTTCCAGAGACGACTTCTCCCAATTGACCAGCCACCCGAAGTCCTCCAGGAGCTGAAGGGATAGATTGCGAGCCGTCACCGCCTCCTCCTTTGAGGACGCCACAATCAAAAGGTCGTCCAGATAGGGAAGAATCGTAACCCCCTGTCTTTGCAGGATCGCCATGAGAGGTGCCAGAATTTTCGTAAAAAACTCTGGGTGCTGAGGACAACCCGAATGGCAGGCACAAACTGGTAATGGTCCTGGCCTATGGCAAAACGAAGGAAGCGTTGGTGGGCCCTTCCGACGGGAACATGCAAAAAAGCGTCCCGAATGTCGATTCGTTATGCGACAGGGCCGCCACAACGGAGCGAAGTGACTCCATGCGGAATTTCCGGGTACGGACATACCAAATCAATCTTTTGAGATCCAGAATGGGCGAAATTTGTCCTCCTTTTTGGGGACCACAAAGAGGTTGGAATAAAACCCTCTTCCCCGGCCCTCCGCGGAACCGGTACTACCACACCCTTCTGCAGAAGGGAATCGACCTCCCGCAGTAGAGCGGCAAATAGCTCGGGCTCTGACGGAATGCGAGAGTGGCAAAAACTGTCTGGGAGTCGAGAAAGAAACTCTACGAAGTAGCCTGCCGACACAACCCGCGTCACCCAGGCGTCCGACACGCGGGAAGCCCAAGTCGGTTTGAATTGCAGCAGGTGACCTCCCACTCGAGAGCCCTCGAGCGAGACCCTGGCGTCAGTCCGCCTTAGCGGGCTTTTTGTCAGCTTCCCACTTGTCTTGGCGGAAGCTCTGTTTCCAGGGAGTGCGGGATTTCTGAGCGTTCTTTTTTCCCCCGAAAAAGAGGGACGACCTGATCCCCAAGAGGGCTGACCGAACCGTCCCCTGGACCGAAAGGACCGCCGACTACTACCGGCACTATGCCTGCCAGACGCAGAAGTCACAGCTCTTCGCTGTGGTAAAGCCGTTTCTTTTGCCTTTGCCTTGGCAATCAGCTCCGTGAGGTCAGATCCAAATAGCTGACCACCCTTGTAAGCTAAGGATAGCAAACCTTGCTTGGAAACCGTGTCTTCGGTCCACTGTCTAAGCCACAGTGCTCTCCTGACTGTGATTGCCTAGGATTGCGCCCTGGACATGCCACGCCGTCCGTAGACAGTCTAACCAGCTTAGAGAAGCTTTACAAGCACACATGCTCTGAATCCATGACCCACGGCCTCGTAGATGGATTTCGCCGCCATCTCCGTTTTTCTGTCCAGCGGATTCTGCAAACTCGCCTTCCCTTTTAACAGGAAGTAATGAGGACTTGCTAAGCTGGGATAAAGGGACATCCACTTCAGGAGAAGGAATCCAATTATCAATCAATTCCGTCGTACAGCTTGAAACACTTATCTGGAACAGGCGTTCCTTTAAGCCTACAGCACCTGGGATTCCCAGGCGGACTCCCATCCAAGTACTAACCAGGCCCAACCCTGCTTAGCTTCCGAGATCAGATGAGATAGGGCGTGTTCAGGGTGGTAATGCTGATCGCGACCTATGCGACTCCTGAAAACATCCGGCCCGAATTAGTAGGACGTCTAGTTACCTCCTCCGGTAACTGTAACGCCTCCTCATGGCTCCAATAAAAGCCTCTGTACGACCCAAAAGAGAAGCAGAGAGTCCCTGCCGATCCTCCTTATCCGAATCGGACACCTCCCCATCTGAGCTTGAAAGGGAAACCCTCCATGCCCGAGATCTCCGAGTCGCTGCGCGGGAATGAAGGCACCGGCCTGTGTCGCTTCCTCTGAGAGGATCTAGCTGACACCCAATAACCTAGAAGGTCAGACAGGCCATCAATAGAACGAGCGAGGGCCTCCATTTTGACATCACTGAAACCTCTGACCGCTGCGCCTGACGCCGTCGAGGTCTGCGTGTCAGATACGCGAGACTGATCCTGTAGCGGATCTGGGAGACGGTCCGCGCCTCCTGGACCCTGATCTGACATGTCCTCACACAGTATATGGCAGGTTAAACCTGTCAGTAACTAGGACAGTGTGGTTTCTTAAAGAAGAAACGAACGCTGAAGGGTTAAAGCTCTTAAAGAGAGAGCTACCCCAGCTGTCCCCCAATAAAGGGTTAACCGCCAAAGAAGGGGTTAATGTCGCAGACTCCCCACAACCCTTGTTTAATGAAAAGGGTGTGCGAGCCCCAGGTGCCTCTTATGAGGTAACAGCTGCAGGACAGTGCTCTCAAAGGTATGCTCCTTTTGCCTTTGTACACTAAACAAGAACGCTAAAATATTGCGCTGATTTGTACATCGCAATGACCGCCAAAGTCGCTAAGGGGATCGCTAACCACTTATGCGTCGTCAATGAGATCGCCCACTGTGGCAGCTACTAGCGACATTAAAACGATCACAAAAAACGATCGCATTAGTATGGGTCGTTATAATGATCGTTAGCGGTAGCGTTCAGTGTCCTGCGCTGTGGGGGTGAGGGAGTTAAGCTTCTGCCCTGACAGGCAGAAGCGACTCACCCAGCTGGCCGCGGTGTAGCGTCTTCGATTGTCGGGAGGAAATGAGAGTGAGGAAGGAAGCCTTCCGTTCCAGTAATGGCCGCCGCGCTGTGCTTCTGAGAGAGAAGCCGAAAGAAGACAGTAGTAAAGCGCGCGCTCAGAGCGCCGCAAAAATTAAAAAAAAAAAAAAAAGGGCGCGCGACTTCTCCGCTCTCCATGTCCTGCAGGCATCCCTGCGGACAAAAGACACTAGTCACCAACATGTCACATGTAACAGCGGCTGCCGCAGCAGTCGCTGAAGCACTCAAACACATTAAAATGTGGAGTACTCACCCCGCTGAGCGCCACAGGGACCCCTCCGAGATTTGTGGCGCTGTGCCCGTAGCTTCCCCCCAGGACGGGGAACGCAGTGACCCCAGAAGCGCGGTTTGCGTCCCCGCCAGAGAAGCAATCCTCATCCCCCAGGGCCGGAAGGGTTCTGCAGGGACCACCTTACAGGGTAATACAGATCCGCCAAGGGAGAGGTGGGGGTCCAGCAGCGCTGAGACCCCTGAGACCTCTAGACCACTGGCGGTCCAAGTCTCTGTCCGACTAAAATAAAAAAAAATTCTGAGGAGCTGCTTCCAGCAGCGACTATCCTCTGTGACCTCAAATTTTAGACTGAAGAAGCAGGAGTAGGAGGAGCCCTATAAGCTGGAGGGGCCGGTCAACACTTTTTTAATCTGAGGTGTTTCTATCCTATGTGGGCTCCGCCTACCCACTAGTAATGACTAGTGTGTCTCCCTTCCTTCATCTGCTGCTGAAAACACAATGGTCCACATTTGTTTAAAAAAAATGGCTTAATTTGGACCAAATTTTAGTGTACTCACTTAGACGCCAACACTCCATATTTATGAAATTTCATCCCTAATAAATTTAGTGCAATGTTAAAAAAAAGGGGAAGCTGGAGACGATTATGAAAATGGCGACTTTTTATACTGTACATGTTTAAATTTCCAAGCTGTATTCTCCAGGTTAGAAAAAGGCCAGATATGGTGGAAACGTTTTGGCCATATCTGGCCTTTTTCAAGCCTAGAGAATACAGCTGCATGTATAATATGCAAGATAGGGAACTTATATACAAGGATTACTCCTTGGTACCTCGGACTTCTGGGAATAGAAATTGATTTGTTCCATTATTTATTTTTTTTTACAGTGACCTACCTAAAACGACCAACTTTTTTCTTTTTTGTGACTTATTTAGAAAAGTATTCATATAGTATATTTGTTGTATGTCACACCAAAAGTTTAACCACTCACGCTTTTCTTATGGCTTTTACTTTTGGTGCAGTTACTAAAAACTTGACAATAGTGTATGTTGGGTTCTGGCATTCATAACTATAAAATGTCACAATTTGTACAAAACATTTTGAGTTATCGTAATGATAAATGTTCCCAAATGTTTTTTTTTGTTGTTTTTTTTTACCAATAAACTAATTGAGATTTTATGAAGTCCTATACAAAATGCGGAGAAAATCCAGTGTGAATTGCCTGCTGGTGTAGATCAGAGCTCTGCAACATGTCACTTTATTCTGTGGATATTTACCACAGATTTCATAAATACCAAACAGTCGGTGATAAAAGTGAATAATTTGCACAGAAATAAAAGCAGCAAAATCTGCACAATATCGGAGTGGATATAACCGTTGTGAATTTGTTGCAGGATTTTCTTCGTAGACATTCTGCTGCAAATATATCGCGTAAAAACTCTCACTAACAGACAAGAGTATTTGTCATCCGAGAAAATCTGATCAATTGGGCTTATCACACTCTGATCAGACTTTGATCTGAGCGTCAGCATAGTGTGATCTAATTTTATCAGCTGAAGAGAAGATTAAGAAAAGAAAGTCTCCATCTTCTCCATCTTGCGAGTCTGTGCAAATCAGACTGCACTCAAATGTCATCCGAGTGAAGTATGATGGTTTCCATGCACTCAGTGACTTGTATGGTCAAGTACTATCTGAATAACAGATCAAACACAGGCATGCAATGATTTTTCTCTTAAACCTACTCATTTGAAGGAAAAAAATCATGTGCATTTCTCCTTGATTGTAATAATCGGACGGGTACTATCAGGTGGACAGCACTCGTCCCCATGTTAGTCGTCTGCACAAGCCCTACGAGTGATACAATTCCTCACTCTCCGATACACTTTTTACAGAATTCACTATTACTTTAAGGCCGGGATCACACTTGCAACTGCAATGCGAGAAACTCTCGCCTCAATAACCGGCACTGCCGCCGGCACTCAGGACCGCAGTGTGCGGCTTCATGTATTTCTATGCAGCTGAAGTTTCACGAATTTCAGTTGTAAGTGGGACACCGGCCTAAGGGTCATAATTTTTATGAAGGGCCTCATTTGGTTATGGGTGAGAGGGTCCTTTGTTAGAGGAGATATGGGGTGAGAGGACCCTAACTGACTGAGTCCCCTCCATGATATCACGCCTAACTAAGGGCTTCTCACCTCCTCCATCCCTCGTTCAAGCAGTATAAGTCATCTGACCGGTTCCCATGACGCCAAGAAAAAATAAAATACATATATATATATATATATACATATACACAGTACAGACCAAAAGTTTGGACACACCTTCTCATTCAAAGATTTTCTGTATTTTCATGAATGTGAAAATTGTAGAATCACACTGAAGGCATCAAAACTATGAATTAACACATGTGGAATTATACATTACACTTTACAAAAAAGTGTGAAACAACTGAAAATATGTCTTATATTCTAGGTTCTTCAAAGTAGCCACCTTTTGCTTTGATTACTGCTTTGCATGCGGAAAAGGTGAACGGATGGACTCTACATACCTGGTTCCCACCGTGAAGCATGGAGGAGGTGGTGTGATGGTGTGGGGGTGCTTTGCTGGTGACACTGATGGGGATTTATTCACCTTTTCTGCATGCAAAGCAGTAATCAAAGCAAAAGGTGGCTACTTTGTAGAACCTAGAATATAAGACATATTTTCAGTTGTTTCACACTTTTTTGTAAAGTGTAATGTATAATTCCACATGTGTTAATTCATAGTTTTGATGCCTTCAGTGTGATTCTACAATTTTCACAGTCATGAAAATACAGAAAAATCTTTGAATGAGAAGGTGTGTCCAAACTTTTGGTCTGTACTGTATATATAATTTTTTTTTATATTGACAAGATGTATCGTAAAGGCCGCTGAGCAGAAGGCTGTTCTTTTCTCATTGTAAATTATGTAGAAGTATTTACTCAGAGCTGTACATTTGCCGCATGCAAATCAGCAGCTTGCAAGTCTCAAGATAAGGTTATAATCCAGAATCACAAGTCTCCGATTTACATAAAAGTCATAAATATTTAAAGCTGTGAATCCACAATTCTGTGCCATTATAATATATAGATTCTTTATCTGAATATAAACTGTCCCTCATAACACACACCACATGGTAAGGAAAAAAAAAAAAAAAAAGTATTTTGTGGTCAGATTCGGAGCTCCAACTATCAAAATGATCCATCATAAAGGCAAATCTCAAGGAAATACTAAGTTCTCACTACTTGGAGGCATCTCCGTGTTGCATTGATAAAATTCTCATTTTGGTTCACACGAGCGGATAAAAAAATCATTTAGTTTCATGTAGAAAACTCGGATGATTTTATTCTCACTAGTCATCCGTATACCATACGTTTCTTTTACAGCAGCTATAAATCATTTACAATTTCCTAGTTACAGAATTGTAATGTATCCCTAAAAAACAAATGATATACTGTGTCTGTGTATGGCATCCAATTTTATTTTTGGTGCACCCATAGATTTGGATGGACGAGTCTCATCCCATTCATGGAATAAACTTTTTTTTCACATACAGGTTCGATCAGTGAGAAAAAAAAAACAAAAAAAACACTTATCTGCATTGCCCTATTGAATAACATTGGTCCTGTCCGTTTTGTCCATCGACAAAAATTTGTGTGGATAAGCCTCAAGGGTGGTTTATGTATAAACTTAGGACCCATCTGTCTGCCGGTATTTTTTTTAAATGTTTTTTTTTTTTGTGACGTCTAAGATTTTTTTCAGTCCATTGAATAGTTAAGAAATTGCTAGCAGTTTTCCAAAACATTCCAAAGAGATGTCCAGGCATCTTCTGGGTGTCTTTTGACTTTTCCCATTGACTTGTATAATAAAAGTACAGCGTGTCTTCAGAAGAATGGCCTTCTAACCGCATTTTTAGAATCAAGAAGTGGTTGAAAGACGTTCAAAAGCCCGAACATATGAGCAGCAAGTCGTTTTTTATACATACAAATGCATATGTTCAATCTTTTGACAGATTTTTCAGGCCCCCGAAAAAGGTGTTGAGTGCACATAGCCATAAGGTGTCCATACACTTTCAATTGTAAGATGAAATAATGTTCAGCTTACGGCAACCATTCCTCCAAACCTCCACATACATATGAACATTTCTACTAGGTTCACCAAGCGCGCACGTGTTCTCAATGAGGAGAGGGAGTGAGCCACTGCCAGACAGTCTACTCCTAGTCTTGTGGCTGAAGCCTAACATTTGCATCAGAGATGGAGCATGCAGCCCGACTACTTCTGATAAACTACAATACACACATACTGCTGCTAGAAAATGGTTCTGCACATAACAATGATTACCTCGGTGTATTACACACTTCTGCTTCGGACCCTAACTCGCACATTATTGGGGATTGTTGCTTTTCTTATATACAAGCTACATTTTCTAAGATGAAGCTGCTATAATACCATATTATACTATGTATAATGCAAAATATAGCTGCCAGAGACATATTGCTGTAGCGGGGTCCCATGGCAACAGAATTTAAATGTCAGGCTCTAAATCTGGATGGTGTTGCGGATTTCTATAAATGTGATGTGTAGCCCTGGTACACAATACCAGGAGGATGAGTGGAGAGGTAAAGGTTAAGTGTTCTTCATGTCATCATGTACCTTCAAACACACCCAGCAGGGGTGTGGAAGGGAGTGATTTAGTCAGTCTGTGTCCGGACTTCAGAGTGAGAAGTCAGTTTCCTGTCCTTGGACAGAGTAGACGTGTCCAGTTTAAGTCTATCATCAGTTCAGAAAGTGGAGTCTGGTGTAGGTGTCTGTATACACCTTAGTCTAGTCAGAGCTGTGCCCCACTGGAAGAAAGACTGAACTATCTATTAAGAGACAAGCAAGGCGAAGGGCAAAGTGGAAGATAATTGGAAAAGTGCTTTTGACTTGGAAAAGTCCTGCACGTTGCAACCGGTTACTGGGGACCGAAGGATCACTATTGTACAGCATAGTGAAGAGAAAACCAGGAATCTACCGGACCCTAGGTCGCGGCAGACAAGCCCCTTTATAGTCAGAACGTAGCTGGAGTCAGGGGGTGTGAAGACTTTGAGTTAGTGCACGACAAGAAAAGGATTCAGCTCCCTCGCAGGAAGGCTTCTAACACAAATCTGACTGGGCAGGTACAGCTAAAGATTAGCTGGAGATTTGAGAGGATTACGCTTCAGGCTGGTCGTACTCAGCTTCATTGGAAAGTAAAGGAGGCCCCTAACTTGCTTAGCTGTTGCCTCAAAGCTCATCCTCCATCAACCCCATCAGCCTCCCTGGGACCTGCCTTATCATCCTGCAAGTAAAGGTATGGAAAGACGTTGACTGTGTGAGACTGAGTTATTATTGCATGCCTGCACAATCCCTACCTAACTACCGACCTGAGGGACGAGTCCCACCTGTAGGGGACCCGACATCTAGCTGCCTCACCATCCCCTCAGAGATCTACAGCAGCGCTGGTACTAATTACCAGAATACTACAGGTGGCGTCACGAACTGTACATAATCAATCCCCTGTAAATATTCCCCCAACATACGCCAGACCGCCAGGGCCACAGACCGAGCCACAGCTACCTGTGACAAAAATCCCCATAGACTTCTACGGGCTCGGCTCTGAGTACCCCATTGCCCTGGTAACCCACAATTGTGGTGGCGGGTCGACACAGTGACACTGGAGAATGAAGTCATCTTTCCAGTGGGGTTTTCCTCCAATTCACCATGTAAGTACACGTCGTACAGTCCTACAATAAAACTGTAATGGAATGAGACTGTGAAGTTAGGTCAGAATTGAGCCAAACTACTATGGAATGCAAAATGATGATCATATTTGTAAAAAACAAAACAAAAATCAAGTCGATAAATATTCATTTTCAGTGGGGAAGAGAGGAGACGGTAGCTGTCAGACATTCCTGGCAGTGGCTTGTCGCTCCTGAAAACAAGATGATCAAGCATTGAAATTTCAACTTCCAAATCCCTCTCTTCTCCACCATCAGTGAAGTCAATCAATAGTCATTTATGTGCATCTACAGGGAGCAATGATCGGTACAGGGGATTGTACAAACTATCGCTCGGGTGATCATTTGATCCCCTGTCCTATCACACTAGTCTACATCATTGGCAGCACATCCACAGTGGGTTAGTTGACTTGTTTAGGCCTGGAAGTCTACAGTGAGCAATGGTCAAGAAAAACATTAACTGAGGTGATCATCGCCCTTGGTTTAAGCCCTTTAGGGAGCGCTGTTTCTGAGGTATTAAATGGAGTTCACACAATAGTTTCAGCTCTTCTGCATTCTGTTCCATCATGAATGTGGAGGGATAAGTCATTTCCAAGTAGTGCAGTCGGCTTTCGTCGTGAGTTCTTCACAAGGCTGACCAGGTCTTGTAGGTCATCAATAGAGGTCAGCGAATTGATTGAAATTCAAAATTTGTCAGTGTCTGTGAATTGTTCCCCAAAAATGTATTTAAAAGGAATCACAGGTACTATAATTGATGTTTATGACAGTTTGAAGACTCCTCGGATTGAATCCAAACCCTTTCAACTCTAACGCAAAAACGGACTTAATAATGTTGAAGTAACCTCAACTTATATTTTTATGGGGAAATGGATGGTAGCTACCGTTCACTGCGGTTTTGTCACACACACACTGTAGGGTACATGCAGAGTGTTTTTTTGGCTTTTTCTCACTATTCCTAAGTTGTGACATCCTCTCACTAAACAGACTCACCCCAAAAATGTTGCAATGCTGCATTCCTTGTCTTGGCTTTTATACTGCCTATTGTCGGCTGTGTATATATGCTACTCTAAAGGATAGCTTCAAGGAAGGAAGCCCACTCGGTTGCTCCTGAAGTCATTGCATTTTGCAGGGAGAAATAAGTATTTGATTCCTCTTGAAAACAAGACTTAATACTTGGTGGCAAAACCCTTGTTGGTAAGCACAGCTGTCAGACATTTCTTGTAGTTGATGATGAGTTTTGTGCACATGTCAGGAAGAATTTTGATCCACTCCTCTTTGCAGATCATCTCTAAATCATTAAGATTTTGAGGCTGTTGCTTTGCAACTACTACTCCCTCCATAAGTTTTCTATGGGATTAAGGTCTGGAGACTGGCTAGGCCACTCCATGACCTTCATGTGCTTGTTTTTGAGCAACTCCTTTGTTGCTTTGGCTGTATGTTTTGGGTCATTGTCTTGCTGGAAGATCCAGCCACAAACCATTATGTGCTGGCGGAGGGAAGGAGGTTGTCATTCAGGATTTTATGGTTCATGTCTCCATCCATTCTCCCATTGATGGGGTGAAGTAGTCCTGAGCCCTTAGCAGAGAAACATCCCCAAAACATAATGTTTCCACCTCCATGCTTGACAGTGGGGACGGTGTTCTTTGGGAAATAGGCAGCATTTCTCTTCCTCCAAACATGGCGAGTTGAGTTAATGCCAAAGACCTCAATTTTTCTCTCCTCTGACCACAGCACCTTTCCCGATCACAATCATCCAGGTGTTCATTGGTAAACTTCAGACTGGCTGCACATGTGCCTTCTTGAGCAGGGAGACCTTGCGGGCACTGCAGGATTTTAAACCTTTACAGCGTAATGTGTTAACAATGGTTTTCTTGGTGACTGTGGTCCCAGCTGCCTTGAGATCATTAACAAGTTCCCCCCGTGTAGTTTTAGGCTAATCACTCACCTTCCTCATGATCAAGGATAACCTAAGAGGTGAGATTTTGCATGGTGCCCCAGATCGATGTCGATTGACAGTCATTTTGTATTTCTTCCATTTTCTTACTATTGCACCAACAGTTGTCTCCTTCTCACCCAGCATCTTACTTACGTATGGTTTTGTAGCCCATTCCAGCTTTGTGTAGGTCTATGATCTTGTGCCTGACATCCTTATAAAGTTCTTTGGTCTTGCCCATGTTGTAGAGGTTAGAGTCTGACTGATTAATTGAGTCTGTGGACAGGAGTCTTTTATAAAGGTGACTATGTAAGACACTGTCTTTAATGCAGGTAACGAGTTGATTAGGAGCGTCTAACTGGTCTGTAGGAGCCAGAACTCTTAATGGTTGGTAGGGGATCAAATACTTATTTCTCACTGCAAAATGCAAATACATTTATATGATTTATACAATGTGATTTTCTGGATTTTATTTTTGATATTCCGTTCTCTCAATGTTAAAATTAACCTACCCTTAAAATTATAGACTGTTCATGTCTTTGTCAGTGAGCAAACTTACAAAATCAGCAAGGGATCAAATACTTATTTCCTTCACTGTAATATATATACCGTATATGCTGAACTACAGTACCTGGGAATGGCCAATACACAGTGTACAGAGCAGTTCTTTACTGGCTGTGTTCATCCAGCCACAGCAGGTGCAGCAAACAGCTGTAATTTGGAGGCGATTTGTGACCACCAATTTGAAACGGATGAATAGGTCATCAATATATTAATTTTAGTAATTTTAATTAGTAATATACAAGTCCACTTTAAGATTTTTTGTCCCCCCATCATTCAAAAGGCATTAGCATTATCTAAACCCAGAGGTTAAAAATTCACCCTGATCCTGTGATGGATGCACAGCTACACATCTTGTTAGAAGACACAGCCCTGATGCAAATTGTGTAACGATAGCTTATCGACCAGGGCAGATTTCTATTCAATGGAAGTAAACAATTACATGTATTTTGAACGACAGCATGTGGAGATCTTGTAACCCATGAGAAATGGATACCAAAAATATGTTGGAACGTTTATATAACTTTATTACACAATATATACCACTTATTTACTTAAAAATAAGTGCCCCACATAAAGTTAAAGTGCAGTAACTGGCCAGAAATAATAGTCTGTGATGACCAAAAATGACCGCTGCGTCCTCTGGAAGGAAATTATAGTCATTATGGAAATTCTGACACAACATTACACATTATTCAGCCACTAGACTGACTCCAGTCTCCCATTAACGGCGATTAGGGGCAGCCAACACAACTAACATCATGCCCGATATCTGTCCTCACCTGATCACAGAGACTTCATCCTAACTTCTCAGAATGTGTCAGTAACTGTCTCCATTCACTCATTGAACAACACTGCCGGAGGCAATCTCAGGAAAGACCAACGAGGTAGTGGGATTTGGAATAAATCCATAACAATATCTAGGACAAGTGATGAGTCAGCCATTTTGCTCTCATTGTGGTCAACCAATGTTTAAAAATTCATGATAAACCCCTACATTTAATCACATTTGAAAGAGACAGGAACACTAAATTGTAATTTTGGTTTTCATACTGTTCCAGATCAGTAAAATATATATATAAAGCTAAATATTATATATATATATATATATATATATATATTATATAATACATATATATATATATACATAATATATATATATATATATATACATACATTACACACACACACACACACACCACACATACTGTATCACTGTAAATTGGTAGACAAGATTTCTCAAAAATTATATAGTAAACGTTCACCGACTAATCCAATTGGAGTACAGACCATAAAATTTTACTTTTAATAGAGTTTATTAAGATAAAAATAGTGATTTATTAAATTTTTTATTACCAATTTTAAAATAAGCTCAGTGATGCCAGACCACGGTTGTAGTGGCGGTATAAAGTTTAAAGTATAGCGCCTATGTATGAATAGCTGACAGTAATGACTGCTAGTGGTCTTATTGACAGAAGGCTGAGGTATAGCCTGTCATTTAAGATGGTGATCAGAATGCGGATGCTTTATATTGGGAGCAGATTTCAGTCCTACGATTATATCTCTCTAGTTGTATAAATGACAAAGGCAGACAGAAAAGATGCGCTAGGTCAATTTGTCTTTGCTCTGAAAGAAAGTTTTTTTGGTGTATAGCAAACGATTGGTGTCATAAATTAAAGAAAGATAAAGCGCTTTATCGGTTTTTCTGCATGAACTAGATATGAACAGTTCTTAAGTGGCCAGTAATGAGTCCGGATCTAAATGCCATTGAACACCTATGGAGAGATCTTAAAATTGCTGTTGGGAGGAGGCAAACTTCAAATATGAGAGACCTGGAGCAGTTTGAAAAACAAGAGTGGTCCAAAATTCCAGTGAGAAGTAAGAAGCTTCTTGATGATTATATGAAGCGATTGATTCCAAAGTGTGTGCAGCCAAATATTAAGTTGAGGGTGTCAACAATTTTGTCCAGACCATTTTTGGGGTTGTGTGTGAAAAGATGTCCAATTTGCCTTTTTTTCTTTGTTTTTTATGAGTTGTTCCAATACACACAAAAGGAAATACAACATGTGTATAACAAAACAGGTGTAATTCCAATAATTTTCTTTGAGAAATACATCATTTTCCGCAAAAATTTAAAGAGTGCCTATTGTATATATATTTTTTATAAAGATTAATATTTTTATTCGTTTTTAGTTCACACATCCATAAACATTTATCCATCGTTCCCAAAAGGAGCCCAAAAGATCAAAACCAAATATGACCATGCCAACTTAATTGATATGTTTGCTTTGTTGCAGAAGAGAAGCTAACATACAAATTAATGATGGGAAGAAACAGAGCTGCCAAATCAGGATTACTTTTTTGTTGTAAACTACAGGATGCAATTCTATAAAAACTTCCTACTTTTAATAGGTTTTATAACATTTCTGAGTAAATGCATCCAGGGGACTATGTGGGTAGATCCTGTTTTTCACTGCAACTAATTGGTAAAATGTGTAATCGTTGACTCAAGAATTGTTGGCACAATTACCAGTCACTCATTACAAGAAAATCAGAATGATCAACCTTAAAGAATTACATTTCGACATGTAGCCCTGGGCAAGAAATTAGTATAATGTGATTTTTAGCTGCATTATATAATTGAGGTATAGATTTCTACTTTATTATCAAATCAGTCTGAAACTGGAAACGTAATATCCACTTTGCTTTCATAGTAGCCAGCTGCTAGTAAAAGCTAGTTATGTAGTAAAAATCCAACCACATTACGCTAATAAGGCTGGACTTAAAGCCAGGCTTAAAGTGAACCTGGAAGCGGATTTATGCTGGGAAGCATGAATCAAAAATGGACTGTGATTTCACCCAGGTAGCTGGGGCTGCAGTACATGTTTGTCGTATGCTCCAGGGCCGGACTGGCCATCTGGCAATTCTGGCAAATGCCAGAAGAGAAGGACATGTCTGTTCGTGGGCCACCTTGTCTGCTATAAAAAAACAGTTGCTTACACGGGTGTAGAGCATCTCCTCCTCTAGTTCACCAATACTTAAGTAGATTAGTAATCTGTAGAAAGTGCAGACACTGCAGGACGTGCTACATCCTGGCTTCAAAATGAAACACGTGCATCGGTCACAGTCCTACTGTATGTTTACACTGAAGAAACACGCTTCACATCTGAATACAGTTCAATGGACACCCGACATAAAAAAATGAGGTCTCCAAGCCAAGTAATGCCGACTGTGAAAATGCCATGTGTCACACAACATCCAAATACAAACTTCAGACCTCAGACGTGCTCAGTGATCAGGAATTGTGTGACAAAATATTCCAGATTTGCATCATGAATGGGTCATCAGCAGAGCAAATAAAGACACCAGAGAACTGAGGGTAGAATTACATTTGCTTCATGGTATACCATTTATACTAGGGCTACACCTGGAATTTGTATTGCTCACTGCAAAAAAAGAAAATCGCTGCTTATACGAATGAATGGCTCTTCAAGAAAAGTGATGAAATTGAGCGTGTGACGTGTCAGGAACAATGTCTTAATCATCACGTGCTGGGACAGTGGATCAATGGGCACGGAAGACAAATCTTAGGATATGTTCACCCAGTGGTCGTTTGTGTTGAGTAAGGTCCAAAGATGGAAGTCTAAGGCCTCATTCAGACGTCTGTGTTTTCCACACATGAGAAAAATGGTCAGATTTTTTTTTTAGCAAACTTTGATCAGAATTTGGCCCAAGTGTCATCAGTTTTTCATGTCTGCGGAAAAAAAAAAAAAAAGTTTCTCCACCTTCTCCTTTCTGACAGTCCGCAAAAAATGATGACGTTTGAGTGCCATCTGATTTTTCACGGACGCACAGACTTGCATTGCCGATTTTGATCAGACTCTCGGATCAAAATCAGATAGGTCTTAGATAAAACAGTGATTTTATCAAAAATACAGCAAGCAAGCCAGTAAGTGACACATGGCTGGAATAAGGGTCTGTGTCTCTACATTATGCCGCTTTCAGAATAGGTGGCAAAAAGCTGGTGACAGATTCCCTTTAACCCCTTTCTGACATCAAACGTACTATCCCGTCCATGGTACCTGGGTCCGTATGACTACGGACGGGATAGTACGTCATCGCAATCAGCTCCGCTCTCCGGGGGAGCGCAGCTGATCGCGGCCTGCTGTCAGCTGTTTATCACAGCTGACACCCGACACTATGTGCCAGGAGCAGTCATAGACCGCTCCTGGCGCATTAACCCCTGGCACACTGCAATCAAACATGATCGCAGTGTACCGGGGGCACAGGGAAGTATCATGCAGGGAGGGTGCTCCCTGTGAGTCGCACGTACAGGGCTTGGGGTACTCGGCACCGAGCCCGTTCACTTCAATGGGGGAGAGGTCACGGGTAGAGCGGCTCGGTCCGTTGCCCTGGGCGCTCATTCAAGGGGGATATTTACAGGGGATTTAGAAATGTTCATGACGCCACCTGTGGTTCCTGGTCAGGGTGACCAGCGCTGCAGGGTGAATCCTCTGAGGGGTTGTTACTGGGCAGCAAGGTGTTAAGTCTTCCACAGGTAAGACTGATCCCTCAGAGGTATATGGCGGTGCAGGGGGTGCAAGCAATAAGGCAGACACACACAATGAGTCTCTTTCCGTACCTTTACTGGTGATATTTGCAGGCACGTCCCGGGAAGCTGCTCAGGGTGGAGGATGCACGTCCAGTAATCACTGTGTAGGGTTAATGCCTCCTTACTTCTTGATGTGTGTGAGTTTCTAACTTGCATAAAACAACGTTTAACTCCTTCTCCTTGCTACGCCCGGCTGATCTTGTGATGAGGTCTTCTTGTGGACAGAACAGTGTCTCTATGGCGGTACCTGCCAGACCCCTGTCTTCCTAACCTCAGTTACGTATCAGCACTGCTGGGCCCCTGCGACTTGAAGTCCAGGGTCTCCGGTTTTTCCCACTAGCTGTGAAGATACTAGCAAGCTCGGACCCGGTGTCCGGTAGTGCAGAGTGGAGGTTAGCTATCAATGCTGGTTGACCTCTGTCACTCTCTCTTTTCCTTTCTCCACTTGCCTGTCGTCCTATTCGCACACTTAGCATAAGCACAGGCAACAGTAGATGTTAGCTTCTCTCTCAAACTTCCTCAGCCCTCAGGCTAATCTGACAGGAGTCTCTCCCGGTGTTCTGAGGAGTTCTTATCTCTCCCTCACAGCTCGTCTGAGGTAACTGCGTTCTGAGATGTTCTGCTGTTCTGAGGTTACACCAACGACTAGCTAACTCGCAGCTAGACTGCCTTCATCTCACTGCTGTCTCAAGGGCTCCCTCTGGTGGAACCAGGAAAAATGTCAAGTGTTGTGTGCTTATCAGGTGATTGTGAATTACCTTTCCGTGCATCCTCCTGGGTACATGTGGCACCAAGCACAGCTGGGCTACACATCTGCGTGCTTCCCTGAGACCCTCAGAACAGCGAGATGTGATCTCGTTATTTCGAGGGCCTCCTCCCTGCAGGACCCCGGATCCAAGAATGCCGCGGGGTCCTTCCGGGTCCTGCAGGGAGGCGGCTTCCTCAGTGCCTGTTGAGAGCAGGCGCTGAGAAAATCTCATGCAGTGCCTTTCAGATCGCTTATCTGACAGAGTGCTGTGCAAACTGTCCGACCAGCGATCTGATGATATACAGTGATGTCCCACCCTGGAACAAAGTAAAAAAGTAAGACAAAAAAATTAACATGTGTAAAAACAATTTTAAAAAAAATCCTAAATAAAAAAAAAATATTCCCAAACAAATTCATTTCTTTATCTAAATAAAAAAAACAAAACAATAAAAGTACACATATTTAGTATCCCCGCATCCGTAACAACTCGCCCTATAAAACTGTCCCAGTGATTAACCCCTTTAGTGAGCCCCTTAAAAAAAAAAAATAAACAAGGTAAAAAAACTGCTTTATCATCACACCGCCGAACAAAAGGTGAAATAACACGCGATCAAAAAGAAGGATATAAATAAACATGGCACTGCTGAAAACGTCATCTTGTACTGCAAAAAACGAGCCGCCATACCGCATCATCAGCGAAAAAATAAAAAAGTTATAGCTCACAGAATAAAGCGATACAAAAATAATTTTTTATATAAAATTGTTTTTATTGTATAAAAGCGCCAAAACATAAAAAAATGATAGAAATGAGATATCGCTGTAATTGTACTGACCCAAGAATAAAACCGCTTTATCAATTTTACCACACGCGGAACCATATAAAGGCCCCCCCAAAGAAATTCCTAAATTGCTAGTTTTTGTTTATTCTGCCTCCCAAAAATCATAATAAAAAGCGATCAAAAAGGTCATGTGCCTGAAAATGGTATCAATAAAAACGTCAACTCGTCCCGCAATAAATAAGACCTCACATGACTCTGTGGGCAAAAATATGGAAAAATTATAGCTCTCAAAATGTTGTGATGCAAAAACTTTTTTTGCAATAAAAAGCGTCTTTTAGCGTGTGACAGCTGCCAAACAAAAAAAACGCTATAAATAGTAAATCAAACCCCCCTTTATCATCCCCTTAGTTAGGGAAAAATAATAAAATAAAAAATGTATTTATTTCCATTTTCCCATTAGGGTTAGAGTTGGGATTAGGGTTAGGTTTGTGGTTAGGGTTATGATTAGGGTTAGGGGTGTGTTGGGGTTAGGATTGGAGTTAGAATTGGGGGGTTTCCACTGTTTAGGCACATCAGGTACTCTCCAAACGCGACATGGCGTCCGATCTCAATTCCAGCCAATTTTGCGTTGAAAAAGTCAAACGGCGCTCCTTCCCTTCCGATGCTCTGCCGTGCGCCGAAACAGTGGTTCCCCCCCACATATTGGGTATCAGCGTACTCAGGACAAATTGCACAATAACTTTTGGGGTCCAATTTCTTCTGTTACCCTTGGGAAAACTAAAAAATTGGACCTGAAATAATTTTTTTTGCAAAAAAAAGTTATATGTTCATTTTTTTTTTTAAACATTCAAAAAATTCTTGTGAAGCACCTGAAGGGTTAATAAACCTATTGAATGTGGTTTTGAGCACCTTGAGGGGTGCAGTTTTTAGAATGGTATCACATTTGGGTATTTTATATCATACAGATACCTCAAAGTGACTTCAAAGGTGATGTGGTCCCCCCAAAAAAATGGTGTTGTAAAAATGAGAAATCGTTGGTTAACTTTTAAATCTTATAACTTCGTAACAAAAAAAAATTTTGGTTCCAAAATTGTGCTGATGTAAAGTAGACATGTGGGAAATGTTACTTACAAAGTATTTTTTGTGCCATATCTTTGTTTTTTTATGCCCATAAATCACAAAGTTGAAAAATTGCAAAATTTTCAAAAATTTCGCCAAATTTCCATTTTTTCCACAAATAAACGCAAGTTATATCAAAGAAATTTTACCACTAACATGAAGTACAATATGTCACGAGAAAACAGTGTCAGAATCACCGGGATCTATGGTAGCATTCCAGAGTTATAACCTCATAAAGGGACAGTCAGAATTGTAAAAATTGGCCCGGTCATTAACGTGCAAACCACCTTGGGGGTAAAGGGGTTAAAGGGAAAATGTCATATGAACAAACCTAGCAGATTTGGGGTTAATCTACAGGTTAATAACATTCTGAACTTGCCTGGTACCTGCTCTTAAAACCCCACTTTAACTTTACTTCTCCTGGCAGAGTTCAGATTTCAGTCACAGAGGTGGCGCTGGAGTAGGTTCAGTCACCGCTCCCCAGCACTGACTGACAGCAGGCCTTAAAGATGAGCGAAGTGTCAGTCAGTGTCAGGGGGCGCAGAAGGTACGGACTGGGGATGAAATTCAGCCCTGGCACAGGGGCGTGCTGGCCCACCGGGACGTGTCCCGGTGCGCCCCCGGACGGCGCCTCCGAATCCGATCCGGGGTGGGCGCTCCATCCGCCGCAGGACGGAGGACAAGGACCTGCGGTGACGCGAGACGGCGAGCGGGGAAGAGGCTGCGGGAGCAGTGGCGAGGGTCACATGACGGGAGTGGGCGGGGCTCCTGCGCTGTGCCCGTTGCCATGGAGAGACTTCTCCTGTATGAGGGCGGGAAGCGCGAGGCGGCTGTGAGTCACCTCTGAGGAGCTGAACCCTGTAAAGCAGAGTCAGGGGCTGTCTGTGTGAGGTCAGGTGTATTATAGAGGTGGGGGTCTTTGAAGTGTATATACTGTAGAGGTGCTTGGGGGGCTGTGAGATGTATATAGAGAGGTGCATCATGGGGGGTTTGTGAGATGTAAATACTGTAGAAGTGCATGGGTGGGGTCTGTGAGGTGTATATACTGTAGAGGTGCATGGGGGGCTGTGAGGTGTAGTATACACTGTAGAGGTGCATCATGCACCTCTACAGTGTATACACCTCACAGCCCCCGGCCCCATGCACCTCTACAGTATATACACGGTCTGTGAGGTGTATATACTGTAGAGGTGCATGGGGGGGCTGTGATGTATATAGAGGTGCATGGGGGGGCTGTGAGGTGTATATAGAGGTGTATATACTGTAGAGGTGCATGGGTGGGGTCTGTGAGGTGTATATACTGTAGAGGTGCATGTCCTTCACAAGAACCGGTGGCCCCAGTGAAGAAGGTACCATTTTGGAGTCTATACCACACATGGAAGTTGTCGTTGGCAGTCCTGGTAATCTAATTACTTGGACCATTAGCATTAATATGGAGGTTGATTGGGGATCGCGACCCACCAGCTGCTCGTTAGTGCCTGGATTGTGGATTATAATCTGTATTTACCCACACAGTCAGTGTCTGCACCTGTAGATTGTGCCTGGATTGTGGATTATAATCTGTATTTACGTTAGAATATAGTCAACAGTTTAACCAAATTAAACAGATAATAAAAAAAAATTTACCAATCTTACAAACAGATACGGATTGCTGTAAGCTACTTGAAATAAGTCCCAAGTTCGCTTATAGAAAAGCTCCCAAATGACATGACTTGATAAATTATATCAGACAATGTGAAATTGTGTTTACAAACTACCATATAATATTGAATAACTCATTGAGAGTTCATCTCATTTACTTAATAATATTCATTGCAGTATTTATTTTATGATTCAGATATTTTGTGCTCATACAAGTTCATGCATTTTTGTTTGCTCACTTCCTGCAAACCTGTGACTGCGCCTTCTGGTCCCCCTGTAAACTACAGGGGGACCAGAAGGCGCATTACAGGGGGACCAGAAGGCGTATTACAGGCTGTAATGCGCCTTCTGGTCCCCCTGTATTGGTCTTCTGGTCCCCCTGTAACTTTTTGGGCTGGCTCCTAGATTCTGAGCAACTTTGTCGACCCCTGATTTAAATCGTGATTTAAATCAGTTTGATTTAAATCAAATCCACCCTGACAGGAAGTGTCAGGAAGATTCTTACACTGCGTCTGCGCGTTTTACAGAACGTTAACACTGAAACAATGTGGCCATGAGTTTAGGAAAGAGAAGAAAACTAAACAGTTGAAGGAATCAGCTAAAGCATGCACCAAAATAACAACATTCTTATCAAAACGGACAGATTGTGAGGCAACACATTCGTCGCCGATGTCACCATCTGCCTTAGAAAATGAAAACTCCTGTTGTGCCACCACATCGGAGGATTTCAATAAGGATAATGAACCATTATCCAATGAAGAAAACAACAAATTAACAAGATTTGAACCGGAAGTTGTATTATGTCCAGATCCAGAACCATCAATTGTACATTCCAGTCAGCGCTCCAGCCCAGGAACTTCAATTGATGCGCCAATAATGGTAGAAGAACCAAACCTGGATTACTTTAAAAGACCTCAAGAACATAATATGCCATTATACTTAGCATTCCACCCAGTTCAACCTGATGTAAAAGAATTACCTTTTATAGACAGAAAATCAGTATTTAAAACGGAAGGAAGTAGTAGTGGTAAACAGACATTCACAAGACAGTGGTTATCTTATAATTGCAAAACAAAAAAACTGTTCTGTTACATTTGTGTTGCATTTAGCAACTCCAATTCAATATTTTGTTCTGGGTTCAGTGACTGGAAGCATGTCCATCAAAGAGTCCAGGAGCATGAAATGTCAAAATCTCACAATGAATCAGTTGATTGTTTTATGCTAATAAAAGACAAAAAAAGCTTGCCAGATTTGATGTATGGAAACCAAATGGCCAAACGAAGACAAGAAGTAAAAGAGAGGAGACATGTGGTAGAAACCGTAATAAATGTTATGAAATTTATAGGGAAGCAAGGTCTTCCTTTTAGAGGGAAGATAGAATCCGCTCATTCCTTGGACGATGACTCGGTGAACCACGGGAACTTTTTAGAAATTGTTCTCATGTTAAGAAAATATGATCCGATTCTAGACAAGCATTTAAATACTATCACTTCTAAGAGTAAATGTCACCTGATGAACAGGACACACAAGGAAAATAAAGGAATGAAAAAATCAGTTGGAAGAGGAGATCAAGTAACATTCTTAAGTAACAACACGATAACAAAGATATTACAATTTATAAAAGAAGAATTATTAAGGAAAATATGTGAGGAAGTGACATTGGCAGGGCAGTTCTCAATTCTTATGGATACAACAGTAGATGTTTCCAGTTATGACCAATGTTCTTTCGTACTACGCTACGTCAAGGGTTCTGATGTCATAGAAAGGCTGCTAGCAGTAAAATGTGTGGTTTCTACAACGGGAGAGGACTTATTTCAGTCACTCAGACAAGTGTTAGAAGACTCTCACATACCAATTAATAATTGTGTTGCCAATAGTGTTGAGCATTCCGATACCGCAAGTATCGGGTATCGGCCGATATTCGCTGTATCGGAATTCCGATACTTAGTTCCGATATTTTCCATATATCGTATACCGGAATCGGAAGTTCCCATAATTCTTTGAGAGGCAATGTGATTTTAGTCAGCCAATGAGGAATCTTATGAAGTGTGGGCACATCCTGTAATGCTGCGGTCATCTTAACTAATGGCATGGCTGTGATTGGCTGCTGAAATGATGTCAGAATGCACTATAAAAGGCGCCGCCGCCATTTTAGCGTCACTGTGCTGTGAACTCAGTTAGGGACAGAACGCTGCTCTGCTGACTCTGAGGGCAGTTAGAGATTGCGATTTTGTGTACTTTGCTTTAGGCAGGCTAGCACCAACCGCTGTGTAAAGCTTCCTTTTGCCTTGCAGTGTTGTTTTAACAGCTCTGTGCAAGGTGTGTGTGTGAGAGTGCAGGTGACGCTGCAGTTTGCTCTGCATCCAACGCTGTCTGTAGGCATCTGCACGTGTCACTCACTGACTTTTTTTTTTTCTTTAGTGTAATTCTAGCTGCTCCATTCAATAGAAATTATAGTGTGACGCGCTTCCATCCGTATACAATACATTGGTTGCAAACACTATAGAAGTGCAGAAAGGAGCTTTTCACAGATAGTGAATGGTTGTGTTTCAGTGTTCACTGCAGTCTGTGAGGTTTTGATTTTTTGAGTGCAGATCACGCTCCAGTTAGTTCTTCAACCACTGCTGTTGTAGTCTGCTGAGCGTGTGTCACTGCCTATCCTTCACATTTTTCTCTAATTGGTGCTGCTCCATTATATTGAAAAAAATCTAATCTATTAGTGTGACGCGCTTCCATCCGTATCCAATACATTGGTTGCAAACACTATAGAAGTACAGAAAGGAGCTTTTCACAGATAGTGAATGTTGTGTTTCAGTGTTCACTGCAGTCTGTGAGGTTTTGATTTTTTGAGTGCAGATCACGCTCCAGTTAGTTCTTCAACCACTGCTGGTTGTAGTCTGCTGAGCGTGTGTCACTGCCTCATCCTTCACATTTTTCTCTAATTGGTGCTGCTCCATTATATTTGAAAAAAATCTAATCTATTAGTGTGACGCGCTTCCATCCGTATACAATACATTGGTTGCAAACACTATAGAAGTACACAAAGGGGCCTTTCACAGCTACTGAACGTTGTCTGCAGTGTTCACTGCAGTCTCTGAGGAATAACCACACTTAGGCCTTATAACTTTCTGACTTTCTTTATCAATCTACCAAGATGAAGAAGGCAGGGAGTAAGGCACGTGGTCGTGGCCGTGGAGTTTCAGCAGGGAGAGGACGTGGGGATTCTGTGGCTGCTGCCGCACCCAGTGACACAGCATCCACCAGTTTTCAGGGTGGATAAAAATCATGATTTTTTTAAAAAAATCAAAAAAATCGGATTTTTTTTTATTTAAATCGGATTTTTTTTATTTAAATAGGATTTTTTAATCAAGTTGTACACAAGCAAAACTTTGTCTTTTTGCAAATCAAATTATTTTACACAAATAAAAATATTAAAACAGTTGATGATTATGAAACCTAATAATTTTTATTTGCACTATTAAACAATCAGAATTGAACTACAGAGAGTAAGTACTTTTTAACAATAGCCTATCTCTAACGTTTGAAGTAAGCAAACATCTTCAGTGAATACATCAGTCCTTTAAGCCTACTGTTTATTTAGGACTTTTAATAGGAAAACTAGTTGTCCTGCTTTAGCAGTTCCTAAGTGGTTTCGGACTGTTGTGTGCACAAAACCAAATGAAGAAAACAATCTCTCTACTCCTGCCAATGAAGCCGATGCAGTCAGTAGCTGAGTAGCTACATTTATTATCTTCGCTGGAAGAACAAGTGATTGCGACTTCCACCAGTCCAGTGGTTTTAGTTCATTAACGACGTTATCTGCAAACATGTATTTTTGAAATGGTGCAGATTCACACTTCAATTTCAGCACAGTTGCCACAATGTCATGGTTAGTATTGGCGAGCCACTCCATTGCAGAGTTGATTTCCGCCTCAGATAGTTTTTTCCCTCTGTAGATGGGATGCAAGATATTGGCTAAATAGTGTTCTTCTTTTAATGCTTGGTCCTTGCGGTGGTGTATTGCAACCTTTACATTGTTTGAGAGGTTCAAGCGATCTAGCGAACCTTCTAAATCTTTCCAAACTTCTGTGGCATCAGCTATGGTTGCAGTATCTTTCTGCATTTTATCCAACGTAATAGATATTGGCTTTAACCTTTCCAAAAGGTCCTCGGCATTTCTCTTCACACCAAGATTTAATACTTTGCTTCGTATATTAGCATCAATTTTATCCCGATGTGTTTCGCAAATGGACACTAATTTTGACCAGTTGTTAATAAACAGTTCCAAGCATTCAGCCAAGGTATTCCATCTAACATCTTGTGGTAGAACCAACTTCAGTCCTCCCATTTCCTTGTAGGTTGCATGTGCAAAATGATTATTGCGGAAATATTTAACAATTTCTACAACATGTTCCTTGACACCCGAAATATGCAGGTCTTTTGCCAAAAGATGCAACAAATGGGCAGAACAACCGTATGTAATGACATTTGTGTCATCCTCATGTGCCAGTTCCGCTCGCATTTTTGCCACATTGCTTGCGTTATCAGTAACTAAGCTCCTTACTTTACATCCAAACTGTTCTTGGCATTGGTGAATTGAGTTCTTAGCAATTTCAAGTAAATATTCAGCAGTATGTGAATTTCCAGATGTGTCGATTGTGTCTGTAAGGTAAGTTTCACCATCTTCTGTTGTGACACAAGTGCAAATTATGGGGTCGTTGTGGATGTTGCTCCAACCATCCAAGCTCATGTTAACAACTTTGTCTTTCAAATATTTTGTACAAGCCGCTCTTTCTTTGTCGTATACAGCCTGA
This sequence comes from Oophaga sylvatica, assembly GCA_033576555.1. Lineage (NCBI taxonomy): Eukaryota > Metazoa > Chordata > Amphibia > Anura > Dendrobatidae > Oophaga > Oophaga sylvatica. The sequence continues at coordinate 919,743,964 of JARQOD010000001.1, read as the reverse complement.
AGATGTTTTCCTGAGATATCAAATCTACTTGGTGGTTTGTAGCCTGGTCTTATTCCTTCGATCATTTGTACAAACAATGGGTGTTCAACTAGTCGGAAAGAAGAATTGGTTGCAAATATGAATTTAGCAATTAATTCATCAAAATGTTCTTTCTGGCTCGTCGTAGTCTTTAAGAGGAATTTTTCTACACTTTGCACGCAAAGTTTTTTGTTGGGCTGCTTTGTTGAAGTTGTACCCAGATATTGATTGTCACGTGCAGCACAAGCCATATTTGACCCTGAGAGCACAGTAATTAAAAATATAATTCGACTGCGTATTTGAAGAAATATAACGAAAATATTTTGAAACAAACTTTTTGAACAATGTAATGGTCCTCGTCCTATAAGGGCTGTCTCAAAAGTTATGCTACTCAAGTTTCCGGTGAAGTTGCTGTAATACTAGTAATATCAGAGCAACTGAAAAAAATTAATGTCACAAAAGTTTTACAAATGTTTTTTTAAAAAAATGGTCAATTTGGCAGACTTCAAAAGTGAATTGTAGCCTACAATAAAAAAAAATAGGCGTATACACACTCTTATTTTTACTTAACGTTAATCTTCTGTGAAATATTGCCTTAACATAAATTTAAATTCTATACTCCAGAACTAGTGCTAGAAATTTTTCTTTTCATAGACTTTAACCATCCCAGTAAAACGTCTGTTAAAATAGGTTGTAATTGCCAGACTTACCACTAGTGCTAGGGTCCTGGTGCATAAGAAGCTGTGGGGGTTCATTGACATTAGTTGTATCACTATCAACATCTTCATTTCCCTTCTGGTTGCAGTTTTCATAATGTGATTTCAAACGGCAAACAAGTCCTTGGATATCCTTTTGACAGTATTTGCACTTTGCTCTCCCACCTTTCTTTCCAAGCTCTGCTGGCATCTCAACAAAATGAACCCAAATAGGGTCTCTCTTACGACCTGCCATGGCTCACGCAGATCACTTCTGAAGTTTGATTGTTACTACAGCCAAGTACTGCTGACTGACTATCCAACAAGTTTGGGCATGTCAACTGAATGGAAAAAGAAACTGAAACCAAGCTACAGAAAGTGAAACCAAGCTAGAAGTGTGGAGTTAATTGAACAATGATTGAAAGTTTTAGATTTTAATCGTGATTTATATTAAAAATTTTGATTTAAATCAGTAGATTTAAATCATGATTAAAATCACGATTTAAATCGATCTGATTTAAATAGAAAAAAATAATTTGATTTAAATCATGATTTAAATCGGCGTGATTTAAATCAATCCACCCTGCCAGTTTTCCCGTGAGCGTTCCTTTATGCGCACTTTTGTAGGAGCTCAGCGTACCCCCTGCTGCGGGAAGAACAAATTGAAGCCGTTGTTGGTTGGATGGCAGCCAATGCATCGACTTCAATTGCTTCCACCTCCTCTCAGGACCACAGCACTGTTGAACAACCATCTGTCTCTTCACCGCCTGCCAAATTGCCCAGGCAGTCAGAGAGTTATGAACTGGAGCCAGCTGAGTCTCTGCTTCTGTTCTCAGAATCTGTTGGCTTGCAAACAGGGGCCCAGCCAAGCAGCATTCTGGAATGTGAAGAAGAGGCAGTATGCAGTGATGCGCAACAGCTGTGTCTCTCTGAATGTGAAGAGGCGGGTGAGCCAGTGCCGATGGTCAGCACACCGCAGAACGCATCTGATGATGATGAGACTCAGTTGCCAGTTTCTGTTGAGCATGGTGCTGGCCAGACCACCCAACAGCAGCAGGTGTTGGAAGAGGGTAGTGGAGATGATGAGGTCCAAGACCCAACATGGCGTGAGGAACAGGAAGGTGGTGGTAGCAGCTCTGAGGAAGAGATTGCCCCAACGGTCCAAACAGTAGGGAGAGGTAGGCTGCAGACTCGGTTGCCTGTAGCCTCCAGTTTGGCACCCGTTCGTAGCAGTTCTCTTCCAACAGCCAAAACGGGCGCTCCCAGGACTTGCACTGCGTGGTCCTTTTTTGACACACTTGCAGATGATATTTGCTATGTCAAATGAAAACTGTGTAATCAAAAAGTAAAAAGAGGTAAAAATGTCAGTAACCTTAATACCACAAATATGTGGAAACATGTGCGGTCAAAGCACGTGGTTGAGTTCCAAAGACACATGGAGATGTAGGCCAACCTACAGCAGCACCTACATCTTCAGCTCGTGTTGGAGCCTCTTCCTCCAGCTCACACACAGCTGGTTCGGCTTCCTCACAGGATCGCCATGGAAGAACCTCTGTCACTGTTGTCCAGAGACCCAGTGTTATTCCACCCACAGCTGCAAGTTCCCTGTCATCCTCACACTCCCAGGCCACAAAACAGCCATCGGTAGCACAGGCATGGGATAAAAGACGGCCATACTCGGCAAACCATCCACGAGCACAGGCTCTGAATGCTGGCATTGCAAAACTCCTGTCCCTTGAAATGCTGTCATTCAGGCTGGTGGAGACTGACAGTTTCCGTAACTTAATGGCATTGGCAGTCCCACAATACAATGTGCCCAGCCGATTTTATTTCAGCAGGCAAGCCGTCCCTGGTCTGCAAAAGCATGTTGAGGGAAAAATTAAACATGCGCTACTAAACGCCGTCAGTAGCAAGGTCCACCTGACCACCGATGCGTGGACCAGTACCCATGGCCAGGGACGATACCTTTCCCTCACTGCCCATTGGGTCAATGTTGTGGAGCCGGGTACAGATCTTGCGAGTGGCGCTGTACGTGTTCTGCCAACTCCAAGGATTGCAGGAATCAAGTCTGTCCACATTGACTCCTCCTCCTACTCCAGTTCCTCAGAATCATCGCTGCAGGAGCCGTCACGGTCTACCTCCACATGGACCCGTGAACGCTTACCTGATGCGACCGATATGAGCACAGCCGTGGCCAAACGTCAACAGGCCGTCCTGAAATTAATTTCCATGGGGAATCGAAGCCACACAGCGCAGGAGCTCTGGAATGCCATCAAGCAGGAGAGCGACGTGTGGTTTTTGCCAGCGAATCTCCAGCCAGGCTTGGTAGTGTGTGACAATGGCCGAAATCTGGTGGCAGCTCTGGGCCTTGGCAACCTCACTCACATACCATGTCTGGCACATGTGCTCAACTTGGTCGTGCAGAGTTTTTTGAGGGACTATCCGGATCTTGATGCACTGCTGCACAAGGTCCGCCTAGAGTGCGCTCACTTGCGACGTTCCAGCATGGCCAGATCGCGCATTGCAGCTCTGCAACGCAGATTTCGCCTTCCTGAACATCGCATCATATGTGACGTACCCACCAGGTGGAATTCCACGTTACATATGTTGGAGCGGTTGTGTGAGCAGCAGCCAGCAGTAATGGAGTATCAGCTGCATCAGGCGCAATCAACTCGCAATTTGCGCCGTTCACACTTCACCACTACTGAGTGGGCCTCTATGAAGGACATCTGCCACGTTTTGCGTGCGTTTGATGAGTCAACGCGGATGGCGAGTGCAGATGATGCACTAGTCAGCCTGACTGTCCCCCTTATCTGCCTGCTTCAAAAAACACTGCAAGCAATAAGGGATGAGGTTTTGGAAGAGGTGGAGGATGAGGAGTCACAAAATTCCATCACCTTCTGGACAGTCAGCGCAACGTGGTTCCTCACAAAGGGCTGGGCAGGGCTCACTTTGTGAGGAGGATGAGGAGGAGTCAATGGAGGAGGAAGACATCGCTCCAGAGGGAGGTACACAATGCTCTAGTCAGTATGTAGAGGGAGGGTGGGGTGATGCAGAGCAGGCAGAGATGACGCCTCTTGCAGGGGACAGCGTTTCTTGGCCAGTTGGGAGTCTGCAGCACATGGTTGATTTCATGCTGCAGTGCCTGAGAAACGACCGCCGCATCGCCCACATTCTCACCACGTCTGATTATTGGGTGTACACCCTCCTAGACCCTCGCTACCGGGACAACTTACAAAGCCTCATCACACCGTTGAACCGGGAGCGTAAAATGCGGGAGTACCAAGACACACTGGTGCAATCCATAATGTTCTCCATTCCAGCCGAGAGCACTGCTGCTGCTACTGCTTTACAAAGCAGCTCTGTGCGTCGAAGCAGTGGAGACAGCTCTGCAACAAGAGGGAGCACAAGCAGCGCCTCTGCACAGGGCAAGACCAGTATGTTCCAAATGTGGCGAAGTTTTGTGGCAGCGCCACAAATGTCTACACCATCCGAGACGGCTCCAGTCAGCAGGAGGCAACGTTTCCATAAGATGGTGACAGACTACATGTCTTTCCCTCTCAGTGTACTCCCAGATGGCTCTTCCCCATTCAAGTTTTGGGTCTCTAAGCTGGATACATGGCCAGAGCTTAGCCAGTATGCATTGGAGGTGCTGGCTTGCCCTGCTGCCAGTGTATTATCGGAGCGCGTCTTTAGTGCTGCAGGTGGTGTACTAACAGACCGTCGCATGCGACTATCCTCCGATAATGTAGACCGGCTTACTTTTCTGAAAATGAACAAGTCATGGATCTCGCCAGAATTTGTCTGTCCGTTTTCAGATTAAATAACTGGTTCGCAACGTTATCCATGTCTCCTGTTATGTTCATCTTTCTACCACCTGAACTCTACTCCCTGGGCTACAACACTGCCAGTTGCTGCTCAGAAGTGTCGTGTCCACAGACCAATACACAAGCTATAGTGTTAGTGGGGTTCAGTAACGCCAGCTGTTCCCCTGCTGTGTGTCCGGCAAGAAGTCTCCTGTTCCCTACACATGCACACAAAAACCCATGTCGAACATGCTCCAAATAGGGAAGAGCCGTCACCCTGATTGTTATGCTTAAAACAGGAAATTGTGAAGTTTTCCAGGCCTAGAATGATAAATTTTTATTACAAATATGGACAAATAATAATTTGTCATCACAGCGCATATCTGCACATGTCTATTACAAATGATAACAAAAACTAAAACATAGTCTTCACTTTTTGAAATTAATGCATAAAAGTACATTTCATACTTATCAATTAATGCTTTTTAAGGAACTTTATCTGTACCTGTAAGATAATGCAGTCAATGGATGTACGAATCATAAAATCCTCATCATCATCATCACGAGTTTTATTTATGACAGACATTATAAAATACACATACTGATGCCAACTGTAACTTCACACACCATATATGAAATGGCCAGCATCTAAACCTGGTAATAATGTGCAATAATAAATTATTACATCTAGAAAGTGCATCATGCATACTGACAATAGGTAGTTATACCTGCAAGTGCTGTTGAAACAACCACAACACATATAAATTAATAATGGTATATAGGTATCACAGTGCATAGTTACTCATGGACAATGTCGATGTAATACTGTACCTCAATAAAGTCAGCGTCAACCATTATGCTTGTTAGTCTTGTAGATTGTTAAAGAGGGAACGGTCTTTTTTTGTTGGTCATAGGTGGATTATTAGACAGTAAATGATTACTGCTGTCGTATTTTTGGCGTCCCTAGGGCGCAATAACGCTGCGTAACGTCACATTTTATAGAGTCATCTAATTGACACACGCTTCCCTACCCTACGCGTGACAGTAGGAAGGTAGTGTTGACGGATAAAGCCTTGCGCAACCAGACATGCTTTTACCCTCTTCAACACTGTACAAGCAAAAAATGCATGATTGCAGCCGCAGACTTTATTGACGTACAGTATAACATCGCCATTACCCATCAGAGGCTGTCCACTGTCTGATACAGACATAGAATATACCTTAGCTATCCGTAGCCTTTGTTTCACCTACACTTGCAGGCACACACTTAAATTGTGACAATGCATTATGTTTTTTTAAATGGTTATTTTTTATCGTACATTATTGTGTCATCACATAGATGAGTCCATGCTGGACATGTCATACATGGTGTACAAAGTAACTATTTTATTAACTTAAATAATTGAAATGTCTGTGACTGTCACATCTAAATTGCAATGATGATGATGATGAGTGACTATTACAAAATCCATTGTCTTCACTATGTTATGGTTTAACATAGCGTTCCTTAAGCATTATTCATAAATACATAAATGGACTTTTATTCTTAAATTTACAACACTACATTTTGTAACCAATTTTTTGGATGGTGTGTTGTTCCATTTCTTGTTGGCATGTGCATATATGCGTTTATATTTGCAGTGTCTTTATTTTTATTCTTGAAGTTAGGAAACATGTGTATCTTTGTACCGTGTTAGCCAGTAGATAGATAAATATTTAGACTTGAGAGTCCGCAGTGGTTGATACCTTTGAATGGATAACTGAAAAGATGGTAACAAATTGCAAGCTTTCGAGGCTACTCACGTCTCTTCATCAGACAAAGACTAAAACAAAAAATGAAGCATCACATATTTCTATACACAACAGGACACAGGAATAGTGCAATAGGTAAGACAAGTAAGTGACGTGTAGCAGAACTGTCATTATCACAGAGGGATGAACATAAATATTGGAACAGTTCCTAGATAAGGATAGAAAGTTTTATTGCCCTCTGATTGGGTCTGGTTTTGTGTTTTCATGCCCCTGGAAGGGCAGAGACGCAGATTCCTTAATTGATATAGAATGACATAAATCCGTGTGATCTATTCATTCCATCACTAACAGTGTCAAAGGTCATGATGAGCTTATATTCTGAAACCTTTGTATCTTTCTCATATTTGAAGTTATATTTTAATACCACTAATTCCATATCCATCATGCTATGACCGGGCATACAAAAGTGTTTTGCACAGGTAAATCCATTAATTTTTCTCTTATTGTGTGGCGCTGATAATTCATCCTTGTTCTCATTTTTTGGCCGGTCTCCCTCACTTGTCCCTCCCTCACTTGTCTTACCTATTCCTGTGTCCTGTTGTGTGTAGAAATATGTGATTCTTCATTTTTTGTTTTAGTCTTAGCCTGATGAAGAGACCTGAGTAGTCTGGAAAGCTTGGAATTTGTTACCATATTTTCAGTTAGCCATTAAACGGTATCAACCACAGCGGACTCTCAAGTATAAATATTTTTCTATTCTTGGAATTGAAATTCATCATTTTATTGTCCTAGTAAAACTTCATTTATTCTTGTTTGAAGTACATACATTTGCAATGGCCACGTACCAAGGCAATAAGTCAATATTTTGTGCCTACACCCTCCTTGACCCTGGGCTTCAACAGCGCCAGTTGCTGCTCAGAAGTGTTAGATGCACAGATGAAAACAATCGCTGATGTGTTTGTGGGGTTCAGTAACGCCTGCTGTTCCCCTGCTGTGTGTCTGGCAAAAATTACTGCTGCTAACTACAACTTCAACTTCAAACATCTCATACTAGGCCTCTGCCTACACCCTCCTTGACCCTGGGCTTCAACACCGCCAGTTGCTGCTCAGAAGTGTTAGATGCACAGATGAAAACAATCGCTGATGTGTTTGTGGGGTTCAGTAACGCCTGCTGTTCCCCTGCTGTGTGTCTGGCAAAAATTACTGCTGCTAACTACAACTTCAACTTCAAACATCTCATACTAGGCCTCTGCCTACACCCTCCTTGACCCTGGGCTTCAACACCGCCAGTTGCTGCTCAGAAGTGTTAGATGCACAGATGAAAACAATTGCTGATGTGTTTGTGGGGTTCAGTAACGCCTGCTGTTCCCCTGCTGTGTGTCCGGCAAAAATTACTGCTAGCTACCTAATCATGGTGAAAAAAACATGACATGTCAAAGTGTCTAGTGCTACACATAGATATGAGGCTACACCCTGATTTCTAAGCTGTAAACATTTGAAACGTCAACTTTAAAACCATAAAATGATTAGTCTGTCACAAATCTGTAACAAAATAATTGTGACATATTATTAGAGATATGCACATGTCGAAACCAAATGCAAACACAAAAGCCTACTTATGCTATAGGATACTGATGGTCAACCTTGTCACTCCATAGCTTAGACAAATCCAACTCACATCATGACTCAAATGCTGCAATGTTGTAAGTGCATAATGTGGGTTGAACTTTGACAACTGCTGCAGTGCGAAGGTTATACTTCAGTGTTCTTGCCTTTTAAATAAAAGCATACAAGTAAATATAATAATCCAATGTTGATTAAGGGACGTGATGTACACCTGTAATATTGTGCAAACAATGCATGTAGGAATAGTCATCTTCAACATTACTTATATTTGTGTCATTTTAAAAAATACATATTTAATTAGAAAGTTAACAGCCCATATCATAAAGGTCCTTCATGTAAACATGATAATCGCTAACAAAAATCATGCATTACCTTGGTAAAGTCAATAGTGCATAGTCACAATAGCAAAATATATACCTGTAAGTGGTGCTGAAAGAACAACAACTGATAGAATAGGTGAATGATATCTATTTATCAGACTGAATAGCGACACCTGTACAATGTTGATATAATACTGTACCTTAACAAAACAGCTGTGTCACACCTCACACTCGTTTTTCTTGTAGCTTGTTATGTAATAGGGCACATGCGTGTATGTTTCATCATAGGTGCATGTTTACTGAGTAAAGCAGTCATGACAACGCCTTTGTGTTGTCGGTACGCTTGCGATGATGAACGATGCGCACCGTGAATGTTAGTCTGCGTCATAAGACGTACAGACGCTCCAATACCCAACGATTCACAGCAGGAAGCCAGTCTGTGCGTCCAAACAAAGGCGCAACCATACATGCACGTAACCTTTTATAAAGCTATATAAAAAAAAGTATGTAGTAGTAACGCACACTTTATTGAGGTACAGTATTACATTGCCATTCACCATCTGTGGCTATGCAGTCTCATCTATATATACCTTATCTATTCGTTGTCATGCTTACAAGTCCACAGTCAGGCATAAATATCTGTTTTCACTCTGCACTATGCACTTTTTAAATTTTTTGTTTGTTAATATAAATGATTGGCACATATTATCAGTATTACATGATGGAAATTTTAGATATTTTTTAAAAAATTTTAGTGATATTATTCACCAAATGTAAAGTTTTATGAATGTCAAAGATAACTTGTAATGCTGATTATGTTTTTAAGTCAGCCATTCATTGTCTACACAATAAAAATGGTGTACATACTGTTACTTAGCCATCATTAATGGATTCTGAGATGTACTTGTATGCTTTTATTTTAAACCGTATAGCAGATTATTTAACCTATTTTAATTGTGGTTTGCATTGCTTTTCAACATGTTAATGTATGCGTTTATGTTTGAAAATTATTAATTTACATATATATTTTTTAAGTTAAATCATCATCTTATGGTACTAAAGGTTATATTTCTCTTGTTTGGAGTATACAGTCATGGCCAAAAGTTTTGAGAATGAGACAAATATTAATTTTTACAAAGTCTACTGCTTCACTTTTTCTAATGGCAATTTGCATATACTCCAGAATGTTATAAAGAGTGATCAGCTTAACAGCAATTACTTGCAAAGTCAATATTTGGCTAGAAAATTAACTTTATCCCCCAAAACACATTTCAACATCATTGCAGCCCTGCCTTAAAAGGACCAGCTAACCTCTTTTCAGTGATTGCTCCATTAACACAGGTGTGGGTGTTGATGAGGACATGGCTGGAGATCAATCTGTCATGATTAAGTAAGAATGACACCACTGGACACTTTAAAAGGAGGCTGGTGCTTGGCATCATTGTTTCTCTTCTGTTAACCATGGTTATCTCTAAAAAAACACGTGCAGTCATCATTGCAATGCACAAAAATGGCCTAACAGGGAAGAGTATCGCAGCTAGAAAGATTGCACCTCAGTCAACAATCTATCGCATCATCAAGAACTTCAAGGAGAGAGGTTCCATTGTTGCCAAAAAGGCTTCAAGGCGCCCAAGAAAGACCAGCAAGCGCCAGGACCGTCTCTTAAAAGTGTTTCAGCTGCGGGATCGGGCTACCAGCAGTGCAGAGCTTGCTCAGGAATGGCAGCAGGCAGGTGTGAGTGCATCTGCACGCACTGTGAGGCGGAGACTCTTGGAGCAAGGCCTGGTCTCAAGGAGGGCAGCAAAGAAGCCACTTCTCTCCAGAAAAAACATCATGGACAGACTGATATTCTGCAAAAGGTACAGGCAGTGGACTGCTGAGGACTGGGGTAAAGTTATTTTCTCTGATGAATCCCCTTTTCGATTGTTTGGGACATCAGGAAAACGCCTCATTCGGAGAAGACAAGGTGAGCGCTACCACCAGTCTTGTCTCATGCCAACTGTTAAGCATCCTGAAACCATTCATGTGTGGGGTTGCTTCTCAGCCAAGGGAATCGGCTCTCTCAGTCTTGCCTAAAAACACAGCCATGAATAAAGAATGGTACCAGAATGTCCTCCAAGAGCAACTTCTCCCAACCCTCCAAGAGCAGTTTGGCAATCAACAATGCCTTTTCCAGCATGATGGAGCACCTTGCCATAAAGCAAAGGTGATAACTAAATGGCTCAGGGAACAAAATATAGAGATTTTGGGTCCATGGCCTGGAAACTCCCCAGATCTTAATCCCATTGAGAACTTGTGGTCAATCATCAAGAGACGGGTGGACAAACAAAAACCTAAAAATTCTGACAAAATGAAAGCATTGATTGTGCAAGAATGGACTGCTATCAGTCAGGATTTGGTCCAGAAGTTGATTGAGAGCATGCCAGGGAGAATTGCAGAGGTCTTGAAGAAGAAGGGTCAACACTGCAAATATTGACTTGCTGCATTAACTCATTCTAACTGTCAATATAAGCTTTTGTTACTCATATGTTTGCAATTATTATATTTCTGTCTGTGATAAAAACATCTCTCAAACACACTTAAAAAACCAGAGGGCAGAAAATCATGTGAAAATATAATATTTGTGTCATTCTCAAAACTTTTGGCCATGACTGTAGACATTTTTAATTGACACGTAACAAGTAAAATACTTGATATAGTATTTAAACATCCTCCTTGACCCTGGGCTCCAACACCGCCAGTTGTTGCTCGGAAGTGCTGTTAGCACAGTCTACACTTGCTCCTGTGTTACTGGGGTTCAGTAATGTCAGCTGTTCCCCTGCTGTGTGAACGGCAAAAAGTCCTGCTGCCTCCACCATGTTCTCTTCTCATCCCTGGGCTACAACACCGCCAGTTGTTGCTCGGAAGTGCTGTTAGCACAGTCTACACTTGCTCCTGTGTTACTGGGGTTCAGTAATGTCAGCTGTTCCCCTGCTGTGTGTACGGCAAAAAGTCCTGCTGCCTCCACCATGTTCTCTTCTCATCCCTGGGCTACAACACCGCCAGTTGTTGCTCGGAAGTGCTGTTAGCACAGTCTACACTTGCTCCTGTGTTACTGGGGTTCAGTAATGTCAGCTGTTCCCCTGCTGTGTGTACGGCAAAAAGTCCTGCTGCCTCCACCATGTTCTCTTCTCATCCTGGGCTACAACACCGCCAGTTGTTGCTCGGAAGTGCTGTTAGCACAGTCTACACTTGCTCCTGTGTTACTGGGGTTCAGTAATGTCAGCTGTTCCCCTGCTGTGTGTACGGCAAAAAGTCCTGCTGCCTCCACCACCATGTTCTCTTCTCATCCCTGGGCTACAACACTGCCAGTTGTTGCTCGGAAGTGCTGTTAGCACAGTCAACACTTGCTCCTGTGTTACTGGGGTTCAGTAATGTCAGCTGTTCCCCTGCTGTGTGTACGGCAAAAAGTCATGCTGCCTCCACCATGTTCTCTTCTCATCCCTGGGCTACAACACCGCCAGTTGTTGCTCGGAAGTGCTGTTAGCACAGTCAACACTTGCTCCTGTGTTACTGGGGTTCAGTAATGTCAGCTGTTCCCCTGCTGTGTGAACGGCAAAAAGTCCTGCTGCCTCCACCATGTTCTCTTCTCATCCCTGGGCTACAACACCGCCAGTTGTTGCTCGGAAGTGCTGTTAGCACAGTCTACACTTGCTCCTGTGTTACTGGGGTTCAGTAATGTCAGCTGTTCCCCTGCTGTGTGAACGGCAAAAAGTCCTGCTGCCTCCACCATGTTCTCTTCTCATCCCTGGGCTACAACACCGCCAGTTGTTGCTCGGAAGTGCTGTTAGCACAGTCTACACTTGCTCCTGTGTTACTGGGGTTCAGTAATGTCAGCTGTTCCCCTGCTGTGTGTACGGCAAAAAGTCCTGCTGCCTCCACCATGTTCTCTTCTCATCCCTGGGCTACAACACCGCCAGTTGTTGCTCGGAAGTGCTGTTAGCACAGTCAACACTTGCTCCTGTGTTACTGGGGTTCAGTAATGTCAGCTGTTCCCCTGCTGTGTGTATGGCAAAAAGTCCTGCTGCCTCCACCATGTTCTCTTCTCATCCCTGGGCTACAACACCGCCAGTTGTTGCTCGGAAGTGCTGTTAGCACAGTCAACACTTGCTCCTGTGTTACTGGGGTTCAGTAATGTCAGCTGTTCCCCTGCTGTGTGTAACGGCAAAAAGTCCTGCTGCCTCCACCATGTTCTCTTCTCATCCCTGGGCTACAACACCGCCAGTTGTTGCTCGGAAGTGCTGTTAGCACAGTCTACACTTGCTCCTGTGTTACTGGGGTTCAGTAATGTCAGCTGTTCCCCTGCTGTGTGAACGGCAAAAAGTCCTGCTGCCTCCACCATGTTCTCTTCTCATCCCTGGGCTACAACACCGCCAGTTGTTGCTCGGAAGTGCTGTTAGCACAGTCAACACTTGCTCCTGTGTTACTGGGGTTCAGTAATGTCAGCTGTTCCCCTGCTGTGTGTACGGCAAAAAGTCATGCTGCCTCCACCATGTTCTCTTCTCATCCCTGGGCTACAACACCGCCAGTTGTTGCTCGGAAGTGTCATTGGCACGGGTACTCACTCCTGCCAAGACTGGTTACAGCACGCCATCTGTTTCCTGTCAGTGTAAACGTCACTTAGCCTCCAATAAGTTGTCCTGTCGTGTTGCGGTCGGGTTAGCCGACTCTATGGTGCTTGGAGTTTAGGTGCTTCCTATGTGTGCTGCGGGATATGCAAATAAAGGCTGTTTCCGTTGTGACAATAGGACAATCACCAGTAGTCGTGATCAACTGCGGCCGGCTCGCGCTGTCAACTTAAATTTCCATGGGTACCTTCTGCTACCCGTCCGGGTTCCAGTACCGTCAGCTGGTTCTCCGCAGTGCCTTTGGCCTAGGTGCCTCCATCTCGGTATCCGAGTTCCAGCAACGTCTGCTGGTCCTTGGTAGTGCTTTGGAGCACAGGTACCTCCTGCTTAGTAACCGTGTCCCAGTAACGTCAGCTGGTCCTCGGTTGTGCCATTGGCTCTTTTCCTTCTGCTGCCCCTCCGGGTTCCAGCACAGTCAACTGGTCCTCGTTACTTGCATTGGCTCTTGTAACTTCTGCTACCCGTCCGGGTTCCAGTACCGTCAACTGGTTCTCCGCAGTGCCTTTGGCCTAGGTGCCTCCATCTCGGTATCCGAGTTCCAGCAACGTCTGCTGGTCCTTGGTAGTGCTTTGGAGCACAGGTACCTCCTGCTTAGTAACCGTGTCCCAGTAACGTCAGCTGGTCCTCGGTTGTGCCATTGGCTCTTTTCCTTCTGCTGCCCCTCCGGGTTCCAGCACAGTCAGCTGGTCCTCGTTACTTGCATTGGCTCTTGTACCTTCTGCTACCCGTCCGGGTTCCAGTACCGTCAACTGGTTCTCCGCAGTGCCTTTGGCCTAGGTGCCTCCATCTCGGTATCCGAGTTCCTGCAACGTCTGCTGGTCCTTGGTAGTGCTTTGGAGCACAGGTACCTCCTGCTTAGTAACCGTGTCCCAGTAACATCAGCTGGTACAAGGTTGTGCTACAAATACAAGATACAGAACAAGAGACACAAGAACAATAAGCAGAAGATCTAAAAGCAGAAGAACATGAAGTATAAGACCAAAATGAAGAGCAAAATATATGCTCTAAATTATAAGCAGAAGAAGACTAAGCAGTGTATGGGGGTGGTCCGTTCCTCCTCGTGGTGCCCCTGGAAAATGCCTGCTGCTGCAGGCTAAACTGAACACGGACAAATACTGTTGTAATTTAAATCTTTTGTGACAGCAAGAACGGAAGAATGAAAAATTCATACTTTGACAGATTACAAGTACAGGATTCTCTGTCACAAATAAGAATATGATGAAGAAGATGAAGTACAATATGAATTAGAATAATAGTTTAATAAGAAGAATATGAGTAATGTTAACAAAAAGATGAATAGCAAGAAGTTTAAGAAGAAGATAAAGAAGGTGAAGATGAAGAATAATTTGATGAAAAAGATGATGCTGCTGAAGATTATGAAGGAGAAAGTGTGTCAAAAGTTAAAAAGGTGAAGAGCATGGAAGTTGTGAAATATACATATTTGCCAAAATAGAAAAAACGTGAACAACATTGTCAATTTCTTCGTCAATCCGAACATCTTTAAAAAAAAAAATATTTATGCTATTCCATTTGATTGGGTTAAACATCTATGCCTTTAATGTCTCCTCAACCTTCCCCAATACATTCTACATTACTCTTTGTTGTTTTCCTTCATGTACAATTAACCAACAAGGCAAGAATGGGTTTTTTTTAATTCCGATATTTTGTTCCCATAGACTTACATTGGATTTCCGGTATCGGTATCGGGTATCGCCGATATTTTTTGGGTATCGGCGATACAATTCCGATTCCGATACTTTTGGATATCGGAAAGTATCGCTCAACTCTAGTTGCTAATGCATTTGATGGAGCGTCTAATATGAGTGGTCAGTATAATGGATTGACTGCAAAACTATCCCAATTAATCCCAAACCACATTCACACTTGGTGCTACGCTCATGTACTGAACTTAGTTATCACTGATACAGCCCAATGTGATATTGCAGCTATCTCATTTTTTAGCATACTACAAGAAGTTCAAGTGTTTATGAAGGAGTCACTGAAAAGACTACAAAAGTTCATTGACGAAAATCCTGCTTTTAAGCTGGAAGCTATTGGGATGACCAGATGGCGAAGCCGTAGTAATGCCACGACCAAGATATTTGGAAGGATTGACAATTGGATTGAAAGGGAGAACACTACTGAAAGATCGTCTATGTCTACCAATCTCGTCTATTTAGAATTGGTCGTGGCGTTGTTTAAAATATCTATCTCCCCAGACTTTAATTCTAAAACAAGAAATGATGCTAACTCTCTTCTCAAGAAGTTCACAAGTTTTGATACAATTTTGGTAGCTATGTTGTTTCTCCAGATATTTAAAATAACCACACCCTTGTCAGACTACTTGCAGACTAAGAATCTTGATTTTGTACAAGCATGGAGACTCATTGAAACCTCCCACATAAAGCTGAAAGAACTACGTAGCAAGTTTGAAAATACTGTACAAGCTGCTTCTGTATTTGTATCGGTGATGACAGAACAGCTAGATGTAAGAGCCGAAAACGATGATAATTTGGAAAATATTGTTATCGAAACAGAGCTGAAAGAAACTCGGAAAAGAAAAGTGCCCAAACGCCCTGGCGAGAAGGCTAATGATGAAGATATTGGTAAAAGTGCATTCGATGATTTAGATCGCTTTAGAATATCTATATTTTATCATGTTTTAGATACTCTCATCAGTACAATGGAAAACAGATTTCTCCAACATAAAACGTTGTACCTGGATTTAGCCTGGTTTGACCCTAAGCGATTTAAAGATAATGAGACCTTACCACCCACAGCTCTGGACAGAATTGTAGAGATCCTACCAGGACTTGACAAAGGAAAGCTCATTGAAGAACTACAGTCATTTTCTGAGCTATGGCCCCGTTTGTGTAAGAAAACGATAAGCGAAGAGTATGAAGGAGAAGGTCCCAATGAATGTGATTTGCCTACTGCTGATGAAGAAAGGGAGAACTCAATTCAAGAAGAGGATGAGGACTTCAAATTTGAAAATTGCAGCACGAAGGCTTGCAATTCTTGTTTAAAGTGTGCATTCAAAGTATTACTTGATTATAACATGTACTCTCGTCAGTACAATGAACTGTTCAATGTATATAAGCTACTCTTGACGATCCCAATGACTCAAGTGTCTTGTGAACGAGTCTTTTCAAAGCTTAAGATAGTAAAATCTAGATTGAGATACACCTTGAGCAACGACAATTTGGAAACATTGCTATTGATGCAGACAGAATTAGATTTGATGAACACTTTAGACAGTGACGTTGTCATAAATAAGCGGTGTCAGTCAAGCACTGAAATGAGCCGATTACTTACTCTCTAATTTTAGTTATTGGTTCTTTCTATACTAAGTCATTAATTTCATTGGCTGTGAGTAAATGTGAAGAGAGCATAAAATACTGTTTCCTGTTATGTTTATTTAATTTAACTAAGGTTCTTTCATTTATGTTTTTCCGACCAATAAACCTCTATTAAAATGAACAGTGTTTCGTTAATATTGCCTTTCTATCTTATGGTTCATTCCCAACTTTAAACCTTTGATTCAATCTTATCGCTCATTTTACATTTTTATATCATATTACCAACAGTTTAGTTTTAGGTATAATTGTATGGAGATACTGTGCAAGGGGGGGGGGAGAGATACTGTGCAAGGGGGGGAGAGATTACCGCCTCCTCTTCCTCCTCTTCTTCTTTTCCACCTCCCCTCCTCTTCTCCTTTTCCATAAGTGTGGCACATGTAAATTGTGAGGTCTGAAGAGTGCCTATGTAATGCTGATATCTTCTACTATATGGTCAGTGTATGGGGGTGCATTACTTTTGGATGGGGTGGCGGTAAAAAGGTGTATTACTACTGGGTTGGGGTTAAAAGGGGGTGCATTACTACTGGATGTGGGTGGTGGTTAAGAAAGGGGTACATTACTGATAATTTTTGTCATTTCATTCCCCCCCTTTGGATGGGGCAGAGAATAGGCGGGGAAGGGGCGGAGAATGGGTTGGAGCATGGTGCCCTCATGACTATACTATCCACCGCCCTTTTCATAAGCCAGCACGCCCCTGCCCTGGCATTTGAAATCACACAGGCTCGTGCTGTCACCGTCCCCAAGCACCAGATGGGATATATTACCCTGAATGGAGGAAAGCAAAATTTACTACAAGACCAATATTTCTAATGATACCCGTGGCCTGCTGGGGTAAGTGACTGAGTCAGTGACTTTGTGCTCTGTCACAACTCTTTAAAGTATGGGTGTCTTGAGAACAGCGATTCTGTTAACAATGTAGCAGACATGGCGGCCCACAACCAGACAGGCCCTTCGGGCATTTGCCAGATGGCCAGTCCGGCCCTTGGGCGCAGTTACAGCCTCTCTATACACAGAAAGGTGACAGAACCTGCACAGGTGCTACCACCATGACTTCACACTGAATGGGGCTCTTTAATTCACCACAGCTCAGCTCAGTACTACAGTCCAGTTTGCAAGAGTCCTATTCTCAATCCGCGGTTCCGTTTTTCCCTTTGGAGGAGCTACAGTGCCGGTACTGTACTTTGCGACTATGGCCTTTACTCATCTCTTCTGCCTCTGATGGGATCTCCTGCCTGGGGCACTCTCTTCATCTCACATTTCCTGTGCCATTTAGGCCCGTTACCTCTGTGAGTTCATATTAGCGTTTGTGTGCGCAGCGTATCATCTGCATGCGCAAACACATGCAAAAACGCATGTTTACGCAGCGTTTTTATCTACATCTTTCTTACACATGACGCCAAAAAAAAAACGCTGCGTGTGTATGCGTTTTGGCATGCGTTTGCGATGTTTATGCGCATGCATTCAATATTTCAGGTGCTATAATCAGTTCCTGGACGTGTCTGAAGTCCACATACGCATGTGCTTGCGTACCAATGCGTTCCCAGACAGTAATGCGTTTTTTTAATGCTCTAATCCGCATGCGCATGACTGCGCATTATTGACAGATTTTTGACACTTAAAAAATGCAACGTGTTGCATTCGCCGGACACCGCCGCATGTCTCTCAGTCACTTCTGCTCCTTATCTCACTATCCCTTCCTTTTGGTCTCCTCTTACTAAGGGACGCCTAAGAATGCAATACTGCTCACATTAGACCTTATGTCCTTTCTCTATGCACTACAGGCCCTATATGCCTCACTACCAGGAAACTGTCACTTTCCCTTCAACTTATCCCCTCCCACGCTGGTCTGATCCCAAACATTAACTGTCTCTATTACTCCTGTCAAACTACACTCATATCAACATCATTAACCCAAGTCACATTCCAAAAATTTACATATTCTTCAAGGGGGAACATGGGCAATATGTCCATTTCCTTACACAAGGAGGCAGTGAACCTCCCAAGCATAGAGCGATATGGCTTCCATGTGCTCCTTTTCAGACTCTGAATAATCAAATCAGATGGAATATAGGACTTGTTTTTTTGCGCAGATATTTTATGTTCATTGGGCACCATATAGCTCTCAAGTCATGGCCAAAAGTTTTGAGAATGACACAAATATAAATTTTTACAAAGTCTACTGCTTCACTTTTTCTAATGACAATTTGCATATACTCCAGAATGTTATAAAGAGTGATCAGCTTAACAGCAATTACTTGCAAAGTCAATATTTGGCTAGAAAATGAACTTTATCCCCCAAAACACATTTCAACATCATTGCAGCCCTGCCTTGAAAGGACCAGCTAACCTCTTTTCAGAGATTGCTCCATTAACACAGGTGTGGGTGTTGATGAGGACATGGCTGGAGATCAATCTGTCAGGGTATGTTTCCACTATCAGGAAACAGTCCGGATTAGCTGCGTGTTTGACGCTGTGCGTTGGCGCAGCGTCAAACACGCAGCGTCCAGATGTTACAGCATAGTGGAGGGGATTTCAAGAAATCCCGTCTCCACTATGCTGCAAAACACGCAGGCGGAAGACCTGCGTTTCCGGACATGCGGCGCGTCTTTTCAGACCGCAGCATGTCCTAGTCCCTTGCGGCGACGCTGCGTCGCCGCAAGGGAAATAACACAGGGCTATGTAGCCCTGCGATCATTCCGGATGTGTTCCGGAGGTGTCCTGAACACATCCGGAATGAGCGCGCGTTCAGAAGGGGGCGGGGCTTTGGGCGGAGTGGAATTTCAGCTCCGTCCAAAGCGCTGTTTCCGTACCATGGAAACACAGCCTCATGATTAAGTAAGAATGACACCACTGGACACTTTAAAAGGAGGCTGGTGCTTGGCATCATTCTCTTCTGTTAACCATGGTTATCTCTAAAGAAACACGTGCAGTCATCATTGCAATGCACAAAAATGGCCTAACAGGGAAGAGTATCGCAGCTAGAAAGATTGCACCTCAGTCAACAATCTATCGCATCATCAAGAACTTCAAGGAGAGAGGTTCCATTGTTGCCAAAAAGGCTTCAGGGTGCCCAAGAAAGACCAGCAAGCGCCAGGACCGTCTCTTAAAAGTGTTTCAGCTGTGGGATCGGGCTACCAGCAGTGCAGAGCTTGCTCAGGAATGGCAGCAGGCAGGTGTGAGTGCATCTGCACGCACTGTGAGGCGGAGACTCTTGGAGCAAGGCCTGGTCTCAAGGAGGGCAGCAAAGAAGCCACTTCTCTCCAGAAAAAACATCATGGACAGACTGATATTCTGCAAAAGATACAGGCAGTGGACGCTGAGGACTGGGGTAAAGTTATTTTCTCTGATGAATCCCCTTTTCGATTGTTTGGGACATCAGGAAAACGCCTCATTTGGACAAGACAAGGTGAGCGCTACCACCAGTCTTGTCTCATGCCAACTGTTAAGCATCCTGAAACCATTCATGTGTGGGGTTGCTTCTCAGCCAAGGGAATCGGCTCTCTCACAGTCTTGCCTAAAAACACAGCCATGAATAAAGAATGGTACCAGAATGTCCTCCAAGAGCAACTTCTCCCAACCCTCCAAGAGCAGTTTGGCGATCAACAATGCTTTTTCCAGCATGATGGAGCACCTTGCCATAAAGCAAAGGTGATAACTAAATGGCTCAGGGAACAAAACATAGAGATTTTGGGTCCATGGCCTGGAAACTCCCCAGATCTTAATCCCATTGAGAACTTGTGGTCAATCATCAAGAGACGGGTGGACAAACAAAAACCTAAAAATTCTGACAAAATTAAAGCAATGATTGTGCAAGAATGGACTGCTATCAGTCAGGATTTGGTCCAGAAGTTGATTGAGAGCATGCCAGGGAGAATTGCAGAGGTCCTGAAGAAGAAGGGTCAACACTGCAAATATTGACTTGCTGCATTAACTCATTCTAACTGTCAATATAAGCTTTTGTTACTCATATGTTTGCAATTATATTTCTGTCTGTGATAAAAACATCTGTCAAACACATAAAAACCAGAGGGCAGCAGATCATGTAAAAATATAATATTTGTGTCATTCTCAAAACTTTTGGCCATGACTATACACACAGTGACTACGGGTACATAATACGAGGGCCACAGTGTGTACTGTGAGGCCATAAAAGTTATTTTACAAACTATATATATAGAACATAGGTTTATAGTAAAAACTGAGTTATCTCTAGTAATTTCTAGTATTGATATGCAAGGAAAAATGGCTAAAAGTATTTCTATCTACTGGCTAACACGGTACGAAGATACACATCTTTCCTATATAAAAGTAGGCAGGCATTACTGTTCTAGTAGCACAGTAAAAGTAAAGCCCAAGGACAACTTATACTTCTGAACCTGAAAAATGTACATGGAAAACACACAAAAAAGTTTACTAAGCTTGTAAAACAGAAGACCATAGTACAAGTATAAAGCCCCAACTGCAGTGAAGTACATCAGTCGGTCAGAGTTCATAGGTGATGCAAACGAAGACACCCAAGAGATCACTAACTAGACCAGCAAGTGGGAGCAGCATTATTTCACATGTTGACCATGGTCATACCCCAAGGGTCTGCAAAGCAATAGCCAGATTTTTTTTTTTTTACAACATACAGTATATTTCAGTAACTTGAAGAACAACTCAAGAATGAGAATGAATAGGGGCTTTTTGTGGTTTTAATACAGTCTTGGGACTTGTTCATATTCAACACAAACATCTTTGGCAGAGGAAGGAAGAATAATATATTGCCGAGTAGCGTGGATAGAATAAATCAGTTATATGTATTAGGTAGAATAAATATGGAGAGTGAGACAGTATGTCCCGTGAAATGAACCCAAGCATTGGTTAATAAAAAGTACATGTCACTCGATGTGCTGCCTCACTCTCCATATTTACCGATCGTTAGTGGCCGCTGGGTAGAGTTGATTAAATCTTTGGAAATTTGAACTCGCAAAATCCAATGAATTTTTCCCAAAAATTTGATTCTCAGCAAAACTGCGAAGCCTTCAATTGCAACGTAAAAGACATGCGTAATATTCTGAGGTCTCTGACCCCTTTGAAACTCTTCAAAGATGCAAATGGTACTACCTTGACTATTGGTGCTGTGGTATGGATTTCTCCTTTTTTTTTTTTTTTTTTTTTTAAACATTGCCGTCTAAACCGGCTACCAACCATATGATGAACGGACAAGATGTTCGTTCGTCGGGTGAAATTATATTTTGTGCTGAACAAAAGATCATCAAATCTCGGCAGCCCGTCATCCCGTGTAACGAGGATTTGTGTTCCTGAGAATAATGATCGCTAATATGAACTGAAACATAGGTTACAGGTCTTTCAGTGCACATGATTAAGCGCGTTCTGCCTGTGTAGACAGTTTATTAAAAGACTTTATTAAAAGACTAACTCAGTAACACGGCTTGTGGCCAAATGACCATCTAGCTCACCACTGAAGAATGTGTGCAGCAGCCTTAGTGTTTGCTGCTCTAAATGTTAATAAAATTACATGAAATAGTTTTACTTTCTTAGGACTACAGCCAATGACAGAGAAAGCTTGGGCTGCAAAGAAACGTGCGTCCATGTGCCATTCACAGTGCAACATCTGCACCACCACCATTGTCCTGTACGATATCTGTAGACAACATCTGCACCACCACCATTGTCCTGTCCGATATCTGTGGACAACATCTGTACCACCACCATTGTCCTGTCCGATATCTGTGGACAACATCTGTACCACCACCATTGTCCTGTCCGATATCTGTGGACAACATCTGTACCACCACCATTGTCCTGTCCGATATCTGTGGACAACATCTGTACCACCACCATTGTCCTGTCCGATATCTGTGGGCAACATCTGTACCACCACCATTGTCCTGTCCGATATCTGTGGGCAACATCTGTACCACCACCATTGTTCTGTCCGATATCTGTGGGCAACATCTGCACCACCATTGTCCTGTCCGATATCTGTGGGCAACATCTGTACCACCACCATTGTTCTGTCCGATATCTGTGGGCAACATCCGTACCACCACCATTGTTCTGTCCGATATCTGTGGGCAACATCCGTACTACCACCATTGTTCTGTCCGATATCTGTGGGCAACAGCTGCACCACCACCATTGTCCTGTCCGATATCTGTGGACAACATCTGTACCACCACCATTGTCCTGTCCAATATCTGTGGGCAACATCCGTACCACCACCATT
The DNA here is from genome assembly GCA_033576555.1 of Oophaga sylvatica. Classification (NCBI taxonomy): domain Eukaryota; kingdom Metazoa; phylum Chordata; class Amphibia; order Anura; family Dendrobatidae; genus Oophaga; species Oophaga sylvatica. The sequence goes on along the minus strand of JARQOD010000001.1, from coordinate 919,721,489 downwards.
GTTCTGTCCGATATCTGTGGGCAACATCCGTACCACCACCATTGTCCTGTCCGATATCTGTGGGGAACATCCGCACCACCACCCTTGTCCTGTCCGGTATCTGTGGGAACATCCGCACCACCACCATTGTCCTGTCCGATATCTGTGGGCAACATCTACACCACCACCCTTGTCCTGTCCGATATCTGTGGGGAACATCTGCACCACCACCCTTGTCCTGTCCGATATCTGTGGGTAACATCTGCACCACCACCCTTGTCCTGTCCGATATCTGTGGGGAACATCTGCACCACCACCCTTGTCCTTTCTGATATCTGTGGGCAACATCTGCACCACCACCATTGTCCGGTCCGATATCTGTGGACCTTCACTTCATGCCTTACCTAAATCAATCATTACAATATTGTATAGCTGGTCTGTATTAAACAAAATAAACTATCCAATTCCTCCGGCTCTTAATACATTAACCACTATGAAATCTATCAGCAAATTATGTCATCTCCACAAAACCACTACTCACCCTTTGTACTAACAAACACACCTAGAATAATAAATTAGCAAAATATAAATATTTCTAATAAAAGTCTGACAAAACTCGATTTACATAAACAGGAATCAATAACACCAGAATTGCTGACATATTTAAAATCAGTCTTGAAGGAAAGAAAAGGAGCAGGCTGAGGAGAAGATTAAAAAAAAAAGAAAAATCAACACAAAACAACATAATTGGAAAGCTCCCTACGTTACCATAAAGGAGGACATACGCTTGTTTGTCCAGAAGTTACCTCTGCCAGCACCCTAGACCCACAAACACATGATCGAGCAGTGAGCCATTGACAGATATGTATAGCCATGGGTTATCTTTCCTGAACAAAAAAAAAAAAAATTTATCGGATAGATCAAAATCCAACAGCCTAATCATTCCTTGCCCTGGCATGCGAGAACACCCTCATACACTATAGAAGTTGGAAATGGGGGAGTTCATCTGATTTTAGAAATCTTACAATTTTCCCACAGGCCACCCAGCGGCGTAATGTTAGACTCATGCTTTCTTCTATGTTCAGGAGCTACATAAATCTAGGCAATAGACTGACAGACCCTATATTGAGGTGTATCAAAGTACGTACTGCTCATGCTCTAACATGAGCAAAGGTCATTGTGAAGGGCGGGGGGAGAAATGAGAAAGGGATCGGTCACCACACATACTGTGAATGGTGGATCCTGTGTCATCTACGGTAGTATATAACAAATATATTATACTTCTAATTGTAACCCGGTCTGTGATGATAATGAGACTGCTGAAAAGTCTCTGGAAAGAATAGGAAGTATGAGTCTAGTATTAGGCTTAGTGGCAGAGTGAATATTACAAGATTTCAGATTTTCTTTAATAAAACATAGGGTAGAAAATATCAAGGTTTTCTCAAAAATATATTTAACATAAAAACAGGTCATTTTTTTAAAGATATATTCTCCTTTTATACTTAAAGGGGTTTACGTGATTATAGAAATAGCACCTCATCTGGTTATAGGTTGAATTAGGGATTGCAGCTCAGCTCTACAGAAATGAATGTGTTATGGCACAGCTTTTAGAATCAAGTATTATCCTAATCAACCCATTAAATATGATTATGCATGGTGAACCAGGTCTACAGTAGATAATAGACCAGGGGGCAAAATGGTAATAACCTCTATTGGTTTTACAGTACCGTGTTCATGGGATTTGCCAGTAATCCCATCTCCATCATATTCACAGATGAGAATAAGAATAGAAAGCCATTAGCTGGTAGAGAAGCAGTCTCGACTAAAAACTTGGAATATGATGGGGTCAACGTTTCGGAGAGATTTTCTTACACAAGATTGTATTTATACAAAATGATGCCGTAAGTGTCCCTAAGTCACTGAATAGAATGGAAAACTTGTGTTCCACTTTTGTTAGCAGAACATCAATCTGCAATCCTGGAATGTGTGCCTAATGCTACGTAGCTGGGAAGCCGTCAACTGCTTCCAAGAATTGAAGAACACAGGTCTCTCATTTCCATTCAGGTCTCTGTTCATGCTCTTTAATCCAAGCTTGATCTTCCTAGAAACTGTAGTAACTCTGTGAATGTTAATGTATTCAGCAAGAACCTAATTTGATAGAGCGACCATTCATCTAGCAAATTACACAATGATATACCTTTGCACTGACAAGAGGAATTAATCATGTTGAGAAGTATCGGTGCGCTAACAATGGGCACAATGCCACATTCTGCCGCTTTGAAGTGAATAATTGAAAGTTCTGTAGTTTCCTTTATTTTCTTATTCTTTTTTGTAAACAGCTTAGAAAATCATTTTCACAATTATTATGTAGAGAATGATGAAATATGTGCAAGTGTCAATGCCAATTAAGAGCTTACTTGCAGACTGGCAGAGAACAGATCGCAGTTTTTCCAATTTTGCCCAACAGACAGGAAGTTTAGCTGTACATGATGATTAAACTTTTTGTTCTACAGCGGGAATCACAGGGCATATATGTGTGAGCAGGTACAAAGATGCAGTAACTGAAGGAGGCAGAGCAAGGGTTAACGCAGGGTTTACTGTAACAGGGAATACTCCTGGCAGGGAGAAAATAAAGGTACAACAGGGATATAACAAATATGCAGAGTGAGATAACACAGGAATAGGGGATTTCAAGGAGAGTTCAATAACAATAGACTTATCAGTCCGATGACTTCCAGAGTGAGGATTCCTAGGCTTGAATGATAGCGCACGAGGGGTCCAGCATGGTCCTGAAGAAGAGGATCCGGTCCCCGGCGATGAGTCCTTGTCTTCTTGGAGGGAGTCCTGGGTCCAGGGAAGGAAATACAGGAACAAGTGCAGTCTCTGGCACTGCCCGAGTTTAATGTTGCTCGGCAGCTGTATGCGGATAAGTAAGGACACAGTTCACAGCGGGTCCTGCCGTTTCTCTGTCTTGGCACGCGCGCATCAAGCTTATGCCCGGGGATTTTGTCACTCCCGGTCAAGGGTGCCAACGGGCACTTTGCAAGTCTCTGTCGGCCGTCTGAGCAGGAGAATACTATGCCCCCATGGCGTGGGCTTGCTCTGTCTTGCGGCTCTGAGGACGGAGCACCAATACTGCCCGTAAGTGCGCCGCATGTTCCCGCCAACTCTCCCTGGCTTCCCGTGTGCTGCTGCTTTTTAAGCTTAGCCGCGGCCCCAATCACTGGGTGCAAAGGACGGTCCGGGGTTTTATTCTTTCCCCCGTGCAACATGGGTGACAGCCCTGATAGTTCCAGATTCGTTACGGAGGAGGTATGTCTGGTCCGGTCCTTCTCCTTACATTCCCCCTCTCTTTGTGCTCGTCATTCCACAGGCGAGAGTTCTCGTAAAATGCGTTGACATTCTCCTCTTCCTTGGACAATTTGATGCCAGACAAAGCGATCTTGATCATAACGATTAGGTGGTTTTCCTGCTGTCAGAACGTCGTAACTCAGTTGGGACTGTTGAATCTAGTGGAGTCGTTGAGTCAGGTTGGACTGACGGGGTGAGGACGCACCCGGTTCAGGTGAAACAGCCATTTTAGGAATCTTGGGAGTCTCCGGGGTTTCGGGTATCTGCTCTTCTTCTGGGCCTACCAGTGACAGTTTGGGGCATTCTTCTTCTTCACAATCAGCAATGACTACAGGAAGGTTCTCAGGATCACTAGATCTCTCTTCCTCTTCTCGTACAGGGTCTCTTGACACTCGGACGTAGCATGTTTCGATCTACAACTCGAGTAGGGACAATTTTTTCTCCTTCAGGTTTAACTTCATAGACGGGTCCCTCAGAGTTGAGTCATCGCTTCAACCAACACGGTGTCTTCTCCCGCCGCCACTCTAGTTTATCTCGAGGACGTTTGTCTCTTACCAACACTCGATCTCCAGCCTGCAGAGCTGTCCCATACAGAGGGGTTACCCCTGGATGCTCCAATTCTTGGAACCTGGTCTGCACCAGACGATGTTCTCGGATCCAGGTGGACACCCCCGTCCGTGGGTAGTTCTCCTCTGGAACCAGTTCCAGCTCTGTAATCTCTTTTCCTGGCCTGCCGAAAAGCAAGGTGTGGGGGGTGTAGCCTGTGGTGCGATGTACCCGGTTGTTGTATACCCACACCAATTCTGCTACAAATTCTGGCCACCGAACCATCCGATCTTCCTCTAATGTCCTCAACATCTGGATGAGAGTACGATTGAACCTCTCGCAAGCTCCATTCCCTTGAGGGTGGTAAGGCGTCGTCCGAGATTTCCTCATTTGGTACAATCGGTGCAGTTCCTCCATCACTCGCTCCAGAAAGCAGGCACCTTGGTCAGAGTGGATTCTTTTTGGACATCTGTACACTTGGATGAAGTTCTTGCAGATGGCATGCGCTGCGGATTCAGCTGTTTGGTCCTGTGTTGGCATCACGACGGCAAACTTGGTGAAATGGTCTGTCATGACCAAACAGTGTTCATAACGTTAATGTGCCGGACCTATTGTCAAGTAGTTGATCATCAACACTTCTAAAGGAGCCGAGGCCACAATAGTTTGCGTGGGAGCTCTCGGTTCTGGAGGCTTGGCCAGTTCAAAACTCATACCAAACCGGCATACTTCATCTACCACGGACTTTAGCATGGGATGATAAACTAATCCTTGCAGCCACTGAAAAGTCGTTTCCTGACCGAAGTGAGCTCCTCTCTCATGTACCTCCGTAGCTAGTCACCTTATGCAACAACGATCCGGGAATCACCACTTGCCAAGTGACAGACAGGGCCCGTTGCAATTAAATCTTTAGATACAACAGTCCATTCCTCAGTTGGAGTCTTTCCCATTGTCAAAGGATCTGTAGGGCCCCAGGAGACAGGGCCTCTCTCACTCTGGCGGGGCAACTGCTTAAGGGTAACCCACTGTCTTATCTGCGTGAGTTGTTAGTCTTCCTGTTGAGCTCGTACCCACTCGTTACGGGGCTGCCCTAATACATTTTCCTGGGACACTGCTTGCACTTATTCCTTTTAACCAAATACAGCCGCATTGGTAGAATATATGTGGGTCACACCACACATGTGTGTGACCAGAAATCACCACTCATAATAGCATAATGACATAAAGGAGAAAATAGGAGTCACTGGTGAAAAAGGATTTTTTAGCAAAAAATAGTAAATATTTATTTATATAAATCGTATAAAAAGTAACACAAGATCATATAAAAAAGACTTAAGAAACACATACATAGGACGGATGCATATGCAGGGGAATGCGTTCCTGTTAATATCAAGTGACATTAATAACAGTGGCAATGGAATAAACAAATGGTAGCCCCAAACAGGGAGTCATATGGAGCACCTCCCGCAGTGGGAAAAAGAAATGCGGTGCTGTAGCTACCTACATGTTAACCACAAAGTGCCTGAACATGCTTCAAAAAAAAAAAAAAAAAGTCAGAGTCTACCGGGATCGTGGTATCAGAAACGGAAAACCAGAAGCAGGGTCCAGAGATCAAGCAGAGTCATACACAAGTACAGGTAGTCAGGGGCAGAAGGATCACCAAGGAATACAGGTCAGAGGCACTAGCTTGGAAGCTTGAAGTATAGCTGACACTGACCGGCAGTCTGAAAGGACTGAAATGGCCCAGCCAGCTCCAAAACGAGGCAGAGGGGATTAACCCCTGCATGACCAGTCCAGAGAGAAGACCGCTGAAAACAAACTCTGGACTGGATCATGACACTCCAGAGGGGTTCAAGCCCGAACAGGCAAAGAAAGCACGGTTTGTCCCGGTGGGAGCACGAGGAGGTTTCCTGCGCGTGGGCCATCCGAATCAACTGTTGAAACACTCTCCTTTGGGGAGTATGCGAGCTAAACTGTTTCAAAAACACATCTGGGGACTCATTGATGAGAAGACTTCCGAATTCTTTAAGCACATTCATCCCCAAAGTGACAGCATGTCCATGTTCTGTGTCTCCCGCGATTAACACCCCGCCTTTGCGGCTCAGATCTTTGCCACACACCGTGATTTGCATCCAGACCACCCCTGCGACTGGGATGGGCAACTGATTGGCGTTCATCAACTTCATCACCGGGCCCCACTCGGGCCTCATTGTCTGGGAGAAATTTCTTCTAAATTACATCTCGTCATCATAGTCATTTGTGAACCGGTATCTACCAGACAGCGGACAGCCCACAGCCCGACCATCCATCTCAGCCCAGATTAAAGGAAACACAGAAACTAAATTGGTGGGACTCCTGATACTACAGGTTGGCTGCTCTGGCTCCAGGCGGCGTCCCCCAGCCTCGGAGCCTCCTAGTTTAACGGAAGGCGCTGAAGAGGCCATGCTCACCGTGCACATCCCGAGCTAAATGTCCCATTTCACCACAGGTATAGCATGTAGGAAATTCCTCCTGACGAGGTGTTCTCATGACCCGCCGTGGTTCTGAGGTAGTTCTGCCCCTGGTGAATTTAATGAGGCCGTTATCTTCTTCTTGGTATCCGTCAGATCGTCCGTTATGACCTGAATCTCCTTCCGCAAATCTTCTACCCAACTTGGCTCGGCAGCAAGGTTTACAGTTGCCTCACAGCTCCTGACCTATACCGCCAGGACTGTCACCCCTGCTCCTGCTTGCGCGCGCGTGCCTCACTCCCAACTTCTGAAAAGGTCATGCGTGGATTTGCTTGCAAACGCTCTCCCAGGGCTGTTTCAGTAGTGCGTCTCTCAGTCCAGTCACCAACTGGTCCCATAAAACTATGCCGGCAGACCCCATGCCTACGCCGTCTTTTCTGATGATAGTGTGTGTATTTCCTGTAGCACGTTTGAAAGCAAAGAGAGGACCTTGTAAAATTCAATGCACCAATCCTTTTTCCCCCCAATATAATGTAGGTAAAATGAACATAGACTGAAAACCTTGGACATTAAAACGAATGTTGGCTATGGCTATGTTAACGTAAAAGTAGCATGTGATCAAGAGGTAGGGATGTTGTAGTTGCCTCCAGCATACATTTACTCAACCAAAAGATCTTCTGGTGACCAATTACAACCCTAGAAAGAGTAATGCTAAATGTTGACTGCTGTGTATAAACCAAATCCTGCATGAAAACTATCAATCATCTCAGATGTTCCTGTTGTAACATTTGTTCAGCAGTGAACAGAGATTAGCAGATTGATCTGCAGAGGATCAACTTTGAATCAAAATTCATAAAATTACACGGTTCCGCATGAATTTGAACACTGAGATACAATTAGATAGAATCACACAGCAGAAGCATCAGAGAAAGCCATGGAAGTTCAGCGAGGCCATGCGGGTCTCCACATGATGGCCTGCAACTATGGTATCACATGGTCTTTCAGAGTTTATCAACGGATTATTATACTTTGTGTAGTGGTGGTCAATACCTCGATTATCAAAGACCAAAAGGCACCTGTAAATGGATTATACAGATCATCTCTATCTCCTTACAAAAACTCAAGAGTGTTATACACGTATTTTTCAAGCAATTAAAAGCTTTCCAGGTATTGTGATTAATGGCGAATTTGCTCAACATAAATGGAGTTTTTGGAAAAAATTCAGCAAATCTTGGAAATTCAGATTTTCAACGATCTGCTCATCTCTAGCAGTGAATGTTCAATTTAGCTGTGAAGTCTGGGAATTGCGCAAATAGTATAGCATACAAACCAGAGCAGAATTCCTTGTACAGTCATGGACAAAAGTTTTGAGAATGACACAAATATTAATTTTTACAAAGTCTACTGCTTCACTTTTTCTAATGGCAATTTGCATATACTCCAGAATGTTATAAAGAGTGATCAGCTTAACAGCAATTACTTGCAAAGTCAATATTTGGCTAGAAAATGAACTTTATCCCCCAAAACACATTTCAACATCATTGCAGCCTTGTCTTAAAAGGACCAGCTAACCTCTTTTCAGTGATTGCTCCGTTAACACAGGTGTGGGTGTTAATGAGGACATGGCTGGAGATCAATCTGTCATGATTAAGTAAGAATGACACCACTGGATACTTTAAAAGGAGGCTGGTTCTTGGCATCATTGTTTCTCTTCTGTTAACCATGGTTATCTCTAAAGAAACACGTGCAGTCATCATTGCAATGCACAAAAATGGCCTAACAGGGAAGAGTATCGCAGCTAGAAAGATTGCACCTCAGTCAACAATCTATCGCATCATCAAGAACTTCAAGGAGAGAGGTTCCATTGTTGCCAAAAAGGCTCCAGGGCGCCCAAGAAAGACCAGCAAGCGCCAGGACCGTTTCTTAAAAGTGTTTCAGCTGCGGGATTGGCCTACCAGCAGTGCAGAGCTTGCTCAGGAATGGCAGCAGGCAGGTGTGAGTGCATCTGCACACACTGTGAGGCGGAGACTCTTGGAGCAAGGCCTGGTCTCAAGGAGGGCAGCAAAGAAGCCACTTCTCTCCAGAAAAAACATCATGGACAGACTGAAATTCTGCAAAAGGTACAGGCAGTGGACTGCTGAGGACTGGGGTAAAGTTATTTTCTCTGATGAATCCCCTTTTCGATTGTTTGGGACATGAGGAAAACGCCTCATTCGGAGAAGACAAGGTGAGCGCTACCACCAGTCTTGTCTCATGCCAACTGTTAAGCATCCTGAAACCATTCATGTGTGCGGTTGCTTCTCAGCCAAGGGAATCGGCTCTCTCACAGTCTTGCCTAAAAACACAGCCATGAATAAAGAATGGTACCAGAATGTCCTCCAAGAGCAACTTCTCCCAACCCTCCAAGAGCAGTTTGGCGATCAACAATGCCTTTCCAGCATGTGGAGCACCTTGCCATAAGCAAAGGTGATAACTAAATGGCTCAGGAACAAAACATAGAGATTTTTGGGTCCATGGCCTGGAAAACTCCCCAGATCTTAATCCATTGAGAAATTGTGGTCAATCATCAAGACGGGTGGACAAACAAAAACCTAAAAATTCTGACAAAAGAAAGCATTGATTGTGCAAGAATGGACTGCTATCAGTAGGATTTGGTCCAGAAGTTGATGAGAGCATGCCAGGGAGAATTGCGAGGTCCTAAAGAAGGGTCAACACTGCAAATATTGACTTGCGTGCATTAACTCATTCTGTCAATATAAGCTTTTGTTACTATATGTTTGCAATTATATATTCTGTCTGTGATAAAAACTCTGTCAAAACATAAAACCAGAGGGCAGCAGATCATGTGAAAAATAATAATATTTGTGTCATTCTCAAAACTTTTGGCCTTGACTGTACAAGGTGCCAGGGTTTATCAGTTATCAAAACTAAAACACTGATCTTATACACACCACCACACACACACACACACACAAACACACCACACACAGAGTTTTTAGCAGCAGACACATCTCTACCAACTGACCTTCATTTCTTAAAGTAACGATGGCCACTCGTTTTTCTTTACTTAGCTGCTTTTTTTTGCCATAATACAAATTCTAACAGTCTATTCAGTTAGGACAGTCAGTGTGTATCCACCAGACTTCCGCACAACACAGCTGATGGTCCCAACCCCATTTATAAGGCCAGAAATCCCACTTATTAAACCTGACAGGGCAGACCTTTGAAGTGAAACCTTTCCGATGACTACCTCTGGAAGCTCATCAAGAGAATGCCAAGAGTGTGCAAGCAGTCATCAAAGCAAAGGTGGTACTTTGAAGAACCTAGAATATAAGACTATTTTCAGTTGTTTCACACTTTTTTTGTAAAGTGTAATGTTAATTCCACATGTGTTTAATTCATAGTTTTGATGCCTTCAGTGTGAATTTACAATTTTCATAGTCATGAAAAATACAGAAAATCTTTAAATGAGGTGTGTCCAAATTTGGTCTGTACAGTATATATTATATATTATATTTATTATATATAATTTACATAATTTTAAGATGCAAAAAGCTTCTCAATATGCAAAAAAGAGGAAGAGGTACATGAATGAAAAAAACTTCTGAACTTCCAACTCGTTGTTTAGAGGAACTGAAATATGTTTTACTGTAGAATATTATACAGCTTATTGCCCATCCAAAGGACAGATCCTCTTCTTTGAAGACTTGCGGAAATATTTTGAATAAATATATAGAAAACTGTTAAAAAAAAAATAATAAACCCCAGATGCGCTACCAAAGCCAAAAGAGTAAATATTATGTTGCAGATTAAAACAATTCTTGATGTAAATTCCTGCCCAGCAAACTGCAGAAGAATTAGGGATGCTCTTCATGGAGGTTTTGATGTGGGATTTCGAATGGATCAGTTTCAAATCTACATCAAAAAGTATTTTTAAGTAATCATTTGTGATTTTGAAGCAAAATCAAAGTAAATAAGACCTCAGTGTGAACAAACCCTTACTATTCCTGTCTAACATATAGACAGTGTAAATTAAAGAGGGAGCATTGAAAAGCATCAAATTTAAAATCACGGCAGCATACATTTGTCACATTTAGACACTCAGTTTGACACAACCATACCCCTAATAATAGTACCTTCATTGCGGAGTAAGGATGCAAAAAGGCACATGACCAATGCGCGGTCACAAGCCAGTATTTTCTAAAGAGGTTCAGTGTTCAATTGTTAAAAAACAGAAAAGGCGAGTATGTATATTTTTCACTTACCGTATATATCGTGTATAAACGACCCGTGTATAAGCGACCCCCCTAATTTTCCACAAAAAAAACTGGGAAAACTTATTGACTCGTGTATAAGCGGGTGTATAAACTGCCCTCCTGCTCTGTGCTGCCCCCGTCTGCTCCTTGCTCCCCATCCAGCTCTGTGTCCCCCATTCTCCTCTGTACTCCCCCCTCCTGCTCCGTCTCCGCTGTGCTCCCCATTCTTCTCCGTCCTCCGTTGCCCCACGTCTGCTCCGTGTCCCTCTGTGCCCCCATCCTCTCCCCCGTCCTGCTCCGTGCTCCTCTGTGCCCTCCATCCCCCCTCCCCGTCCTGCTCCGTGCTCCTCTGTGCCCTCCATCCCCCCCGTCCTGCTCCGTGTCCTCTGTGCCCCCACCTCTCCCCCGTCCTGCTCGTGCTCCTCTGTGCCTCCATCCTCTCCCCCGTCCTGCCCGTGCTCCTCTGTGCCTCCATCCTCCCCCCGTCTGCTCCGTGCTCTGTGCCCTCCAT